>CM038142.1:343606483-344008100 GCA_021437245.1 Aegilops speltoides | reverse complement strand
CAGCCCCACGCTTGTCGCTGGACTCGCTTGCCGGGGTGCAGCCTCCTCGTCGGACTCCTCTCCGCTACTAGCGCAGCACTAACCACTTGGTTGGTTGCCGCTAGGTACAGCAACAACTTCTCCTGTGGTCTAGGTGCGACAAGTATTGGGGTGGAGGATAGGTATCGTTTCAAATCTTGCAGGCTGCCTCCGCTTCAGAGTCCATTTCATGGGGCCTGCCTTCTTCAAGATTTTGAAGAAGGGTAGAGGCGCTCTGCAGACTTTGAAATGAACCTCTTGAGGGCAGCCACGCAACCCGCGAGTCTTCGACATCCTTGACCCGCCGGGCTTCAATCTGCTCAATGGCTTTAATCTTGTCGGGGTTGGCTTGATCCCCTCTGCGACACAAAGAACCGAGAAGCTTGCGGAGGGCACTCCAAAGCGCACTTCTCGGGGTTCAACTTAAGTCAGTCTGGCGCGCAGTTAAAATGTCTCTTCCAAATCTTGGATCAGCGTGTCCTTGCTCTTGCTCTTCACCACGATATCATCCATGTAAGCCTCTACATTCTGTGGATCGTGGCTCAAAAGCGTATACACTACCCTTGCGAATGTTGACCCTGCATTCTTCAGTCCGAATGGCATGCGTGTGAAGCAATAGGTGCCACATGGAGTGATAAATGCAGTCTTCTCTTCATCCTCTTTGGCCATAAAGATCGGTGGTAACTTGAGTGCGCATCAAGAAAGCGAGTAGCTCACATCCGGCGGTGGAGTCGACAATCTGGTCGTCTTGGCGGCAAGGAACGGATCCTTGGGACATGCTTTATTCACATCGGTGAAGTCTATACACAACCTCCATTTCCCGTTGGCCTTGCGCCTGACGGCATCGGGTTTGCTAACCACGTCGGATGGATCACACCTCTAACTAGGCCTGCTGCCTCTAGCTTCTTGATTTCTTGCCGATGAATTCTTGGCGCTCCACGGCTTGCTTCCTCACTTTCGCTTGGCGGGCGCGCATGAGGGCAAGCGGCAAGCTTGTGCTCAATTACCTTCACAGGAACACGGGGATGTCGGATGGTTGCCATGCAAACACATCGACATTCGCCCGCCAGAAAGCAACGGCGCGCTTTCCTATTTGTTGTCAGCGTGGCAATCGATGGTGAAGGTACCACCGATGCGTCCTCCTGGCGGACACCTTCTTGGTCGCTGGTGGAGCAGCCATTCCCTTTTATCCTTGCGGTGGAGCTCGGCGGGCGTCCTCGACAGCAGCGCAACACTCCGAAGGGGTGCTGTTGCGGAGTGGGTCCCGGCGCTTGCGGACTTGGTCTTCGTCTTCTTTCCCACAGAGCTTCAGCGGCAAGTGCATCCTTGTCGGCTGCTGCTGCGCATCGGTAGATCTTGTCGGTACAGATAAGCGCATCTTTCTTGTCGCCGTGGACAGTGATGACGCTTATCGGCCCCGGCATCTTGAGCACGTTGTAAGCATAATGGGAAGCTGCCATGAACTTGGCAAGAGCAGGACGGCCGAGTATCCGTTGTATGGCAGCGGAATATCGGCGACGTCGAAAATGACCTTCGGTCCTGAAGTTGAGCTCCCCGCCAAAGGTCACCGGCAAAGTGATCTTTCCCTTGGGCCTGCTCCTTCCCGGGTTGATTCCTTGGAAGGAACCGGTCTCTTCGAGCTCGCCATCTAGGATTTGGAGTTTCTTGATCACCGCAGAGGAGATCAAGTTCAGCCAACCCCGCCGTCAACCAACATCTTGGTGACCTTGAGGTTGCGGATGGTGGGTGAGACCAGCATCGGCAAACACCCGACCCGCGGTGGTGCGGTGGGGTGATCCTCAAGATCAAAAATGATGGGCGTCTTTGGACCATTTGAGGAGCTGCTTGCGACTCCATGGGCGGCTCTTTGCATTCACCTCACGTGCCCACCGCTTTAGTTGGCGGTGGGAGGTGTGTAAAGAGGCACCACCGTCGGCGCACGGGACCTCCGTGGCCTTCGGAACTCTTGTTCCTTGTCATCCTCATCCTCCATGTCCTCGTCGCCGTCTTCTTCATCCTTGTCGCGGCTCAGGAAGGTCGATCACCTTGCCCGCTTGGCCATGCCGGGGTCCTCCCGACCATTGAGCGGCCGCTTCTTGCTCGGTTCTCCTCCGCCACCTTGGGCCCTCTCCTTGTCGCGCCTCTCGTACTCAGCTTTTTGCTGCTCGGCGAGATAGTCGGCGCTTGCGATTGTAGAGGTCGTGGCCCTTAGTGCGGTGGATTTTGCGATATTGCTTGCGGGGCCGCCACAGCTTGTCGGCTGCCGCCAGGGGCAAGCTCCTTGCGAGTTGCCGGCCTGTGTTTGCTTGGCGGGAGCTTCATTGCGGACTTTTCGACGGCAAGCACCGTTCCTTGTTCTTCTTCGAAAGTTCGCGCGGCGCTTCTTTGCGGGCGGCGTCGTCGATCGCTTCCTCCTGCGCCAGCATCCTCCCGAGGAGCCTCCTCCCCTCTTCCGCGTCGCGATTTATCAACGAGCATAAAGCTCGCGACATCCGGATCTTGGTCGCCGCCATCTCTTCACGCATGCGGCGATTCGCCGTTACGGTGGAGCAGCGATAACCGCAGCAGGGTGAACGTCGAGATGTTGTGCTGCACACGGTGAAGCGTTGGATGTACTTGCGCAGGATTCTCCTTCATACGGGCCAAAATGTGGAATCACTCTCTGGCCGTGGGGTTTGTGGCGCAGTGAAAGGCGCCAACAAACTGATGGCAAAGGTCCGCCCAGGGAAGAAATGGAGCCCTCGGCAAGTGCATAAGCCAGAACGAGCGTTCGGCCTAAGCCTGAAGCGGAAGTAGTTCGCGAGAATCTTCTCGTCGCGCCCGGCAGCTCGCACGGCGATGGTGTAGACACCGAGAAATTCCGAGTGCGTCTTGCCGTCGTACTTCTCGACGCGTCGGGCTTGAAATTCTTCATGCTTTGAGCCCTTTGGGCGCGCCGCAGCTCACTGGTGAACGCAGGGGGGCAGCTTGCGCGTCTGCAAGTCGCTGGCTCACGGGCGCGTGCGTCGACAGTGCTCCCAGCCCTCTGGTCCGATTGTCGCCGAGTCTCTCAGCGGCGCTCGATCGTGGTTCGAGCGTCTTCTTGTCGCCGCTCGTCGAGGACTTGGCGTTGATCCCGCGAGCCCGCTGGTCCGACGATGCCGTGGAGCCGCTGTCGTCGGCGTTATTCGGCGGGCGGCGTCTTCGTTTCAGCGGCGGGGAGTGCCGGTGGTTGCACCCAGCGGTCTTATCGCCGCCCGCCGTTTTCTCGGCTCGCCCGCGGCCGTGAGCCGCGAGCTGCTGTTGACGGTCGTTGTTGGCGGCGACCAGCTCAATGGTAGCCCTCGGTCCTCGACCTTGTCCGCGCTGGAGGGAAGTCGAGAGCATTGCGCTCTTGTGAGTGCTTCGCGGGAGTGGAGGGAAGCGGGAAGCGGCGGTGCGAGAGCGGGGCGCTCGGGCTTCCAATGTTGGAAGGAGCGAGGTCTGCCCGGCGCCTTCGCTTTGCTTCGTGGTGCGGGCGGGGTTGGAACATCCCGCGAGCCTCCGGCGCGTCCTGCTCCAGCGGCGGATACCACCTCTGTGGTATGGCGCTGCTGGTCGTCGTCTTGCTGAGATGGGCGTGGATCTCTGGATGCGGGCGCGGTCATCCGCCTGTCCACGATCTCGGTGGCGCGCGAGTACCCTCGCCGGCGTCCACCCTTCCGTGGCGTCTCCTCCACCCACCGTTGGCTCCGGTGGCGGCGGGAAGATGGAGATGGGTCTGCGACCCTCGGCTCTCGTCTTGGGGCCATGGCGCGATTGTCGGCGAAGTCGCCGAAGCGGAGAGGTTGATGAAAGAGCGGCGCGCGACGCCGGATCAGAGTTCGCACCACCTCGGCGCCCCTACCGCGCGCGAGATGGCCGATGAGGGGCGACACCTATGGGGCAGGGAGGCCCCGTGTGTTGATGCGAGGCGGAGGAGGCCTGAGAGCAGATCGAGGCGTCTGCGCTGGCGAGATTTTACCCAGCTTCGGCGCGATGGTCGCAAAACCCTCTCGCTGCTTTGTGTTGTATTTGATCTTGCTCGAGAATGCGAGCGAGTGGTGGTGTATGGAACCAGCTGAATCCCAGGCGCTAGAGTGGCCAATGGTTCCAACTTCCGAACCCCCTCTACGTTGTGCATGGGCCTCCTTTTATAGGGCAAGGGGTCACCGACAGTGTCAACGTAGGAGAGGGGTAAAAGCGTAAAAGAGGTGGTAGTTGGGCGGTCTGGAACAAAGTGCAGCTACGATTGCTTGAGCAATGGATTCTACCTACTTTTGACAGAGGGGACAAGAGCATTAAATGCCCGTCGCCGTCGCCCCAAAAGCTCCGCCCTTGCGTCTCCGTTTGCCACGGCGATGAAGCCACCACCGTGGAGTGCCACCGCACCCTCCATGCAGCCAACCGCCCGCCAGCGTCTCTGGAGAGGGTGAAGGCGGCGCGGGCGGATGAGCTGGAGTGTGGGCACGCGCGCAGCTTTTTCGGCAAGTACCTTGCGGGGTCTTGATCTTGCCGGGCAGGGAGCTTGTCGGGCTCGTAACTTCTTGTTCCCGGGCCCTCGCCGGGCGCGTATAAGCGTCGGCGTGTCTTCTGATGTGATCTTCTAGTCTCCCGGCGAGCTCCTCTCGCCAGGGCCTTGTGTGGGTGATATGATCTTGAGCCTGGAACGGCCTTCCCGGCAAGCTCCTCTTGCCGGGGCCTTGATCTTCTATCTTGTACGCTTGTTCTTGAATGGTTTGGTATGGAGCAGGGATGATCTCTGGCAAACATTTGGTGGATCCAGCTACGGGGAGCTGCGACTGCCCGTGCACAAGTTGGGGTACTGAGGTACCCCTACCTTAGTACACCGACACCTAGCCTCCTCCGGTGTCTATATAAACCGGAGGGCTTTAGTCCGTAGGACACAACATACATCACAACAATCATACCATAGGCTAGCTTTAGGGTTTAGCCTCCTTGATCTCGTGGTAGATCCACTCTTGTACTACCCATATCATCAATATTAATCAAGCGGGGCGTGGGTTTTACCTCCATCAAGAGGGCCCGAACCTGGGTAAAACATCGTGTCCCTTGTCTCCTGTTACCATCCGCCTAGACGCACAGTTCGGGACCCCCTACCCGAGATCCGTCGGTTTTGACACCGACATTGGTGCTTTCATTGAGAGTTCCTCTGTGTCGTCACCGATAGGCTCGATGGCATCGTCAATCAACAACGCAGTCCAGGGTGAGACTTTTCTCCCCGGACAGATCTTCGTATTCGGCGGCTTCGCACTGCGGGCTAATTCACTTGGGCATCTGGAGCAAATCGAAAGCTACGCCCCTGGCCATCAGGTCAGATTCGGAAGCCTAAACTTCACAGCCGACATCCGCAGGGACTTGATCTTCGATGGGCTCGAGCCAAAGCCAAGCGCGCCGCACTGTTGCGATGGGCATGATCTAGCTCTGCCGCCGAACAGTGCCTTGGTGGCGCTGCAGAATCTGCTTCGCCCTCGGTCGGGAGCCGATCGCCCAGATCGAGAACCGGTGGATGGACACCACCTCGGGGGCTTCAACTTCCACGGCGATGGAGCCAAACACTAACATTGTCCCTCGCGAAACTCATGATTTCGAGGTGCCGGACTCCTTGCCGGACTCCGGACCTCCCACGCCCCTACCAATCGAATCGGATTGGGCACCGGTTATGGAATTCACCGCCGCGGACATCTTCCAATACTCGCCCTTTGGCGACATCCTAAATTCGCTAAAGCATCTCTCGCTATCGGGAGAGTCCTAGCGGACTATGGCGGGATGGTTGGGATACGGACGACGAAGAAATTGAGCCCACCCACCACCCACTTTGTAGCCACCGTCGGCGATCTTACCGACATGCTAGACTACGACTCGAAGACATCGGCGCTATGGGCGATGATGCGGAGATTTAACGAGAACCAGCACCTACGAGGCCTTTGAAGACCACCTCATCATACGACTTATACATTTTGGACACCCCAAAGGACGGGGACAGCGAAGAAGTAGCAGAGGCAGATTCCTTAAAGAAACAGCCCAAGCGCCGGCGTCAGCGGCGCCGCTCTAAATCCCGCCACAACAAGAATGGAGATTCGGCATAGGAGATAATAATACCCAGAGAGTGTAGATAATCCCTCCAGCCAAGACTCAGCGCAGGAGGACCGAAGCAAGCCCCACGAGAGGTCGGCGGGGCGAAGAGGTCGAGGATTATAACTATATACCTCCTCCAAGAGGCGAGGCAAGCCTCAACGACAGCAATTCATCGTGCCCGAGGATCTCGTCGAACAAGGCGTTTTAAGCGGGCTTATCGCCACGGCAAATAGCCTAAAGAAAAAGCAGCAGACTTCAAGCTGATCGGGACCTGGCAGCGATCGATGGACCGAGGTCCTCCGACCAAGAGTTTAAACTCAGCCCCTCAAAAGCTACCTCGGGCGCAAGTTGCTCCCCGATTAGAGGAGGAAGCATACATACCTTCATCACCAGCGCCGATCGGCCGACCGACCACCCGTGGTCGTGGCGATGAGCATCCGACCCTCCACAAAGACCGTACCCGGCATCGCCCCAAAGTACAAAGCCAAGAGGAAGCGCCGACTTGCGAGGCGTATTGGAGGACAAAGCAAGGCAATCCAGATCCATCTACGATCACGAGGCGCGCCACGACCCGCGACGAATACCGTCGCGCGGATAGAATAACCCGGCGGCCGAAACACAGTGACAACACTCTCTCGAGCTGCGTCGTGATATTGCTCAATATAGGCGCCGCACACCGCTATGCTTCACTAATGAAGTAATGGATCATCAAATCCTGAAGGGTTTAAACCCGTAAACATCGAATCCTCTGACGGCTAGACAGACCCAGCGGTTTGGATTGAAGATTATCTCCTTCACATCCATATGGCCCATGGCGACGATCTCCATGCCATCTACCTCCCTCAAGCTTAAAGGACCAGCTCGGCATTGGCTTAATAGCTTGCCCTTGAGTCAATTGGGTGTTGGGAAGACCTAGAAGCCGCATTCCTCGACAATTTCCGAGGCGCGTATGTGCAGCCACGACGCCGATGACCTAAGCCACATAATTCAACAGCCAGAGAATCGGCGGACAATTACAGACACGGTTCTTGACAAAGAAAACCAAATCATCGTTGTCCGGATCAGAGGCCCTCGCAGCCTTCAAACATAACATCATGACGAGTGGCTAGCCCGGCACAGGGGCGGGAAAAGCCGAAATCCATGGCAGCACTCACATCATTAATGACCGCTTTTGCGCGGGAGAGGATAGCTGGCTAGCTCGCAGCAACAACCTCAATAAAAATTCTGGCGGTCCGGATACTAAGGACCACAGCGGCGGTCACGTCGAAACAAAACAAACGCTGCATTAACGGCGGCGATAAGGAGGATCGGCGGTCAACACGGATTCGAGGCTCTAAACCCGGTCCGCGGAAGAAGCCATTCAAAGAACCACTCGAGTCCGTCCAACTTGGACCGAATACTCGACCGCTTATGCGGATACATGGCACCCCGAAAAGCCAGCCAATCACACCAGCAGAGATTGCTGGGTGTTCAAGCAGCGAGCAAGTTAATTGCCGAAAACAATGACAAGGGGCTAAACAGCGACGACGAGGAGGAGACCCGACCGCCGAACAATAGAGGACAGAAGGGTTTCCCCCCACAAGTGCGGACGGTGAACATGATTTATGCAACCCATATAACCAAGAGGGAGAGGAAGCGTGCACTAAGGGACGTCTATGCGATGGAGCCAGTCGCCCCGAAGTTCAATCCATGGTCCTCTTGTCCGATCACTTTCGATCGAAGAGGCCATCCGACCAGCATACGCCATGGCGGATTCGCTGCATTGGTTTTAGACCCAATCATCGATGGATTTCACCTCACGAGAGTCCTTATGGACGGCGGTAGTAGCCTAAACCTACTTTATCAGGATACAGTGTGCAAGATGGGCATAGACCCCTCAAGGATTAAACCTACAAAGACAACCTTTAATGGTGTCATACCAGGTGTGGAAGCCAATTGTACGGGCTCAATCACACTGGAAGTGGTCTTCGGATCCCCGGATAATTTCCGGAGCGAAGAGTTAATCTTCGACATAGTCCCATTCCGCAGCAGCTATCACGCTCTGCTCGGACGAACCGCGTTTGCAAAGTTCAGCGCGTGCCGCGTATGCATACCTCAAGCTCAAGATGCGGGCCCTCGTGGAGTCATCACGGTCAGCGGAAATCGGGCGCTCCCTCGAGCGGAGGAACATCTGCGGCTCTCGCGCCCGGAAGTCTGAGCAGCCTTTTAAGGCAATTTTGAGTCCGGCCGTTAAGCGGCCGGATACAAGAAAACGCGCCCAAGCAATACCAACCAAGACAACCTGCACGATCGAGCCGCGTGTAGCAATGCGGCCTAACCCCGCCCTCACATGATTGCAAGAACAACCCTCGCGTACATCATTACGCTTTGGAGATACCATGGGCGCGGGGAAGGGCACAATCACAATGGACCCAGTGCGGCTCGACCACACGAGGGCTCGCAAGTCGCCCCTTTTTATTATTATTTTCCTTCTTTGTATACACAGGGACTCCGTTAACGGAGGCCCCGTGTCCGTGATGAACATGCCGAACTCACGATGCAACAGTCAGGGAAGAAAGAAGGTTGCAACGAACACTCAGGTGGTCTCAATTACGAGCATTAAATTCGATTATATACACCAAGTCCGCAGCTCATCCCTAGAGGGGGACATGTTTAATTAGTCCAAATCCCTTGCTTATCGCACTATTTGTATCAGTCCGCACTCATAGCAGACTTCCTTTAATAAATAATGCAGCACTTTTCGACTGCAATTACATTACTTTATATATATATATATGTGTTCATTACAGGACATCTTGCACCCGTATATTTTGGTACGGTCTAATACACCAGGGGCTTATGTTCCCCACATTATGGTGTGATAAGTCCGAACACTTTCATAAGTTCGGCACCCCGAACTTATAGCATTATATGAATCGGCTCCGAATCATGTCTTGGGTCAATAGTTGGGTTTGCCCGGCTCCCATGTTTTGGTGCCTTACATTCCGTTCTGTCGGCTAAGGTGGCACTGGGAGAACCACTGCAATTGCGCCCCGGTTGAGCCAGGCGGCGCCTCGATGGAAAGCTAAAAGCGACCGGCATGATAATGCGAGAGACTGGTCGCTGTTCGAGAGGTCTTTTCGAGTCCTTAAAGACTCACGCCGCTTGAGCGAAGTTCGGATAAATGTCCGGCGAAGGCGTGGATAGCGCCCAGATTCGGTCTTCGAATACCGGGGCTTCGCCGCAATTTAAAATTATAGAATTCTATGGCTAAGTGAGAGTGTTCAAGCATTATAAGTCCGGTTGCCTTGTTACGTTGTGTTGGCGCCTCCCTAGATGGACCAAAAATGGGAACAAGAGTGCTCAAGTTTATCCGAACACCCCAAAGACTTCATGGCTCGGGGTGAAGCCAACGACTTGCCATCTCTCAGATTTTATAAGCGGCCACACGAAGGTAATATTTTAAATTAAACAAGCATTGCTTAATGCGCATATGAACAAAGTTTTCAGCGCATGATAATACATAGCGAGTTTACTCAAAAATAACATCTCGGGGCATTCATCCGCAATATCGCGGGCTCCCTTGAGACAGTTTTATAATACATTTCGGCGTCGATACTCCTTGCCCGATGGCGGCGAGTCGGTGAGAAGCTTCTCCGCATCCAGCCTGCCCAAAGCACCTTTATGCAGGAAAGGGCCCGACGAGCACCTTCAATACAAAGCGAGGCGCTTGATGACCTCCACCCGAGGCACGCATCCACCAGCCGCCGCCGAGGCGAAGTAGCTCCTGTGCATGGCCTGTCCGAGCCTGACCGGACTATAAGGCCCTTCATGGCCTCCTCAGCTACCTTGTGGAGTTCGACCAGCTGCTTCAGCTGGTTGCTTGGGGGCACCGGATGGCCGGCCTCAGCGTACTGAGACCAGAAGACCTTCTCCGTCGAGATCCCCACCTCGCCACGATAGAATGCGGCGGTGTCGGACACACTACGCAGCAGATCTGCAAACGCCCCTGGAGAGCTCCGAATGCGGGTAAGTGTCAGGTAGTTTACATTAACATGCTTGCTTTGCATGAAAAATGCCTTACCCGCCGCTATCTTCTTTACATCTTCAACCTCCTGAAGGGCCTTACGGGCCTCGGCCTTGGAGGACTTGGCACTTTCGAGAGCCGAGGCAAGCTCGGACTCTCGAGTCTTGGAGTCACGCTCCAAGCTCTCATGCTTCTCCATGAGAGCCTGGAGCTCTTGCCGTACTTCCGCCACCTGTGCCTCCTGCTTTTCTCGCTCTGCCCGTTCCGCGGCCGCACTGCGTTCGGCCGCGGACACAGCCTCCTTCAGGGCTGCCACCTCGTTTGTGGCCCCTGCAATACCCATATTATCCTTGTTAATTTTATTGCAACCAAAATCCTTTTCTGTAAGGTAACTATTCAAAGTGGTGTTACTCACCTTCTTTGTCCTCGAGCTGCTTCTTGGCATGGCCGAGCTCTTGCTCGGACCGCTCGAGATCCTGCTTCAATGCACCGACCTCTGCAGTCAGTGCGGCAGAGGTCAGCAGCGCAGCCTGCAAACCCATATTGACATATTTTAAGCAACCCTGCGTATATCTTCTTAGATCCTCAGTCCGGCTTTTCTTTCCGAACACCGAACTGAGCATCAGGGGCTACTGTCTATGCGGTATTACATTACATAATTATAACTTCTTACCTCAAAGCCTGTTAGAAGGCTGCTGCAGGCTTCGGTCAGCCTGCTCTTGGCGAGCTGAACCTTCTGAATCACCGCACTCATGATAGTGCGGTGTTCTTCCTCGATGGAAGCGCCTTTAAGCGCCTCCAACAAGTTGTCCGGCGCCTCCGGTTGGACGGAGGCCGCCGGTGTCACAGTCTTGCCCTTCTTTCGAAGGGGCCGCCTGCCGGACTCTGGAACCGCTGCAGGTTCCGATGTAGAGTCCGGCACAAAGTCCGGGAGGCTGCCTGGCGGCGCCTCCGGAGCCTCCACCTGATGGATCCCTCTCTGGGATCCCACCTCGGCGTCCTCATAGGCGCGGGGGGTAGAGGCCGTCGGAAGTGAATCCACATCCGACGGGGCCAATGACCCGCTCGATGAAGCGGGGAGATCATCATCGGTCGGACTGCGGACAGTATGCGGCATTAGTAGGACACTAGGTGACGCGAAGGAAATTGCATATCAGGGATCCGGATACTTACGATCTCGCCGGAGGCCTGGCCCTTGAAGGCCACTCCTCCTCGCCAACAATGGTGTTGGCGGAACTGTCCGGGGGAATAGTTCTCCCCCTCTTGGACCCTTCGGCCTCCCCTATTGGGGAAGCCTTCCTCTTCCTCTCTCCCTCCTCTGGGAGAGAGTCTTCTTCCTCCTCCTCATCTTCGGGGGAGGAGTCCGCCTCGTCGTCGGACGCTTGATTGCGGGAACTCTTTCGAGTCCCCATGGCCACCTTCTTGGCCTTCTTCTCCGGCACCACGTGCGGCGCCGGAACCAGCAGCCCTGCTAGACGGGCGTTCACTGGGTCTTCTGGCATGGGAGCCGGACAGATGAGCTGCTCGGCCTTCTCCATCCATTCCTGCCAAAGGAAACGAGAGATTGAAACCCTCTTAGAATCAATCTGTTTACCACAAGTGTCCCGTAAAGGGGTTGAATCACTTACCTCGTGAGCTGGATGCTGCGAGCAAAATCCGCGATCTTCCGTCGCGGATGCGGGGGCTTCGGCGCCCTTAAACAGCACCCTCCAAGCGCCTTCATACGTTGTGTCGAAGAGCCCGCTTAGCGCCTGGTGCTGTTCCGGATTGAACTCCCACAGATTGAATGCCCATTCTTGGCATGGGAGAATCCGGCAGATGAGCATGACTTGGACCACGTCGACGAGCCTGAGCTTATTGCTCACCAGCTTCTGGATATAGGCTTGGAGTCCTGTCAGCTCCTTCGGATTGCCCCACAACAAGCCTTTCTCTTTCCAGGAGGTGAGCTGCATGGGGATGCCAGTTCTGAACTCAGGGCCCGCCGCCCACGTGGGTTCGCGCGGCTCGGTGATGTAGAACCACCCCGTTTGCCACCCCTTAACGGAGTCCACGAAGGCCCCTTCGAGCCAAAGGACGTTGGGAAACTTGCCCAACATGGCGCCTCCGCATTCTGCTTGTGTGCCCTTCACAACCTTCGGCTTGACATTGAAGGTCTTGAGCCACAGGCCGAAGTGGGGCTGGATGCACAGGAAGGCCTCGCACACGACGATAAACGCCGAGATGTTGAGGATGAAGTTCGGCGCCAGATCGTGGAAATCCAGGCCGTAATAGGACATGAGCCCCCGGATGAAAGGGTGCAGTGGAAAGCCCAGTCCGCGGAGGAAGTGGGGAAGGAAGACGACCCTCTCATGGGGCCCAGGGGTAGGGATGAGCTGCCCCTCGTCGGGAAGCCGGTGTGCAATATCGCTGGAAAGGTATCCGGCGTTGTGCAGCTTGGTGATGTGCTCCTCCTGGACGGTGGAAGCCAACCACTCGCCTCCCCCTCCGGACATGGTCGGGGAAGGTTAAGATGAGATGCGCGAGCTTGGGCGTTGGAGCTTGAGTGCGCGGAGGTGGATGAGCAAAGGAGGAAGAAGGCGTGGGTAAAAAGGTGAATCTTTATCCCTATATATAGGCAGGGCGAAGACTATCGCCCCCACTAGCTGGTAAAACTCACTTATCTCCCAAGCGCCACCATCAATGGCGCGTTGGGTTACCACGTCCGTATTGATGAGAATCCGGAATAAGGGAACACGATCTCGCTCGACAAGGCGTGCCAAGGAAACCGCCGCTAAGCGTGTTGAGGTGGTATAATAAAAACGATTCAAGTAAAAGCACGGTAGCGGCATGATGTCATGCCGCATGATACGTCGCCAGATTGGACTTGTGTACATTTTATTCTCTCTACGGGGAATGTGGAATTTATTTTGCGAGCGGACACTATCACAGGGTTCATGACCTTCTCGGATTATTCAAGGAGGAGCCCGCCTTGCAATGCCGAACATTATGCGCGCGGATTTATCGTCATTGAAGCATGGTTCGTGGGCTCTTGAGGAGTCCTGGACTAGGGGGTATCCGGACAGCCGGACTATCATCGTCCGCGGACTCCAAGACTACGAAGATACAATATTGAAGACTCCGTCCGTGTCCGGTGGGACTTTCCTTGGCGTGGAAGGCAAGCTTGGCAATCTGGATATGTAGATCTCCTACCATTGTAACCGACTCAGTGTAACCCTAGCCTCCTCGGGTGTCTATATAAACCGGAGGGCTTTAGTCCGTAGGACACAACATACATCACAACAATCATACCATAGGCTAGCTTTAGGGTTTAGCCTCCTTGATCTCGTGGTAGATCCACTCTTGTACTACCCATATCATCAATATTAATCAAGCAGGACGTAGGGTTTTACCTCCATCAAGAGGGCCCGAACCTGGGTAAAACATCGTGTCCCTTGTCTCCTGTTATCATCTACCTAGACGCACAGTTCGGGACCCCCTACCCGAGATCCGCCGGTTTTGACACCGACACTCATGCTTCACTTATATTATTTTGAGAGTCTTATAAATAGTATGCAATTTTCTTGAGGTTATGAATTTAGTCCTAATATGATGAGTATCCAAGAGGGATATAATAAAAACTTTTGTATAAAGAGCATTGAATAATATGAGAAGTTTGATTCCTTGCATTTGTTTTGAGATATAAAGATGGTGATATTAGAGTCATGCTAGTGAGTAATTGTAGATTGGTAGAAATACTTGTGTTAAGGTTTGTGATTCCCGAAGCATGCACGTATGGTGAACCGTTATGTGATGAAGTTGGAGCGTGATTTATTTTTTGATTGTGTTCCTTACGAGTGGCGGTCGAGGACGAGCGACGGTCTTTTCCTACCAATCTATCCCCCTAGGAGCATGCATGCAGTAGATGATATGCACAAGTAGAACACAAAGAGTTGTGAATGATTGTCATACTGCTTACCACCAATGTCTTATTTTGATTCGGCGGTATTGTTGGATGATGCAGCCCGGACCAACCTTACATGACCACGTTCATGAGACCGGTTCCACCGACAGATATGCAACTTGTTTTGCATAAAGGTGGCTGGCGGGTGTCTGTTTCTCCAACTTTAGTTGAATCAAATTTGACTGCGGCCGGTCCTTTTTGAAGGTTAAAACAGCAAACTTGATAAATCACCATTGTGGTTTTGATGCGTAAGTAAGAACAGTTCTTGCTAAGAAGCCCGTAGCAGCCACGTAAAACTTGCAACAAACAAAGTAGAGAGCGTCTACTTCTTTTTGCAGGGCATGTTGTGATGTGATATGGTCAAGACATGATGTGATATACATTATTGTATGAGATGATCATGTTTTGTAAAAGTTACTGGCAACCGGCAGGAGCCTTATGGTTGTCTCTTTATTGTATGAAATGCAAATGCCATGTAATTGCTTTATTTATCACTATGCATTAGCAATAGTTGTAGAAGCAATAGTTGGCGAGACGACCACGACGCTACGATAGAGATCAAGGTGTCGAACTGGTGACGATGGAGATCATGCCGATGCTTTGGAGATGGAGATCAAAAGCACAAGATGATGATGGGAATATCATGTCACATATTTTGATTGCATGTGATGTTTATCTTTTATGCATCTTATTTTGCTTAGTACGATGGTAGCATTATAAGATGATCCCTTGACTAAAATTCAAGGTATAAGTGTTCTCCCCGAGTATGCACCATTGAAACAGTTCACCGTGCTGAGACACCACGTGATGATCGGGTGTGATAGACTCTACGTTCACATACAATGGGTGCAAGACAGTGTGCACATTCGAAATACTCGGGTTAAACTTGATGAGCCTGGCATGTACAGACATGGCCTCAGAACAGTAGAGACCGAAAGGTCGACATGAATCATATAGTAGATATGATCAACATAGAGATGTTCACCATTGATGACTACTCCATCTCACGTGATGATCGGACATGGTTTAGTTGATTTGGATCACGTATCATTTAGATGACTCAAGGGATGTCTATCTAAGTGGGAGTTTGTAAGTAATATGATTAATTGAACTTAATTTATCATGAACTTAGTCCTGATAGTTTTTGCATATCTATGTTGTAGATCAATGGCCCGTGCTACCGTTCCCTTGAATTTTAATGCGTTCCTAGAGAAAGCTAAGTTGAAAGATGATGGTAGCAACTACACGGACTGGGTCCGTAACTTGAGGATTATCCTCATTGCTGCACAAAAGAATTATGTTCTTGATGCACCGCTAGGTGTGCCACCCCCTCCAGCAACTGCAGATGTTATGAACGCCTGTCAGTCGCGTGTTGATGACTACTCGATAGTTCAGTGTGCCATTCTTTTCGGCTTAGAATCGGGACTTCAAAGATGTTTTGAACGTCATGGAGAATATGAGATGTTCTAGGAGTTGAAGTTAATATTTCAAGCAAATGCCCGAGTTGAGAGATATGAAGTGTCCAACAAGTTCTATAGTTGCAAGACGGAGGAGTACAGTTCTATTAGTGAACACATACTCGAAATGTCTGGTTATCATAATCACTTGACTCAGCTGGGAGTTAATCTTCCAGATGATAGTGTTATTCATAGAGTTCTTCAATCACTGCCACCAAGCTACAAAGGCTTCGTGATGAACTATAATATGCAAGAGATGGATAAGACAATTCTCGAGCTCTTCGCAATGCTCAAAGCTATGGCAGTATAAATCAATAAGGAGCATCTGATGTCTACTACACAACCTTCTCCATGTAGACGTTGTTGGGCCTCCAAGTGTAGAGGTTTGTAGGACAGTAGCAAATTTCCCTCAAATGGATGACCTAAGGTTTTATCAATCCGTGGGAGAGTTTTGTTTGCAATTATTTTTGATTTGGTTTTGATCTTTTGATCATGGGACTGGGCATCCCAGTTACCAGCCATTTTTCTCATGAATGATGAGCGGAGTCCACTCATCTTGAGAATAACCCACCTAGCATGGAAGATACTGACAGCCCCTAGTCGCTACATGAGTGATTCGGGCATACAAAACAGATTATTATTTGAAGGTTTAGAGTTTGGCACATGCAAATTTACTTGGAACGGTAGGTAAATACCACATATAGGTAGGTATGGTGGACACTCATGGAAGAAACTTGGTTCAAGGGATTTGGATGCACAAGCAGTATTCCCGCTTAGTACAGATACTTTGGCTAGAAAGGATTCTAAAAAGCAAGCACCACATGTTGGAAGATCTATAACAATATAACTTCTATACAAATACACCCAAGCGTAACTCATTACATTGTCTTCCTTGTCCAACTTCAACTAATTTGCTCAGGTTTGAAAATAATCAATGGGGCTCACAATCATAGATGATGCCTAAGATAGTATATTTATATGTGAAACCTCTCTTCCTGCCATATTCTTTCATGAATTTTTCAAATGACCAATACAAATGCTTGCTAACCTTCAATAAATTTACCATCTCTACTTCTTAAATGTGAAGTCATTACTCCCCATGGGATAAGCAAATGAAACATATATAATTTCAGATTTATGATATTCAACTTAGTCAACCATTTACTCATAGGATATAAGTGAAGCACACGAGTAAGTGACAAACTACTCCAAAAAGATATAAGTGAAGATCAATGAGTAGTTAAATAATTATGTAGCTATGTGAAGACTCTCTCTCATTTAAGAATTTCAGATCTTGGTATTTTATTCAAACAGCAAGCAAAGCAAAATAAAATTACATTGCAAGGATAGCACAACTCATGTGAAGAAGCAAAAACTTAGGCTCAACCGATACTAACTGATAGTTGTTGAAGAAGAAAGGTGGTATGCCTAACGGGGAATCCCCAAGCTTAGATGCTTAAGACTTCTTGAAATATTATCTTGGGGTGCCTTGGGCATCCCCAATCTTGAACTTTTGTGTCTCCTTAATTCTTCTCATATCATGGTTTCTCTATTTCTCAAAAACATCATCCACATAAAACTCAACAAGAACTCGTGAGATAAGTTAGTATAAACCAATGTAAAACCTTATCATTTTCTACTGTAAAAAATCACTAAAATTATTATTCAACATTGCATACTAAATGTCTCTGCATATTTAATACTCCTATCCTCAAATAGAATCATTAAACAAGCAAACATATGCAAACAATGCAAACATAACAGCAATCTGCCAAAACATTATAGTCTGTAAAGAATGCAAGATTCATCATACTTCCCTAACTCCAAAAATTATGAGAAAAATACTACACTGTAGAATATTTATCAGAGCTCAATATGCAAAAAAGTTTCAATATTATATCATTCTCTGACTTTTCTAGGGAATTTTCGCAACAGCGGTAAACTTGCAGTTTTGAAACAGCAACATGTATACTTGCAAAATAAGCACAATAAAGGCTTTCCTTGAAATTTTTATTGAAAATATAGATACATAACATTATTATAAATAACATCAATCAAATACTAACAAAAGAAAATGACGCTCCAAGCAAAACACATATCATGTGGTGAATAAAAATATAGCTCCAAGTAAAGTTACCGATGAACGAAGACGAAAGAGGGGATGCCATCCGGGGCATCCCCAAGCTTAGGCTCTTGGTTGTCCTTGAATATTACCTTGAGGAGCCTTGGGTATCCCCAAGCTTAGGATCTTTCCAGTCCTTATTCCATAGTCCATCGAATCTTTACCCAAAACTTGAAAATTTCACAACACAAAACTCAACAGAAAACTCATAAGCTCCGTAAGTATAAGAAAATAAATCACCTCTTAGGTACTGTTGCAAACTCATTCTAAATTCATATTGGTGTAATATCTACTGTTATTCCAACTTATCTATGGTTCATACCCTACGATACTACTCATAGATTCATCAAGATAAGAAAACAACACATAGAAAACAGAATCTGTCAAAAACAGAACAGTCTGTAGTAATCTGTATCAAACGTATACTTATGGAACTCCACAAATCCTACCAAATTAGGAACGCCTGAGTAATTTTTTTACTAACCAAAAGCAAAAAGAATCAGATCAAAATAACGTTTCTGTGAATTATCAAATCTAATTTACTGGGTGCAAAAGTTTCTGATTCTCAGCAGGATCAACACAACTATCACCGTAAGCTATCCTAAAGGTCTTACTTGGCACTTTATGGAAACAAAAGCTATAAAACATGATTAATACAGTAGCATAATCATGTGGACACACTAAAACAGTAAGGGTAAATATTGGGTTGTCTCCCAACAAGTGCTTTTCTTTAATGCTTTTTAGCTAGGCATGATGATTTCAATGATGCTCGCATGGAAGATAAGAATTGAAACATAAAGAGAGCATCATAAACAATATAACTAGCACATTTAAGTCTAACCCACTTCCTATGCATAGGGATTTTGTGAGCAAACAACTTATGGGAACAATAATCAACTAGCATAGGAAGGTAAAACAAGCATAGCTTCAAGATTTTCAACACATAGAGAGGAAACTTGACATTATTGCAATTCCTAGAAGCATATGTTCCTCCCTCATAATAATTTTCAGTAGCATCATGAATGAGTTCAAAAATATAACCAGCACATAAACATTATTTTCATGATATACTTGCATAGAAATTTTACTACTCTCCACATAAGCAAACTTATTGTCATCAATAGTAGTGGGAGCAAACTCAACAATATAACTATCATGTCAGGCATAATCCAATTGAACATTAAAATCAAGATGACAAGTTTCATGGTTATCATTGTTCTTTATAGCATACATGTCATCATAATAATCATCATAGATAAGAACTTTGTTCTCATAATCAATTGGAACCTCTTCCAAAATAGTGGATTCGTCACTAAATAAAGTCATGACCTCTCCAAATCCACTTTCATAATAATCACAATAATATTCAATATCCTCCAAAATAGTGGGATCATTACTTCCTAAAGTTGACACTCTTTTGAACCCACTTTCATCAATATAATCATCCTAAATAGGAGGCATGCTTTCATCATAATAAATATTCTCATCAAAACTTGGGGGACTAAACATATCATCTTCATCAAACATAGCATCCCCAAGCTTGTGGCTTTGCGTATCATTACCATCATGGGTATTCAAAGAATTCACACTAAAAACTTTGCAATCATGCTCATCATTCACATATTTTATGCCAAGCATTTTATGTAATTCTTCTTCTAGTACTTGAGCACAATTTTCCTTCCCATCATTTTCATGAAAGATATTAAAAAGATGAAGCATATGAGGAAAACTCAATTCCATTTTTTATGTAGTTTTCTTTTATAAACTAAACTAGTGATAAAACAAGAAACAAAAAGATTCGGTTGCAAGATCTAAAGATATACCTTCAAGCACTCACCTCCCCGGCAGCGACGCCAGAAAAGAGCTTAGTTGACGGGGTGTTAGTGCCGCTTACCTAGCCTCCTCGGCAACAGTGCCAGAAAAGAGCTTGATGTCTACTACACAACCTTCTTCTTGTAGGCGTTGTTGGGCCTCCAAGTGCAGAGGTTTGTAGGACAGTAGCAAATTTCCCTCAAGTGGATGACCTAAGGTTTATCAATCCGTGGGAGGCATAGGATGAAGATGGTCTCTCTCAAGCAACCCTGTAACCAAATAACAAATAGTCTTGTGTCCCCAACACACCCAATACAATGGTAAATTGCATAGGTGCACTAGTTCGGTGAAGAGATGGTGATACAAGTGCAATATGGATGATAGATATAGGTTTTTGTAATCTGAAATTATAAAAACAGCAAGGTAGCTAATGATAAAAGTGAACGTTGCTACGTCTTGAGCTTGCGTTGGTTTTCCTTGAAGAGGAAAGGGTGATGCAGCAATAGTAGTGTAAGTATTTCCCTCTGTTTTTGAGAACCAAGGTATCAATCCAGTAGGAGGCTCCTCAAAAGTCCCACGCACCTACACAAACAAACAAAGAACTCGCAACCAACGCAATAAAGGGGTTGTCAATCCCTTCACGGCAACTTGCGAAAGTGAGATCTGATAGAGATAGTATGATAAGATAAATATATTTTTGGTATTTCATAATATAGATTGGAAAAGTAAAGATGCAAATAAAAGTAGATTGAAAGCTTATATGATAAAAGATAGACCCGGGGGCCATAGGTTTCAATTGTGGCTTCTCTCAAGATAGCATAAGTATTACAGTGGGTGAACAAATTACTGTCGAGCAATTGATAGAAAAGCGAATAATTATGAGATTATCTAGGCATGATCATGTATATAGGCATCACGTCTGTGACAAGTAGACCGACTACTGCCTACATCTACTACTATTACTCCACGCATCGGCCGCTATCCAGCATGCATCTAGAGTATTAAGTTCATAAAGAACAGAGTAACGCATTAAGAAAGATGACATGATGTAGAGGGATAAAATCATGCAATATGATATAAACCCCATCTTTTTATCCTCGATGGCAACAATACAATACGTGCCTTGCTGCCCCTGCTGTCACTGGGAAAGGACACCGCAAGATTGAACCCAAAGCTAAGCACTTCTCCCATTGCAAGAAAGATAAATCTAGTAGGCCAAACCAAACTGATAATTCGAAGAGACTTGCAGATAACTTAATCACACATAAAAGAATTCAGAGGAGATTCAAATATTTCTCATAGATAAACTTGATCATGAACCCACAATTCGTCAGATCTCGACAAACACACCGGAAAAAGAGTTACATCAAATAGATCTCCAAGAAGATCGACGAGAACATGGTATTGAGATCCAAAAAGAGAGAAGAAGCCATCTAGCTAATACCTATGGACCCGAAGGTCTGTGGTGAACTACTCACAACTCATCGGAGGGGCTATGGTGTTGATGTAGAAGCCCTCCATGGTCGATTCCCCCTCCGGCGAAGCACCGGCGAAGGCTCCAAGATCGGATCTCGCGGATACAGAAGGTTACAGTGGTGGAAATAGTTTTTCGTCGTCTCCTTTGATGTTCTCTGGGTACGTGGGTATATATAGGAGGAAGAAGTAGGTCGGTGGATGCCCGATGGGCCCACGAGATAGGGGCGCACCCAATAGGGGTGGGCGCGCCCTCCACCCTCGTGGCCGCCTCGACTGCTTCTTGACTTGCACTCCAAGTCCTCTGGATCACGTTCGTTCCAAAAATCACGCTCCCGAAGGTTTCATTCCATTTGTACTCTGCTTGATATTCCTTTTCTTCGAAACACTGAAATAGGCAAAAAAAACAGCAATACGGGCTGGGCCTCCAGTTAGTAGGTTAGTCCCAAAAATGATATAAATGTGTAAAGTAAAGCCCATAAACATCCAAAACGGGTAATATAATAGCATGGAAAAATCAAAAATTATAGATACACTGGAGACGTATCAAGCATCCCCAAGCTTAACTACTGCTCGTCCTCGAGTAGGTAAATGATAAAAACAGAATTTTTGATGTGGAATGCTACCTAGCATAATTCTCAATGTAATTTTCTTTATTGTGGCATGAATGTTCAGATCCAAATGATTCAAAATAAAAGTTCATATTGACATAAGAAATAGTAATACTTCAAGCATACTAATCAAAGCAATCATGTCTTCTCAAAAGAACTAGGCTAAAGAAAGTTCATCCTTACTTCATTTTCGTCACAGAAAAATGCTCCCAAATTATACACCCCCGATGACAAGCCAAGCAATTGTTTCGTACTTAAATAATCTCAAAACAATTCAACTTTCACACAATACATGAGCGTGAGCCATGGATATAGTACTATGGATGGAATAGAATATGATGATGGGGATTGTGTGGAGAAGACAAAAAAAGAGAAAGTCTCACATTGTCGAGGATAATTAACGGGCTATGGAGAGGACCATCAATTGATGTCAACATGAGCAGTAGGGATTGCCATGGAACGGATGCACTAGAGATATAAATGTATGAAAGCTCAACAAAAGAAACTAGTGGGTGTGCATCCAACTTGCTTGCTCACGAAGACCTAGGGCATTTGAGGAAGCCCATCGTAGGAATATACAAGCCAAGTTCTATAATGAAAAATTCCCACTAGTATATGAAAGTGACAACATATGAGACTCACTATATGAAGAACATGGTGCTATTATGAAGCGCAAGTGTGGAAAAGGAGATAGTAACATTGCCCCCTTTTATTTTTTTATTTTTTTCCTTTTTCTTTTCTTTGGCCTTTCTTTTTTTTCTTTTCGGCCTTCCCTTTTTTTCTATGGCCTTTCTTTTTTTGTCCTTTATTTTTTTATTTGGGGACAATGCTCTAATAATGATGATCATCACACTTTTATTGATTTACAACTCATGTATTACAATTCAAAACTAGAACAAGATATGACTCTATATGAATGCCTCCGCCGGTGTACCAGGATGGGCAATGAATCAAGAGTGACATGTATGAAAATTATGCATGGTGGCTTTGCCACAAATACAATGTCAACTACATGATCATGCAGGGCAATATGACAATAATGATGTGTGTCATGATGATTAACGAAATGGTGGAAAGTTGCATGGCAATATGTCTCGGAATGGCTATGGAAATGCCATAATAGGTAGGTATGGTGACTGTTTTGAGGAAGATAGAAGGAGGTTTATGTGTGATAGAGCGTATCATATCACGGGGTTTGGATGCACCGGCGAAGTTTGCACCAACTCTCAAGGTGAGAAAGGGCAATGCATGGTACCGAAGAGGCTAGCAATGATGGAAAGGTAAAAGTGCGTATAATGCATGGACTCAACATTAGTCAAAATAACTCATATACTTATTGCAAAAATCTACAAGCCATCAAAAGCCAAGAACTACGCGCGTGCTCCTAGAGGGATAGATTGGTAGGAAAATACCATCGTCCCCGACCGCCACTCATAAGGATGCACGATCTAAGAACACCTCATGTTTCAAATTTGTTACACAACTTTAACCATACGTGCATGCTATGGGACTTGCTAACTTCAACACATGCAGTTTTTAAATTCATAATCACCCAAGTAGCATGACTTTAATATCACTACCTCCATATCTCAAAACAATTATCAAGTATCAAATTGATCATAGCATCCAATTCACTTACTATGATAGTTTTTGTTATACCCAACTTGGATGCCTACCATTCTAGGACCAATTTTATAACCATAGCAAATACCATGCTGGTCTAAGAGACTCTCAAAATAATATAAGTGAAGCATGAGAGACTAACAATTTTGACAAAATTAAGCCACCGACGTGCTCTAAAAGATATAAGTGAAGCACTAGAGCAATAACTATCTAGCTCAAAAGATATAAGTGAAGCACATAGAGTATTATAATAAATTCCAATCAAGTGGGGCTTCTCCCAAAATGTGTGTACAGCAAGGATGATTGTGGTAAACTAAAAAAAATACTAATATCACACAAGATGCTCCAAGCAAAACACATATCATGTGGCGAATAAAAATATAGCTCCAAGTAAAGTTACCAATGAACGAAGACGAAAGAGGGGATTCCATCCAGGGACATCCCCAAGCTTAGGCTTTTGGCTATTCTTGAATATCTTGGGGTGCCATGGGAATCCCCAAGTTTAGGCTTTTTCCACTCCTTATTCTATAGTCCATCAAATCTTTACCCAAAACTTGAAAACTTCACAACACAAAACTCAACAGGAAATCTCATAAGCTCCGTTAGTGAAAAAAGCAAAACCACCACATAAGGTACTATAATGAACTCATTCTTTATTTATATTGGTGTTAAGCCTACTGTATTCCAAGTTCTCTATGGTTCATACCACTTAATACTAGCCATAGATGCATCAAAATAAGCAAACAACACACGAAAACAGAATCTGTCAAAACAGAACAGTCTGTAGCAATCTGTAACCCTTGAATTCTTCTTGAACATTAAAAATCCTACCAAAATAGGAAGTCCTGGGAAATTTGTCTATTGATCTACAGAAAAAAGAGTCAATGCAAAATCACATTTCTATTATTTAACAATATTATTTTCGTGTGTGCAAAGCTTCTGTTTTTCAGCAGAATCAAATTAACTATCACCATAGGTTATCCTATAGGTTCTACTTGGCACAAACACTAATTAAAACGTAAAAACACATCTAAACAGAAGGTAGATGCAAGATTTATTACTAAAAAGAAGCAAAAACAAAAACACAAATAAAATTGGGCTGCCTCCCAACTAGCGCTATCGTTTAACGCCCCTAGCTAGGCATAAAAGCGAGGATAGATCTAAGTAGTGCCATCTTTGGCACTCAATTCATAAGTAGCTCGCATGATAGATTCATAAGGTAATTTAACTTTATTTCTTGGAAAGTGCTCCATGCCTTTCCTTAATGGAAATTGGAATCTAATATTCCCTTCCTTCATATCAATAATTGCACCAATCGTTCTAAGGAAAGGTCTACCAAGAATAATAGGGCAAGAAAGATTGCAATCTATGTCAAGAACGATAAAATCTACTGGCACCAAATTTCTATTTGCAACAATGAGAACATCATTGATCCTTCCCATTGGCTTTTTAATGGTGGAATCCGCAAGGTGCAAATTTAAAGAGCAATCATTAAGAACATGGAAACCTAGAATATCACATAAAGTTTACGGAATCGTGGAAACACTAGCACCCAAATCACATAAAGCATAACACTCATGATCTTTAATTTTAATATTTATAGTAGGTTCCCACTCATCATTAAGTTTTCTAGGTATAGAAACTTCCAAATTAAGTTTTTCATCAAAAGATTGCATCAAGGCATCAACAATATGTTTGGTAAAACCTTTATTTTGACTATAAGCATGAGGAGAATTCACAACAGATTGCAACAAGGAAATACAACCTTCTAAAGAACAACTATCATAATTAAATTCCTTGAAATCCAAGATAGTGGGTTCAATGCTATTTAAAGTCTTGACCTCTTCAATCCCACTTTTACTAAATTTAGCATCAAGATCTAAAAACTCTGAATCATTGGGACGCCTTTTAACTAAAGTTGACTGATCTCCAGTCCCATTATTATTAAGATTCATATTGCAAAAAAAGATCTAATAGGGGACACATCAATAACTTTAAGATCTTCATCATTATTTTCATGGAAACTAGAAGAACACGCCTTTACAAAGCAATCTTTCTTAGCGCGCAATCTAGCGGTTCTTTCTTTGCACTCATCAATGGAAATTCTCATAGCTTTTAGAGACTCATTGATATCATGTTTAGGAGGAGTAGTCTAAGTTTCAAAGAATCAACATCAAGCGAGAGTCTATCAATGTTCCTAGCCAAATCATCAACTTTGAGCAATTTTTCTTCAAGCAAGGCATTAAAATTCTTTTGAGAGATCATAAATTCTTTCACACTATTCTCAAAATCAGAGGGCATCTTATTAAAATTACCATAAGAATTATTGTAGGAATTTCCATAATTATTAGAGGAATTACTAGGGAATGGTCTAGGATTAAAATTTCCTCTATAAGCATTATTTCTGAAATTATTCCTACCAACAAAATTCACATCCAAAGATTCATTATTATTCTCAATCAAAGAAGACAAAGGCATATCATTGGGATCAATAGAAGCACTCTTAGTAGCAAACAATTTCATTAGTTCATCCATCTTTCCACTCAAAACATTAATTTCTTCTATAGCATGCACTTTTTTACTAGTAGATCTTTCGGTGTGCCATTGAGAATAATTAGCCTTAATATTATCAAGGAGTTTAGTAGCTTCTCCTAAGGTGATTTCCATAAACGTGCCTCCCGCGGCCGAATCTAAAAGATTTCTAGAAGCAAAGTTCAATCCGGTATAAAATTTTTGTATGATCATCCATAAATTCAAACCATGAGTAGGGCAATTGTGAATCATCAATTTCATTCTTTCCCAAGATTGGGCAACATGCTCATGATCAAGTTGCTTAAAATTCATAATATCGTTCCTAAGAGTGATGATCTTAGCGGGAGGAAAATACTTAGAGACAAAAGCATCTTTGCACTTGTTCCATGAATCAATACTATTCTTAGGCAAAGACGAAAACCAAACTTTAGCACGATCTCTAAGTGAAAACGGAAATAACTTAAATTTAACAATATCATTATCTGTATCTTTGTTCTTTTGCATCTCACATAAATCAACAAAGTTGTTTAGATGGGTAGCAGCATCTTCACTAGGAAGGCCGGCGAATTGATCTTTCATAACAAGATTCAGCAAAGCAGTATTGCTTTCACAAGACTCAACATCATTAAGAGGAGCAATCGGAGTACTAAGGAAATCATTATTACTGGTATTGGAGAAATCACACAATTTGGTATTATCTTGTGCCATAGCAACAAGTAATCCAAAACACAAGCAAACAGAAAAGGGCAAGCGAAAGAGAAAGAGAGAGAGAGAGAGAGAGAGAGAGAGAGAGAAGATTGGGAAAGAGAGGGCGAATAAAACGGCAAGGGTGAAGTGGGGGAGAGGAAAGCGAGATGCAAATGGAAAATAATGTAAATGCGAGGGAGATGAGTTTGTGATGGGTACTTGGTATGTCTTGACTTGAGAGAAGACCTCCCCGGCAACGGTGCCAAAAATCCTTCTTGCTACGTCTTGAGCTTGCGTTGGTTTTACTTGAAGAGGAAAGGGTGATGCAGCAATGGTAGCGTAAGTATTTCCCTCAGTTTTTGAGAACCAAGGTATCAATCCAGTAGGAGGATCCTCAAAAGTCCCACGCACCTACACAAACAAACAAAGAACTTGCAACCAACGCAATAAAGGGGTTGTCAATCCCTTCACGGCCACTTGAGAAAGTGAGATCTAATAGAGATAGTATGATAAGATAAATATGTTTTTGGTATTTTATAATATAGATTGGAAAAGTGAAGATGCAAATAAAATTAGATTGAAAGCTTATATGATAAAAGATAGACCCGGGGGCCATAGGTTTCACTAGTGGCTCCTCTCAAGATAGCATAAGTATTACGATGGGTGAACAAATTACTGTCGAGCAATTGATAGAAAAGCGAATGATTATGAGATTATCTAGACATGATCATGTATATAGGCATCACGTCCGTGACAAGTATAGCGACTACTGCCTGCATCTACTACTATTACTCCACACATCGACCGCTATCCAACATGCATCTAGAGTATTAAGTTCATAAAGAACAGAGTAATGCATTAAGAAAGATGACATGATGTAGAGGGATAAACTCATGCAATATGATATAAACCCCATCTTTTTATCCTCGATGGCAACAAGAAAATACGTGCCTTGCTGCCCTGCTGTCACTGGGAAAGGACACCGCAAGATTGAACCCAAAGCTAAGCACTTCTCCCATTGCAAGAAAGATCAATCTAGTAGGCCAAACCAAACTGATAATTCTAAGAGACTTGCAAAGATAAATTAATCACACATAAAAGAATTCAGAGGAGATTCAAATATTTCTCATAGATAAACTTGATCATAAACCCACAATTCATCGGATCTCGACAAACACACTGCAAAAAGAGATACATCGAATAGATCTCTAAGAAGATCGAGGAGAACATGGTAGTGAGATCCAAAAAAAGAGAAGAAGCCATCTAGCTAATAACTATGGACCCGAAGGTCTGTGGTAAACTACTCACAAATCATCAGAGGGGCTATGGTGTTGATGTAGAAGCCCTCCATGGTCGATTCCCCCTCCGGCGGAGCACCAGCGAAGGCTCCAAGATGGGTTTTTGCGGATACAGAAGGTTACAGTGGTGGAAATAGTTTGTCGTCATCTCCTTTGATGTTCTCGTGGTACGTGGGTATATATACGAGGAAGAAGTAGGTCGGTGGACGCTCGAGGGGCCCACAAGATAGGGGGCGCGCCCAGTAGGGGTGGGCGCGCCCTCCACCCTCGTGACCGCCTCGACTGCTTCTTGACTTGCACTCCAAGTCCTCTGGATCACGTTCGTTCCAAAAATCACGCTTCCGAAGGTTTCATTACATTTGGACTCCGTTTGATATTCCTTTTCTTCGAAACACTGAAATAGGCAAAAAATAGCAATACGGGTTGGGCCTCCGGTTAGTAGGTTAGTCCCAAAAATGATATACATGTGTAAAGTAAAGCCCATAAACATCCAAAACGGGTAATATAATAGCATGGAACAATCAAAAATTATAGATAAGTTGGAGACGTATCAAGTGTAAACAGTATTGCAATGGTAGGAAACAAGGGCTAGGATTCATACTTTCACTAGTGCAAGTTCTCTCAACAATAATAACATAACTGGATCATATAACTATCCCTCAACATGCAACAAAGTGTCACTCCAAAGTCACTAATAGTGGAGAACAAACAAAGAGATTATGGTAGGGTATGAAACCACCTCAAAGTTATCCTTTCTGCTCGATCTATTCAAGAGTCCATAGTAAAATAACATGAAGCTATTCTTTCTTTTCAATCTATCATAGTGTTCGTACTAGAATAACACCTTAAGACACAAATCAACCAAAACCCTAATTCACCTAGATACTCCATTGTCACCTCAAGTATCCATGGGCATGATTATACGATATGCATCACACAATCTCAGATTCGTCTATTAAACCAACACAAAGTACTACAAAGAGTGCCCCAAAGTTTCTACCGGAGAGTCAAGATGAAAACGTGTGCCAACCCCTATGCATAGATTCATTGAACCCACAAGTTGATCACCAAAACATACATCAAGTAGGTCATGTGAATATCCCATTGTCACCACAGATAAGCACGGCAAGACATACATCAAGTGTTCTCAAATCCTTAAAGACTCAATCCGATAAGATAACTTCAAAGGGAAAACTCAATCCATTACAATATCCAACTATAATAGCAAAGCCCGCGATTCATCAACATCGTGCCAAATCAAGAACACGAGAGAGAGATTAAACACATATCTACTGGTACATACCCTCAGCCCCGAGGGTGAACTACTCCCTCCTCATCATGGAGAGCGCCGGGATGATGAAGATGGCCATTGGTGAGGGATCCCTCCTCCGGCAGGGTGCCGTAACGGGCTCCCGAGAGGTTTTTGGTGGCTACAGAGGCTTGCGGCGGTGGAACTCCCGATCTATTCTGCTCCCCGAAGGTACTTATATAGGCGAAAGAAGTCGGTCAAGGGAGCCATGAGGGGCCCATGAGGGTTGGGGGCACGCCTAGGGGAGGTGGGCGCGCCTCCCTGCCTCATGGCCACCTCGAAGCTTCCCTTATGTGCACTCCAAGTCCCCCGGATTGCTTCCGTTCCAAAAATAAATTTCTCGAAGGTTTCATTCCGTTTGGACTCCGTTTGATATTCCTTTTCTTCGAAACACTGAAATAGGCAAGAAAACAACAATTTGGGCTGGGCCTCCGGTTAATAGGTTAGTCCCAAAAATAATATAAAAGTGCTTAGTAAAGCCCATAAACATCCAAAATAGATAATATAATAGCATGAATACTTCATAAATTATAGATACGTTGGAGACGTATCAGCATCAAGTGTTGATGGTTACGAAAACCACTAGTTTCAAGAAAAAGGGAAAAGGAAAGAAGGGGAACTTCAAGAAGAATGACAAGCAAGTTGCCACTGCCGGGAAGAAACCCAAATATGGACCTAATCCTAAAACTGAGTGCTTCTACTGCAAAGGGACTGGTCACTGGAAGCGGAATTGTCCCAAGTATTTTGCGGATAAGAAGGATGGCAAAGTGAACAAAGGTATATTTGATATACATGTTATTGATGTGTACCTTACTAATTCTCATAATAGCGCCTGGGTATTTGATACTGGTTCGGTTGCTTATATTTGTAACTCGAAACAGGGGCTACGGATTAAACGAAGATTGTTTAAGGACGAGGTGACGATGCACGTCGGGAATGGTTCCAAGGTCGATGTGATCACCGTCGGCACGCTACCTCTACATCTACCTTCGCCATTAGTTTTAGACCCGAATAATTGTTATTTGGTGCCAGCGTTGAGCATGAATATTATATCTAGATCTTGTTTGATGTGAGACGGTTATTCATTTAAATCAAGGAATAATGGTTGTTCTATTTATATGAGTAATATCTTTTATGGTCATGCACACTTGAAGAGTGGTCTATTTTTATTGAATCTCGATTGTGGTAACACTACAAAAAAATACACTTCCGTGATGATACGTGTTTGTCACAGTAGGTCGTGTTTTTTGTCATGCATGTACATCCATGACAAATTTATGACAGAATCAAGATAGTCATACCTGTGCTATCGTAGAAGTGTTCCATGACATTACCAAAATTATCATCACAGAAGTGTCCACTTCCATGACGATAAATCGCGCGTCACAGAAGTGCTTTTGTCAAGGGTGACCGACGCGTGGCATCCACCATAACGGAACGCCGTTAAGATATCGGGTTGGGTTTTGGATCCGATAACCCGTTAAAAGCCCCGACCAATGGGGATTTTCCACGTGTAAAATTATCATTGGCTGGAGGAAACACGTGTCGGCTCACCTTGGAACAGATGTCATCCACTCATTGGACGGAAGACGCCTATGGTACGTCGACACGTGGCATGGCCCAACAGAGGCCCATTCCCCTAAAAAGGCCGGCCCAGTAAAAATTACCAGGCCAGCCCATATAAGGCCTACTTGTGTCAGGTCCATTTAAGCCCACGGCCCATACGAGATGAGCCAATTCGGCCCGTCAACGGCCCGTTAAAGATTTGACACCATTGCAGCCCATCGTCAGTTCGAGCCCGTTAACAGCCCGCTATATATCTAGGCTCAATATCGGCCCAATGAGATTTCGGCCTATTAACAGCCCATTTAATGGATGGGCCAATTTTCAGGATGTACATCTTTCGGCCTTTTAGTGACCCATTTAAATGTTGGGCTAGTTTCCGGCCCGGTGTGTCTTTCAGCCTATTGACGGCCCATAAATTTGATGGGCCATTTGTTGTCGGACCTGAGTTTTGGCCTTTTAGTGGCCCATTTAAGTGTTGGGCCAATTTTCTGGCCCGGTGTCACTTTCAGCCTGTTGACGGCCCATAAATCAGTTGGGCCATTTTTAGTCAGACCTGACTTTTGGCCTTTTAGCGACCCATTTAAGTGTTGGGCCAATTCCCGGCCCTGTGTGACTTTCAACCTGTTAACGGACCATAAATGAGTTGGGCCATTTGTAGTCGAACCTTATTTTGGCCTTTTAACGGCCCATGCCCTTCATGGTCCAATACCAGCCCGGTTTTTCTTTCGGCCTGCTAAAGGCCCACAACACAGTAATCTTGGCCATAAATAATCTTGGCCATTTACAATACAACCTGACTTTTGGCCTCTTAGCGTCCCATGGTCTTCATGGTCCAGTACAAGCCCGCTGTCTCTTTTGGCCTGCTAAAGGCCTATAGTATAGTTGGGCCATATGTAGCCCAAACTTAGTAACGGCCTGTTAACGGCCCGTGAAATAAACTGGGGCCACCTGTTGCCCGCTTCGATGTCGGCCTGTTAACGACCCGGGAGGTAAGAGGGCCGACCATTAACTTTCGGCCTAGTAACGGCCCATTAACTTAATGGGCCCACTAAAGTTCGTACATGTCTTTAGGCCAAATTAGATAATTTGAGCCCATTACGACGAGCAATTATGCACAGGACCAAAACCGATCACGCAAAGGTACGGCATACAGGGAATAACGTTGCACATCCAACATATATTACAGGAAATTACATCCACTTGGCAATCAAAGATTGATGCGAGTGCAAATAAATGAGCAGAACCTAACCATCTACAACGTCACAATCTGCAACCTCAGCACAGATGATGCCCATAAGCATGTGGGCAAGTTCTTTCGCTGCTACACTATCTCTCGAAAACATTGATCGCTTGTTGTGTCGCACGACTCTGCACCTCTGATTCATCCACCATTTCCATCATTGCTTCAACCATTAATTGGTTCACAAACATACATTTATTTTGTTGCATTCGAGATAGAGGATACTGAACAGATTCAGATGGCGATTTTGGCAGGCTTGTATTATTGGTAATGGAGAGTGTCTCGACCACTGCATCATAACATAAATTAGGACGGGAACCAAATAGATTAATCATGAGTTATTGCCATATTACCTGGCCTAGATTTACTAGAAAGAAACAATGGGGTTGCCTTGCTGTTTTCAGAGTTTGTCTTCTTATCTTTAGCAGCCTGCACAAAATTAACACACTAGCATTGCTATCATTGGCCAAGTCAGATAATAGGAAAGCAACATTGACACAATGAACGTTTGGGCAAGTAGCCTACACCAAATTAACACAATATGGCACGGCTATCATCAGCCAGGTAAGGTAGTACGAAAGCAACATTGACACAATGAATGAATGGGCAACCAGAGAAGCACTACAATTCAGTAATGTGCGTGATATGAGATAGTACATTCATGCAGCTCAGTATGCAAAACTACTAGGCAGTTTTCCTTACAAAAATCAACATTGGCGCCTTTAACATTTTGCTAATTTTAGATCAGATAAAGGTTAGATTCATGCCAATTAACAAAATACATGTTGATGTAAAAATATAGTGATATACAACAGGTACTTACATAAGCATTGGAGCGCAGAGAATTCCCGCAAGATATTTTCCTCGAATACGATCCCAATGGAGGAAGTCTTCTGTCGTTTAACCTTATTTTCTAAAAGAGAGATGGGTAAGAAACATGTAGAAAATATGATCAGAATGCTATAAAATTTCATGATGCGAGGATACGCACACGCTTCTTAGAATGAAGTTGACATTCTTTTGCTGGACTGGAGCGGACTAGTTCTTTGGCCACTGGAATCTGCTTATTATTAGTGGGAGTTGGGTTTCTCTGTGCTTGGAGCAGTATCTATGAAAAATGGAGTTGGTTTATTATCTCCTGGCGTTTGGATCTTTTGCAAAGACCTAGTTTGTAACCCTTCAGATTCTAACATAGTCGTTTTCCCTTGCATGCCTTATATAGAAGAATGGTGATTCAGTTATAAAACATGCTACAAGAGAGATGGAATAGGTATTGAAGAATAGAAAGGCATGACATATTGACATGTATTCCTCCATCCGAAATAAATGGACGGGTCTAGGCGTATTTCAGTTCTAGATACATCCAGCTTTTATCCATTTTTGCGACATTTAATCCGGACGGAGGGAGTATGATGTAAGAGCTAGGATACGACAGACAACACAAGAAAAAACACCGAAAAACCCACTGCAGAACCAAAGTATTCAAACCCACCGATATGAGATAGTACACTCATGCAGCTCAGATGCAAAACTACAAGGCGCTTTTCCTTACAAAATCAACATTGTGGCCTTTAATCATACATTTTGCTACAACTAAATTTAGATCGATAAAGGTTGGATTCACGCCGATTAACAAAATACATGCTGATGTAAAAATATAGTGATATACAACAGTACTTACATCTACATTGGAGCACGAGAATTCTGCAAGAATCTTTCCTCATAAACGATACCATTGCGAAATTCTTCTATCTGTTAAGCTTATTTTCTAAAAGAGAGATGGGTAAGAAACATGTAGAAAATATGATCAACATGCTATAAAATTTCATGATGTAAGGATAAGCACACGCTTCTTAGAATTGAGTTGACATATTTTTGCTCGACTGGAGCGGACTAGTTCTTTGGCCACTGGAATCTGCTTATTATCAGTAGGAGTTGGGTTTCTCTGTCTTTGAGCAAGATCTATAAAAACCGGAGTTGGTTTATTATCTCCTCGGCGCTTGGATCTTTTGCAAAGGCCTTGTTTGTAACCCTTTAGATTCTAACATAGTCGTCTTCCCCTTGCATGCCTTGTATAGAAGAATGGTGCTTTAATTATAAAACATGCGACAGCAGAGAGATGGAATAGGTAGTGAAGAATAGAAAGGCATGACATATTGACATGTATTCCCTCCATCCGGGAAAAAATGGATGGGTCTAGGCCTATTTCATTTCTAGATACATCCTTTTTTATCCATTTCGGCAACATGTAATCCGGGCGGAGGGAGTATGGTGTAAGAGCTAGGGATACGACAGGACAACACATAAAAAAAACTAGTTGAATGTAAAACTATATGCTAGCGGAATACGTACAGAAATAACTAAGGCAACATACACATGTATGATTGGGAAATAATATGGCATTGCAACAGAGCACTAGAACAGCACTTCAATGTAAAAAAACATGGTATGGCGATGATGAAGTACATACTTGATGAATAACAATGCATAAGATATTCGAAGCATGATGTCCAAATTAAGCAGATGGCATTGCAATAGAGTAGAATGACAAGATTTGAATTTGAAAACATGTTATCATGAATGGAATAGGTACTGGAAAAACAGGAAGGCATGACATATTTACATGCATGATCAGCATGCTAAGCACATGGCATTGCAACAGAGTAGATACACTCCAGGACATTATATGCATGTTGTACCCATATCACAGGCCAAGTTAGAGCAAGGACCTTGTGGGGTGAAGAGGATTCATCATCTTTCTACAAGTCTTCTGAAGAACTGCCTTTACATGTTCCATCATATTGGGTATCATTGACATCAAGTTTATTGGCCTTTACATTGCTCCGTGAGGTTCTTGTGGATATATCAGTGTGTGAAATTATATCTGACATGCATGGAAGACACCCAGTAGTTAGATTTATGTAAATGAGTGCCTGTAGGAGGTGACATAAGTAGTAGGACTGGGGTTAACTAGCAGCAACAGGTCTCATAAACTAAAGGGAGAACACAGGTGAAAGCTACAGAATATGTATCGTTTGTACTCGAGATTAACTAGATGGCACACAAAAGTTTTAAAGAACAACATAGGTAATACTAGAAGTGGTATAATACTATAATCACTAGCCTGTGGGATAGCATTGGCTGATGGATGATAACTATGGAACAGCGCTACCTAAAGAACAAGTATCTTAGCTGAACTATGGAACAACGTGAACTCCTGAACAAGACCCGTAAGAGATCAGCATGAATATACAGTGAAATGTGATGATCTGTTTTCCGTGCTTAGATGAATAACAAAGCCATAAATGTTGCACACAAGTAAGATGAGCGTACAACCTATCTGGCTGCCATCCATAGGAGTGAGCATCATGTGCTGACTTGTCGATGGCCCCGCAGCTTGTTGTGGCTGTCCATGTCGGCACGCGCATTCGATGCGTGGAACTATTGAGTGGGGACTGTAGCTCCTTCCGTGTATGCTTCCTTGTTGGAGCAGCTGCGGTGAGTCGAAGACGGTGTGTCAAGATGCGATAACGATAATGTTAAGAACGACATATCTCTTTGATCCAAGAAATACACTAAGAGATCAACATCAAGGTACGAGAGTGGTCACACGTCTGCTGATCAAGACTAAATTGGGGTCACACGATTTTATTTTATTTTGGTATCGTCCGATCTATGCCGGATGGCTTGATGGCCGCCTTGTGCCTCCCGGCCGACACTGCTCGAATCTTCCCGAAGAGCCAGCGACCAACGGCAGAGCAGCCTACCTCCGCCGTTTGGGCCCGGCCAAAACCCCGCCCCCGCCCCCCACCAAGACGCCATGGTTGCGCCGCCCCCTGGCCAATCCACAAAGACTCCCCGTCATCCAGATCCGGCGGCAGCAGTACCTTCAACCCACACAACTCTAAAAGATAGCCATCTAAGCGCAGCTTCCACAGCGAACTTGCGGCCCCGCACCCTTACGTTAGACACCAGCCAACCAGCAGCCTAGGAGCTCCGCCGCCTCGAGGGGTGCTGCTTCCCATTGGGAATCGATTGGCCCAGAATAAAAATTCAGACAACTGACGCCTAAATAAAGTGATTTCAGATGAGGGTGCGACCTATCTGGCGGCATGGTGAAGTAGGCAGGTCCAGCTGCCGAGTCGGTGAGGCCGGCGCGGTTGCGGTGGCGACCGGCGGCAGGGAAAGAGCGATGTCGCCACGGTCGACGGCTACGCGGAAGCAGCGCCAGGACTCTGGACGGATCCGAAGTTGGAGCCGCTCCGGCGCCGTGAACAATGGCGGGGGTGAATCGGCTCCAGTACGGTTCACGCGGCCGTCGTCGAGGCAGCACCAGCAGCACGGAGTAAGAGGCACACGGCCTAGTGCGACAATGTCTCCTGCATTAGGGAGGAGGGCGGCTGTGAAATTGGTGCGGTGGGGGCACCATGGAGGTGGGGCTGAGGTTTCGTGGCTCCGGAGAAGGGAGCTTCCCGGGGAGAAGGTGATTTGGCGCCCACGTGGTATGAATGGGGCCGGGCGGGGGGGGGGGGGGGAATTGGGAGGGGAGTGGAACCATGTCTTATGGACGCATTTGTCTGAAATGTGAGGGGGATTTACAGTTCTACCCTTGCCTATAGGCTTCTCAGCTTAGGTCTGTGTACTAAGGGTTGGGGATAGTAGAGTAACTTTGCTTCTCCCCAAATAGTGGGCGGGAGCGATTTCGGGCGAGGAGGGTGTGTTCTGAACTATAGTGGGCGTGAGCGAATTTGGGCGAGGAGAGCGTGTTTTGAAATAGTGGGCGCGAGCTATTTTGAGCGAGGAGAGCGTGTTTTGCCGACCATGGTTTATGAATTATTCGGCACATGTCATTTTGGCCGAGGAGAAGGCGCGCTTGGATGAAGTTATGAACCTACCCTCGATGTACAACAGGCCAATTGATGTGTGTCCCACATAGGATGGTAATTTTCGCCTCCCATTTATTTGCTCGGCGAATTCCACCGAAAGCAGAGAGGATGTTTAACGGTTCATTCAAATTTTGGGAGAACGAGCATCCACGCCTACCTTACCAAGTCGATTCAATCAAATTTTGAAATATTAGCTTGCCACTTTTTTTAGATGGAGAGATGATGCTCGGGAGTAATGTGTTTTACATGCTCGTTGCTAGCGATTTACTATATGACAAATAGTTGACCCACTCAAAAACGCGAATCAAACCCAAAATGAAATATCTCGATTCAATGAACTAGCTCGCTCAAGAGGTCAAAATAGTGAACTAAATCCAAAATTGAACACCTCAATCGAGTAGCATGTTGTACAAGATTATAGTACTCCATGAACATGTTGAAAGTCAAATTAATGAACTTGTTTGATATACGCATATATCCGCTCATGTGTGGATTGCGCATAACATGTTCTCCAATTTAAATATTTGAATGCAAGTTTATATCGAAACATGGTTTATATCAGTCTTTGATGCATAAAACGCGACCTCCCCTCTCCCGGACTCCTGTCTCTCTCTCTCTCTCACTCTCTCGCCGACAATCTTCAATTCAGTCGCACGCATCCGACACAAAAACCTTGTTGGTCCCTCCTCTCTCTCTCTCTCTCTCTCTCTCTCTCTCTCTCTCTCTCTCTCTCTCTCTCTCTCTCTGTGTGTGTGTGGGGGGGTGTCTTTCTAGTCCGCATTCATATATACACCATCTATAGGTCTCTCTCGCACACTATGTATGATACTCTAGCTAGTCCAAGCTAGATATCTTGGGTGCACTCATCGTACGCACACAAATTCCTTGGATCTTTGCCCGTAACTCTCTCACGCACCACTATGTTGTCTCTGAGCTCTTCCCCCCTCTCTCAAACTCTCCATCCACCTGGGTCACACATACACATGCATATCTCACTCGCACTTGATAGGCCCATCTAAAACTCTATCTCTCTCCATCGTTCTCTCTCCATCTCACACACACACACACACACACACAATATCATGCCCAGCTAGCCAAGTATGATGGTCTCTCACTCAATTGTAAGCACACGCAGTTCCCCCTATATGTATATGACTATCTAATCTTAGTCTCCATCACAAACATGTGCATGGTCTATCTCGATTTCTCTCGGGGCATCTTTCTATCGCGCATGCACTCCTCGATCTCCCACCCATATAGTCCCTCACGATCTCGAGGGATCTCTATCACAAACACAACCTCTCTCCCTCCCCATGCGCCCATGCCATCCATGTGTCCCTCTCGACCTTTTTTCCTTGTTGGCGCGACCTCTATTGGACATGTGCTACAGGGGTGTCTCTCTCCGCTGCAAACAATCACACACTAGCTATCTTCGTATCTCCTCGCCTCGCTTTTCCATCTCGGAGATGCATGCGTGATATGTTCGCATAAGAAACGAAAAAACACACACTCTCTCTAATTTATCGTTTGTTGTCACTTTCTCTTTCACACACGTACTCTTTTTGCAAACTTACTCATTCTCCTTCACACGCACTTGATCTGTCTCGACTAAGACACTCACCTCCGTCCATAGCACATAGATTTATTGAAAAGTCAAACATCACAAAGTTTGACCATGTACGTGGAAAAAAAGAATTACATCTAGTACGGCAAACATATACCATTAGATTCACCATGAGATGTAGTTTTGTATGATGTATCTTTGGTATTGTAGATATAAATAACATTTGCATAAACCTGATCAAAGTTTCCAAAGTTTGACTTCTAAAAAATTTACATGCACTGCATTGTCGAGCAGATGGAATATCTCTTTCCCCCTCTTAGCAATATGACGCACCACTCAGCCTTATCGGGGTTCCTCAATCTCTCTCAAACTTTCTTGGTCAGTTTGGTTCGTGACCTGACCCTCATGCATTGATGGTCGGTACTGCCTGGTGTGGACGTGAGATGTAAAATATTTCTGCATGGCAAGGCTTGTGTGGTGTCAAGCGTTTGGTTCATGCCCGGCCAGCAAAGCATCAACGTCCCATCAATCAATCCATGCATCAATTATTTAATGCTAATATCCATCCATGTTGCTATTAGCCTCGTGGTCGCATCGACTGTGCACGGCCAGCGCTCAAATTGGTCGCTTGGCCAAAGCTACTTGCAAGTCCGGAGTTCAGCCAACTAATTAAAGTGCAAGGAACCCAGCCCAGCGGGCTTTCTTTTTCACAGGTAGCAACCAAACAAGCGCATGAAATCCAGCCACAACCCCTGTGCCACGCAAAAGATGCTCACGATGCAAGCCAAACGGGCCTTATATCTCCCTCGTTCACACATACACATGTCTCGCCAAGGCTATACATATAGACCCATCCAACACTCTCCGCCTTGTTCTCTCTCCATGTGACACGCACCCCTAAGTACCATAATCCTCACTCCATCATAGGCTCTATTTGGATCCATGGGTTAGAGTTAGTTTGGGTTAGTTTGGAGTCAACTAACCCAAAAAGATCCAAACAGGAGGGTTAGTTTAGGTTAGATGCATCTAACCCATCCAAAAAAACTAACCCATCCAAGAGGTGCTTATTTGGGTTAGTTCTTCTCGGGACCACTAATAAACACTTTTTTCTCTCGCTCTCCCCACAGCAGATCCCTCCCCACTTCCTCGAAGCTTCACGTCCTCTCCCTCCCTCCCTCTCGCATCACCCGTGAAGGTGCCTCGCCATCTCCGCGCTCCATCAAACCCTGCCATCCAAACACCTCTTTACTTAGAGTTAGTTTAGGGTTAGAATCTAACTCTAACCTCTAACTGAGTTAGAGTATCCAAACAGGGCCATAGGCGCAAGCACTCCCTCCTAAGTATGATTATCTCTTACTAGCCATCGTGAACACACGTATTGTCTCCTTCCATCCATACATCTATCTCGATATCTCTCGGGCATCTTCTATCGCAGCACACACCTTGTCACTCGATCTCCCACCCATGTAGTCCCATCACGATCTCCGGGGATCTCTATGACAAACATACACTCTCCTCCCCATGTCTACATTTTCTCCCTCGCCTCTCTCAACCTCTCTCCTTGTTTGTCGACCCCTCTTGGCCACGTGCTAGGGTCTTCCTCTCTCGGTTCCAAACAACCACACACTATCTCCTCACCTTGCCTCCGTTGTCAAGATGCATGTGTGATATGTTTGCATAAGACACGCATGCTTTTTCTCCACTTTTATCATGTGTTGTCCATGTCTCTTTCACACACGCACACACACTTTTTTCTCTCTCTCTCTCTCTCTCTCTCTCTCTCTCGTCGGGGACTCACACGCCCATAAGCATATGGATGTTTTGAAAAGTCAAACCTCGTAAAAGTTTTACTAGGTATATGTGGAGAAAAACATTTACATCTAGAATGATCATTAGATTCATCACAACATGTACTTACTTCATACTATCATTTATCTTTGGTATTGCCGATATAAGTAATTTCTTTATAAACTTGGTCAAAGTTTCAAAAGTTTGACTTTAAAAAAATGTTGTAACTACATTATCGAACGGAGGGAGTAGCTATTTCTCTCTCTCTGCTATCTCTCACGGGCCTCCCCTCTCACTCGAACACTCTATACCGACGGATTATACGCTCACTGTGTTAGTGTATAGCTCTGTATATTGTTTAGTTGACCGGTCAACCAATCCACATGCTGCATTGTCACTCGTGTTCAGATCTTGGTGTGCCGCCCATGTGGCAAGGGTGAAAATAAGTAAACTAGAGGCCCATCTCGACACATGGTGAAGGAAACAAAGTTGAAACCACTGGGTAGCACCCGCACGCTAGTAAATTGAGGGCGATTGAGGACAAACTTCTTGCGCGACGAAGGACGACTCAAGACAATTCACCACTTCAGGGCGGCATGCATGTATGATGCACTCAAGACACCCAGCACACAACACACACCAGCACGTGTACACCGGCGCCGCCGCCGGTTGAGATGGACGGCGAGGCAGCCAACAAGCGAGAGGCCGCCGAGCTAAACCCGTGATCCGCGAGCTCGACTTCATCAAGAGCCTCCCCGACGACATGCTGCTCGTCATCATTGGCCTCTTCCCCACCAAATCTGCCATGCGGACCGCCCTGCTCTCCCGGCGGTGGTTCCCCCTCTGGCGCTGCGTCCCCCTCAACCTCACCGTCGACAGCTGCCTCTACGATGAGGATTGCAAACGCATGGCCGCGGTCTCCAAGATCCTTTCATCGCACCCTGGGCCAGCCAGACGCCTTGACATCCCCATGTTTAGTACCAACTGCAAGGTCCAACCCAAGTTCGACGAGTGGTTCTTATCCCCTGCCCTAGATCAGCTCGAGGAGTTCAGCTTTGAAGCTGGATGATGTCGCTCTCTGCCGCCGTCCGCGCTCCGCCTCACGCCAATGCTGCGCCGCGCCAGCTTCAGCTTCTTCTATCTTCCCCAGATTAATGCCGCGCCCGCCCTCCTTCTCCCTCAACTCAAGCAGCTCGACCTCTTCGACGTTGTCATCTCGAAGAAGGCTATGGAGCACCTGCTCCGCAGCTGTACTGTGCTCGAGTACCTTCGTCTTGAGCAGATCCACGGGTTCATTAGCCTCCACATCGCCTCGACGAATCTCCGATGGATTTATGTGTCTTGCTGGCCCCGCAACAAGACATCAATTGGGAAGAGATCACTCCAGCTGTTCCACGTTATGGTCATTGAGAATGCGCCTTTCCTTGAGAGATTGCTTGTATCGGATCTAGAAGGTCCAACAAAAATCAGGGTCATTGACGCTACCAAATTGACAAAGATTGGTGTACTCGTCTCGCCAAATTCTCCTAACTCTTTATTGGATCCGTAATCGTTCGTGTACAGCACTCATCTTCTTCTCCGCCTTCTTGAAATTCACATTTTAAATTTCTTCTTGATGTATTTACGATCGCCTTCCGAAAATGATTCCCACAAGCTTGACCCAGTCCATGCGCACAGTGAAGATCTTAGCACTAAAATCTATCGGCCCCAATCTGGATCAAGTTGTTGGATTCCTTACATGCTTTCCATGCATGGAGAAGCTACTCATCGAGGTGAAACTTCTTTCCTATTAGTAAACGGTAATCACAACGTAGCTCAATTTTTTCGTAATTTTCCCAAATTACGATGACAAGTGTAGTGTTCAAAACTACATCTACGCACTGCACCGAAAGAAATGTTTTTAGTATTTTTTCTCACGCGATCACCTACATCATTTTTAAGCTATACTACTATAGTAGCCTAGGCTAGTCATAGTGGAAAGTAACTTAGACTACTCCAGTAACTCTATCCCTAAAGGCAAGTTACTACCTCCGTCCTGGTTTACTCTTCCAATTTTGTAGTATCAAAATTTGACCATAGATTTAACTGACAAAATGTTAATGCATGTCACTAAGAACTATAATTTCAAATGGTGTATATTTTTAGTGACATGCATTGGCATTTTCTTAGGTAAATCTATGGTCAAAATTTTATACTAAATACGAGGTAGTATTCCCTCCGTCCCAAAATTCTTGTCTTACATTTGTTTAGATACAGTTGTATCTAACACTAAAATGTAACTAGATACATCTGTATTTAGACAAATTTAAGACAAGAATTTTGGGACGGAGGGAGTACAAAAGTGGGCTATGTAGGCCAAAACATGTGCCAAATTCACTTGTGATGCATTTGGCATCGATGCCCCTCCATTGCTCACCGGTGCCCCAACTGGATCACCTACTTTGCTCGTGCCAAATTAACTCACGAATGAAAAACACTGCGTGGGAGAGAGAGGACTGAGGCAATAAAAACACTTGTTTGGGAGAGTGAGAGGCTGGTGTAGTTGGTTTGATTGATTTGTTTATACATGTGGGTCTGTGTGCACAGCGGTGCCAACTCTCTCACATCGCGAGAGCGGTGCCAAAATCTTTTGATTTGACATCGATGCGTATTATGTGGCATACTTTTGTGAAATATGGCATCAGCCACATAGTGGAAGGCAACAAATGCCCAAGCTCTTCACGTGCTCCTAGTTAAATGAGAGGAAACAGAAAGAGAGAGAGAGAGAGAGAGAGAGAGAGAGAGAGAGAAAAAATATCACTAGCCAGCCAACCCTATCGTATGAGCGAATGATATTGGTACCTCTTGATGACACGGCAATCTTATGCAGCCAGCTGCTCTAATATGTTCTCTTCTTTTGCAGATAAAAAAGACCCGAAAGTGAAAAATGTGCTGCACTATAACAATCTCATCGAATGCCTTGATCTCCATCTTACAGAAATTGATTTGATCGACTACCGAGGCAGCACATCTGAGATTAAATTGGCCAGGTTCTTTGTTCTGGAGGCAAGTGTGCTCAAGGTAATGAGGTTTGGCGTTCTCTGGCGCAACAATGAATGGCATGCTTATGACCGCAAGCGTCTAAGCCTAAATGACAAAGTCTCCGCAGGTTGAATTTGTTTTTGAAACATCAAGTGGCCAGAGACTCAAAAACTTATTTGCCCATTAGTGACTTGTCAGGGCGGTGGATTTTAGTTTGTACGATAACGCTGCATCCACCTAAAGTAACGAAAGTTCTTACGTGAACTTCCTAGTAATTCCCTCTTCCTAGGTGCAGCATTACTCCTAACATTTGTAATATCAGTTTGAAACTTGTAATATTGCCGTGTCCTATTCCTGCGTTTTCAAAATCCTGCGAATCAAACAGGTCCTGAGTTGGTGATGATGTTGTGCCTCCCATCTTTCACCAATAGCCATCGGATATTGATCTGACGCATACAAACCAAGCTTCTCCATTTTTGCAAAAAGATGCTCGCACTTGTTCCCTATTTACAAACAACTCCTTGTCTCTCACAATCAGTCTTATCTCCTCCCCACCACATCTAGAAGGTCGTAGAAAAATATGGCGCGATGGCCGCTGCCGGAGCAGTCCACCCCCCAATCTTGGTGTTCCGTGCAATGCACGGGCATCTACGCACAGGAAATTATGTCGAACAGGGCTAGTTGCAAGCAGGATAGCTCTGCAGCCATGATGATAGTGACTGCAGACGGTGAGGCTGAATATGGTATGCCGAACACGGCGCCTATACTCAGGTGTCATCTCCGCGCAGGTCTTGTCACTTCACCGTGAGGAGCAGACATAATAATTTGACCAACGGTAGTACAAAGGTTAGTACTCCTAGGAGTACTACATTGGTAGTAGTACTACTAGTACTAGTAGCACCACCGTCTGGATTTAGGAGTACTACCACGTCCATCTGGATTTTAGTATTTGACTAGCAATATCTAGTAATGCATGTCACAAAAAATGTACTACTCCCTCTATAATAAATACATGGTGTTTTATTCCTATCGGCGAGAGAACTTAATGTTTTTTGCTAACTAGAGTCTTAATAGGATTACATGCAATGAACTAAACACTGCATGTCATGTTTGGTAGTCTCAAGTCATTGAAAGCATGCACGGCCCACATCTCTCATTGGTTGATATGTCACGGAATAAGAAACAAGGAGGGAGTTAATGCACCGTGCCTAAGTGTTTTGGGATTATTTGGTTTTCGTAATGTGACTTACACAACATTTTTGTTTGCATGCATTAACATTTTATTAGTTAAATCAATGGTCAAAACTTGGCGCAAAATGCAAAGGGGACAAATAAACCAGTAAACATCAAACTTCTCTCGTTTGGACCCAACTAGAGGTCCGGCGAGATGACTATACTGCACTCGCACGGAGGGGGGCGCAGCTTCATTGACGTATGGCAACTGCCTTTGGGTGAATGACACGTGGGCCTAGGGGGTGGCTGGCCCACCTATCATACAGCCAAAGGCAGGTGGAGTAGAGGGCCGAGGAGTAGTACGAAATCCTACGCACCTACGCACGCTAACCAAGGGCAAGAGTGATCACTCGAATCGCAAGATCAGTTGACTACTACTACCTCCGTCCTGGTTTATTAGTCTCCTTTATAATTTGTGCTAAATTTTGACCAAAGATTTAACTAACAAAATGTTGATGCATGTCAACAAAAATTATATTTTTGGATTCGTTTTGGAACATAGTTTTCAGTGATATAATTTTTAGTAACATGCCTAAACATTTTGTTAGTTAAATCTGTGGTTAAAATTTGACACGGATTAAAATGGGGACCAATAAACCAGGACGGAGGTAGTAGAAGCTAAGATAGACCCATGGAGGCGATGAGCGCGAGCATCAGCCGGCTGTGCCAGATGGTCCACGACGCCGGCCTGCGGCCCGACAACGAGGAACGTCTCCAGGTAGTATTGCTTGAGGCCGTCAGGGCGAGGGGCCGCTTGGACGACAGCTTCGTCTCCTTGTTCGACGAGGTCCTCGTCGGTTTCCTCGACAAGTTCACCGTCGTCAAGAAGCTCGCGGACGACTTTGACGTAAGCCTCCAGCCGACGCGCCAGTGCTCGCGATGCCCGCCACCTCAACGGCCACTATGGTGACAACCTCTTCGACGCACTGGTGGCCTCGCGATCGCCCGCCGTCACGCCGAGAATGTCCACTCGAGGTCGCGCATCGCCAGCAAGCGCTCGGGCGCAAAGAAGACACCATCGACATAATCACCCACGCCTCACGCCGCATGCAAGAGGAGGACGATAGGACGCTGGCCTTCTTGGACCGCAGGCAACCTTGGACGGCACTGCTCGTAAGCACGCTGAGCTCGCCCGCCAACGCCGCTGCTCCTCACACGCCGGTTGGTGACCCGCGACTAGGGCGTGAGGATGTCGCTGATGGATCCGTATGTATTTTTATCTTTCCACAAATCCATGTAGTAGTATATGATACTACAGTAATTATCTTACCTTTCGCATCAACTTCATAATTTTTGTACGCATCTATGCATGAACGGCGCCGTAACCAAACTTCTCATTACTCTAGGCAAAATCATTATTTTCTATCTATCGATCGCGCCATGGAGCGAACCAAATTTTACAAGTTACGAAGTTCAAAAGGAAAAGCCTGCCGTGTTCACGCCGCACCCCACACGGTTGGTCCGCACGCCGCTCAAGCGGGAATGCGTATGTGTTGCATTTTCACTTACAAGTGGGATCGTAGTTGAGCAAACTGACTATCGGCAAACCCCCATCCTGCCCACCGCACGATGGCTGAGAAAATAGGAGGGAGAAGAGATGGATATAGCACGGACTCCAAGAAAATTGGTGTCGGATGGGACTCGTGTGGGTGGCGGTGCCGCATCGCTAGACGTGAATGCTAGTTATGGCCCATGCCACCCCACTATATCGAGCCTATATCGAGGTACAACGAGAACAAATTTCCTGCAGTCCGTGCTCAAGACTTCTCTCTCTCTTCTCAGCCAGCCAGCGGACGCGGAGCCCATCGTCTGTTTGCTCACATGCGGTCCCACATGTCACTGAAAACGCAAGCGGACCCAATGAACTTGCACATCTTTCACCTCGACGTGCTGGTGATGAAAACAAATCCAAGAAAGATCTTCGGTGGCCGCTTTTGGAGTTACTCAAGAGTAGTAAGATTCTATTTACAGTTTAACCCAAGATGCACATCTCGTGGCTTCAACTACCACTCTATTTTCTTTCATGACACGACCTGGATGTTGGATGTCCCACGTGTCGGCAAAAGGAGGAAGAACCCGACCAAATCTTCGGTTGTGCTCTCAGATTAGACTAGTTGTGCTAACTTAAAATTTTTATTGTGTACTCCCTCCGTTCCAAAATACTTGACTTCCATTTGTCCAAAAATGGATGTACCTATATACTAAAACATGTCTAGATACATATATATTTTGACAAATAGAAGGCATGTATTGTGCAACGGAGGGAGTAGAATGGATGCAAGTTTTTGTATTGGGAAGAAGAGTACATCCATATATTGATAGAGCGCAATTTAGTAGATGTTCTATCACTTTTAGCTAGCACAGAGGCTATAGATGAGATTAGTGCACTTGTTGATACTCCTACTTGGTATGCGTGTTGCTGCTTAGACGCAGAGAAAACGGACCGGAGGGAGTACTAGAATAGAGGCTAGACATGAGACTAGATGTGAGGAAGCAACGCCTACTTCTTTACACTCGAAGAAGAAAGAAGCACGCAAGATCGAGCCTCTGCAGATCAACAATGAATGCATCGAGAAGGCACTAATCCAACTTACAGGAGTAGTAAAATGTATTCTTGTGGTTCTTGTTTTCTTTGGTCTTGCTTTTCTAGTCAAAATTATCGTTGGAGTTCGTGCAAAACGGAGGTCCGTTTGGGGTCGTGCGTTGCAGTTGGCCTTACAAGTGGGACCGCAGTTAAGGAAACCGACTATCGGCAAACCCCCACCTCGCCCTCCACGCGATGGCTGAGTTAGAGAAACGATGAGGTTGAAGAGATTTCTCTAGCACGGACTCCAAGAAATATGGTGTCAGATGGAAGTCGTGCTGGTGGCATGTGCCGTACTCCTGGACGTGAATGCTTGTTCTGGCCCATGCCACCCTACTACTCCTACTACTTACTACTATATAGTACTACTAGTATCGAGGACTCGAGGTGCTGGTTATGTAGTACAGTATGGCTACAGTAAAAACACCCGCACGACGCGCAAAGAATGTGAAGCTAGTACAAATAGTGTACTACTATTGTTGATTGGCCTCATCCGATAACCTGTTGCAATGCACGTACAATTATGTATTCAGAAAATATATATTTTTGCCTCGTCGCACCACTCACTCATAGAAGCAACTCGAAAGCCATTCATAAATTTAGTAAGTTTATCACAGGCATATCATTTTATTACATAGAACAGGTCATCAACCCACATCGACAACGAGGATACATTATAAATACTAAAGTTTTCACCACACAACAAATAACAAGCAATGAAATGAACTTCAACTCAACCATTCCTCGGCGTTGAAATGCTTGCTTTGAACCACAAGTGATTCTCTCGATGGGCCATCCATTGTCGATCTGAGACCAACGCAGATCGATCATCCAGTCAAGCGGCCTACTATATCGATACCGGGTAGGGAACCACCCAAATGTCCGAGGTATAGACACATTTGCTTCTCATAAATGGTAGTAACGTTGTGTCAACAGCAGCTTGATCGCTTTTCACCATCATTGGATAGTTTTGTCCAAGGAAGAGCGAGTTTTCTCCAAGACTATCAATTTGCACCAGGGAGAAGGAGTTGGCGCTAGCACACTAGTATCCATCCCGAATACCATGCAACGGGTGTTGAATAGGTCCGAGAGTGCGACCATGGGAGACTACACCGCTTCCTTAGCAAGAACATCATCAAGGGCTGTATACACACGAGAAGAGGTGATCCATCGAATTAGTTGCCAGGCGCCAAATAGTATATGGGCGCTGCTCGTCCTCATGCTCGTGATCATCACCATCATCATCTCCCTTGGTTATAAAAATCTTCAAGTATAGGTGGTGGAATGTTCACAGGACCTTGGAAACACAAGAAGAAGGTTAATTAGTAAGGCTGGCCATAGTGGGGGTAACATAAGTAGTATCATGCACTTGGGACTCGCAAACATGCTTATGTGGCAGGCAATTAAGGAAGAGAGAGATGGTTATAGTAACATAGGTAGATACCGTAACATAATAAATGTGATGCTACTATGTGTCATGCATGGCAATAAATGAGACCACCTATGATACTAATCTAAGATACTATGCACTATAGAGGTAGTAACATAAACTAGTAACATATGCATGTTACTAGTCTAAGTTACTCCCCACTATGACCAGCCTTGCTAACCCACATGCATGTGGATGAAACAATTATAATTACGGTGGAAGACAAACGTACCGAAACAATGAGGATGCCATGCAAAAACAAAGGCCACGAGTGGTGGCAGCAAACACAAGGCCCTCGATTGAATTGCATCACAAGACTCATCCGTGTACGTAAACTGATTTTTGAGCAATATCCATCCAAATAAACCATCGAGGACGGCAACAAGCTTGTCAAGATAGCAACAACTTCATAGTTGTTGTAATTCCAAGAGCGGTTGGGGACTCGAGAAATTGCTATCTTCCGAGAAGACAATCCACCATGATTGTATTTGAACGCATGCATAATACCGTGTGCTCAACCTCCGGGCAGTCTCATGAGATTTTTGGAAGTGGAACCCGTCACGAGTGTACACATTCACAAGTTCCCACTCGCAGCTTGGACCCAATGTAAACAACCCAATCTCCATTTGCGCCGCCCAAGCCTTGCCCTCAAGCGATGGCATCTTAACATCATACGATCATTATCAAGCGGCATCAACTTGCATTGGGCGAGGCCTCCATCGTGACGGCGCCACCATCGTGGTCACGACGAAGAAGATAGGGAGATCAAACCGCCTTGACTCTTGGGTTCCTTGTAATGATGTTATTAGTTGAGTCGAGAATGGGCTTGAACGAACCTGCCATGCTAGCCGAGGTGATGACGCCAGCACCGATCAATGAGTTCCTCCACCACGCCATCTTTCGATCGGGCAAGAATAACGGGTCGCTTCCGCCCTGTTCCTCCATGGAGAAGACAATCGAACAATGGCGTAAGAAAGGGTGAAGGGCTGAAGGAAAATGGAGGAGGGAGAGGAAGAGCGCATGACAGCAGTTCCAAATCGAGAGGGAAAGGCGAAGAGTCGGTGGACGGTTGCCGCTTGCCACGGTTCACGAAGGGCGCCCGCCTACACGCCGATTCGAAATACTCCTACTACTCGCCGTCGCCTCACCGATATGTGAACGGGACCACATGTCAACGAAACATGGTGTGTAATTTCAAAATGCGATCCGCCACGCTGGCCCGAGGTGCCGCATTAGTTATCGGACTTTATTTTTTAATGGTGTGCTGCTCAGTTTTGAAGCACGACTAACTGGTATCAGACGCAGAGAAAATATAAACTACTCTACCACTACTCCACCTCCAGTACTAGTAGTATAAAGAAGATATATAGGCTGGAGCTTCAGCTCTTTCTTGCCAAGGGCTTCCCACTTGCTTCTCACACTACCACCCTCTCTCCAGATCTAAAAAAGACGGCCCCTCTCTCCCTCCTCACCGGTGGTCACAGATCCATCAGGGAAGAAAAGGACGTGCAGCGTTGACGCACTCGTCATCGGCGAGCGAAGTCACGCACTGACGACAAGGCCGTCCTCTCAGACCTAGCACCCGCGCGGGATCGCTGCCGTAGTGTGTGTGGAGGACGACGACCACGAGCGAAGCCACTTCCCGCTGACCCTCAGGTAAGCTACCTCTTTTCAAACCATACCCTTGTTCTATTGCCCCATTTGGCACGTCGTTGCATGTGGATCTTTTTCCACTCCACCATCTTCCCAATTTGCTATCCTCTCGCTCACCGCCACGCAGATTTAAAACCATAATTTGCACTATTAAAGGAAACCCTACTTCATGCAGACTAATGCATGTCTGGGTTGAATAAGGAAAGGAAGGGAGACTGTACTGTCCAAGAGAGTAGGCATCGAACCCGCATCTAGGTTGAAAAGGGGAAAATCAGTAGCTAAGGAACGAGTCTCGTGTCTCTTGGTTGAAGAAGGGTAGAAAGGCATGACAACGCAATAGAGAATGACCAGGTCGATCGGTTTGTTGTCCTCACATAGGAAAAAGGTGGCTAAAGAGAACAAAATGGGACGAATCCACATATGCTGCTCGGATATTTGTTGCTCGGGCAACCATACCTCCTCACCACTCAAGGTCTGTGGAGGTACATCGCATCGGTGCGCCCACCGTCCTAATGGGCCTCCCATGCTCTTATTGCCACTTTTTTGTTGTTAGTATAACGCCAGCAGTCAAGTCAAGCAATGCTATCGCTAAAGTGATGCCACATTTAACTAATGCCGCCTCGCCTAATGCCACAGATAATTTAAGCAAAGCCATTTAATGTCACCGATCATTTCGTGGTTAGCTGTTGATTGTGGATGTATTAAAGATTTTTCAGCTAAGGCATTCTAATGTTGTTGCACAGCCAGTATACCAACGATGAAACTTGTTACTACCTTCAGATTTTTGCACTGTAAATGCTTATAGATTACATACCTCACTTTCATGAGATAAGTTAATTTTTTTGTACAAAGGTCACCAAAATGCCAAGGCGCTGATGTCATTTTATTTTGGTTAAACCGCATGCACAATTATGAAGACAAGAGGAAAGGTCAAGAGTGGGCACCTCCGCCTCCGGCTGTTCTTCTTTGATTCGCTCGATCAAGTTTTATGTTTGATCGATTATCAAGATTGGGATAGCAATTTTTAAGGTCCCCCCGAGTTCGAAATGATATTTACCTTGGAGGAACATGGTTTGCAATTTTTTATACTGTCATTAGTTAATAATGCTAGTTACCTTCAGACTTTTGTATTTGGTTTAATGCTCATGCACAGCTAGTATACCAATGTCAAACTTGTTACCTTTACATTTTGTATTGTTAATTTTATAGAAACCTTCCAAAGGCTAGAGTTTATTGAAATCTGTTCAAGAAAACCATTGTACTGCACTCGTAATAAACTAACTACTCTACTGTTGCACTAGCCACTGGATTAGTGTATATTTGTAGTATTCGAATGGTGTTGCATTAGCGTATGGACATAAATAAAGTGTGGAAAGATTTCCCAGATATGTGCTCAAGAAAACTACTACATGTTTTACTAAATACTAGACGTTTGGGTACTTTAAATTGAACCGCTAAAACGTCTTATATTAAGGAACAGAGGGTGTAGAGTTCACTCAAATTATCCCGGTAAAGCTAGTCACACCTTTATTAAAATTAATGTTCATTATGTTATCGAAGGAGGTCTGTATGTTTGTCTCTAATGCCTGTCTACTACATACCCGACATCATGATCTAATGTTAAGTCATTTCCTTTTGTATAGTGTAACTAAATTGTCAAGGTGGTGATGGCATTTTATTTTAGTAGAACTGCACAAAATTTGCTTAAAAGAAGAGGAAAGGTCAGGAATGGCTCAGTTTTTCGAAAAAACTATGTATGCCTTCCTGACATCAGCCGTTGTTGCTTTATTTATTCCTTCAAATAGGTGGTTAGAAACAGTCTTGCTACCTTTTCCCATTAAGAAATTGGAATGCTTATATTTGTGAGTCTATGCTTCAACTAGTGCCACTTTTATAGTAATCACACTTTCAATATCTATGCAAACAGGGATGCTCGATTTTAGTGGAGCTGCACAAAAAGTCCAACTGGTTCAACATTAGGAGCATGTTTTTTCCAAACCTTTATATCCAATTGGTGGCACTATGAGCTATTCATTACGAAGGTACATGGTTTGCTACTATCTTGCTACTCTTTTTGTACTGTCATTAGATAGTAATACTAGTGGTTTGCATGTGAATTTATTGGCGGGGTGGACCTACATTGGAGGTGCATGACAGGATTCAATGATTGGATGCTCAATTTCGGTTGTATCGATTTCACCTCTTCCATCACTGCGAACATGGTGTGGTATATGTTTACTAGCTGTTTGATATTTGTGCGACAGAGATGTCGCCGCTGCTATTTGGCAAACAAACAAAGTGTCCGCAATTTTGGTTGAACTGCACAAGAGAATAGTATAGTCAATGCATGCAAGTGCCATTTGAAAATAGACACAAAGATTGATAGTCACTTCATGGACTGCAGAAAAGTAGTACTGCACTATTTATCGCCAACACTTGGTGCTTCATTGCTTTGGTCTGATTATACAATGGGCATCATTTTCCTAAGTTAAAGTTTGTATTCAAAATAGTCTCATGGTGTGATCGAGAGAAGACCAAATCATATTGCAAAGGATGTTCCTCCATCATGTGTGGTTCATTCTCATGGTTCCAAATTGTTGGTGAAACCACTTACGCTTGCAAGAGGAATTGTAGACTTCACAAACAAATTTGTCTTTCACCAGATCAATGTTGGCCAAGAGAAGCATCCATGTTAGTAGGAAGAACAGATGTTTTTTCTAGATCTTTGCTTTTGGAGCTACATATTTGTATATGATCTGTGAATCATTGAGATGCATTAACACGTTGATCTTATGTATGGGAATCGCACTAGTTAGTTTTAGTTGCGATGCAAGATCCGAAGTGGCTGATCTTTGCTTTTGGAGCTACATATTTGTATATGATCATTGAGATGCATTAACAGTTACTTATTTCTGTTTGCTCATTGTTTACAAGTTACTGATCGATCACTAGCTAGCCAACAAATGTGCACCTGGAAGTTTTATTTGCGACGCAAGATGCAAAGTGGTAGTTTTTTGAATAAAAAATGCCTACCTCTGAAGAAACTGACAAGCTACACTATCGATCCTACACGGATAAAAATGCCTACCTCTGAAGAAACTGACAAGCTACACTATCGATCCTACACGGATAAATAGCGATCACGCACGCATTACCTCCTTTCCGGTTTGCGGGGCTCAATTCAAGAAACGACCTACTCGATCCTACACTAATAAATAGCGGATCACGCACGCATTAGTACCTCCTTTCCGGTTTGCGTGGCTTAATTCAAACCTCTCACCAACCAAGGTACTCCTCCGTCCGGTTTATTAGTCCCGTGAGCAAAGCAAAGAAGACCAAGGCATGGCAATAATTAACGACATGCGAAGTTTAAGCCTAATTAATTCCAGCGATTTAAGTGGCTGCATGCGTGCCCTCGGCTGCGACTCGTTGCATGCTGCTTTGTGTACTACCTGCGAGCGATTCTGAGTGCCTGCATGCAGCCGGCCGTAATTAAGGCAGCTAACTGATGCGAAAAAAGATACGCTTTAATTGTTGCGGGCTTTTTAAATCCATGAAATCATTATTGACAAGGAGGGAGATGATTCGAGTGCACTCGTTTCACCGCCATGCCGGCGTGCGACCCAGACGGGATGGGAGGGCACAGTCATAATTTCAGTTTCCCTAGTTTTCCACGGCAAGCTAGCGCGCTAAGCCATTATGCATTGAATTCTGATGACCGTCGCATTACCTTCCCCCTATAAGTACTGTTTCCCGGCATTCTCCAGTGCCACCATGACCCAACTCGCCATATCCTCATAAGCCCCAACCAGCCCGACGTCACTCGCCACGTCCGCCATGCCCCCGCCCGTCTGCGGTAGGCGACGCCGGAGGCGGTCACCACCGGAACTAGTGTTTGGTTTTTCACCAGAAGGCAGATGGAGGGAGGAGGCATTCTATCTGTCTCTAGATGGCAATGCGCGGATCGAGGAGTTGTTGGAGCGCGACCGCATGGCGGAGGAGCAGGAGTTGTTGGAGCGCGACCGCCTAGCGGAGGAGCAGCGTATCACCGATTTGCGCCGCCAGCGGGACATGGAGCAGCAGTGCACCGATGCTCTGAGTCGCGAGCAGAGCGCCCGCAACTGGGCCGACTACATGGAGGCCGGCGCCCGGCAAATAGCCCCGAGGCTGTCGGCACGCACGCTGCTCGCGACGCCGATTTTACTACCAGCTCGTCAAGTGGGTTTCCGCTTGAAGCCAAGCTTCGTGGACCACGCCGCATGGAAAGGGCCAACGCGCGTGAGCAACGTGCCTTATCGCACCTCCGCAAGTCCGAGGCGAGGCGCATGACGCCGTGCCGGCGTTTAGCGTACCACGATGCCGCATCGCCTAGTTAGCTAAGAGTAAGTTAGTACTTGTCTAGTGGGAGTAGATAGTTAACTTGGCTATGATGGTTGTCAACGTGGAAGTTCAATACTCTATATGTGGATCGACTGTTATTTTGCTCAATGTTGAACTTTCCGCTTGAACGTATGAATGGGCTGTTATTTTTTAAATGGGTTGTATTTGTCCTCCACGGGTTTAGAGGCTGACTTGTGGGCCTAGCAAGTTGACGCGCATACACAATCGGGAGATGATTGTACGTGGAGAGGATGACAGCAGGACCCGCCAAGGTCATGGCAAGACGCAAGCAAGTGCCTCCTTATTTCAAGCCAATAAAAAATGGCTCCTCCTAGTGGATTTCGACATCCGGGTCCCATGCCATTGTCAACGAGTCAATAAACGAGAGAATTGCACAATGAGCGGCCGACACTGTGGACCCAAAGAGCTCGCCCAGTTATTTTTGTTTTGGGTTAATTTGATAAATGCCTCCGAGAAATGCCACTGCAATTTCCAAACTTTGAAAAATGCCATTTCATGCCATTTCTAGTGGCATTTTTTGAAGTCTGGAGTGGCATTTTTCAAAGTTTGCAAACTGCAGTGGCGTTTTTCAAAGTTTGCAAAAATTGAAGTGGCATTTTTCAAAGTTTGGAAATTGCAGTGGCATTTTTATGAATCGCCATAATTGGAGTGGCATTTATCTAATATGTTTTTGAGACGGAAGCAGGGTGTCAACTGGGCTGTGTGGGACACTCTGGCCTGTCTAGACAGCCTTTTCTTTTATGTTTACCACAGACCAGCCCAGTAGTTTTTTTTTTTTTTTGAAAATGGCTAGCCCAGTTTTTTTGTGATTTGTCAAGTAAGTCACTTTATCAGGCCTGTTGGGCTAGACGAGGAGAGCTTCATTCGGCTGGCCGAGAAAATGGCCTATCAGTAATGAGAAATGGGTTGTACATTTTTAAAACACATCAAACCGGCAATTAGTTTCAAATATCTTTTTTTCATTTCGAGATTTTAAATTGCATTGATTTTTATGCGTGGACAATTTATTGGATTTTATATTGATATACATTTATTTTTAAAATCAGTCTGAATGTGACTTGAAATTTTGGGATTAAAAATAGTTCAGAGTGCACCGACATATGCAAAGATTCGTATAATTTTTTAACCGTGGCCACAATATGGGCTGTAATGCTAACAAAAAGAATATGGGCTCCAAAAAACCCGTAAGAATTAGCAAATGGGCTGTAAACTATTTGAAATAATGGCAGATGGGCTGTATGCTGTTTTCCATAGATTTGAGGCTTTCTACAGATGGCCTGTATACTGTTGGATGTCCATCCAATGGTCGTCGTGCTTCTTCAATCTCTGCTCTTCCCGCTCCAAATGGCTCAAACAAGCGCCATGGGACGCTCGCTCCTCCTCCCGTGGTGGGTGTCAGGTTGCCACAGAGGCCTCACCGCCCCACCGTACTCCCATCGCTGGCCTAGCTATCCGTCTACTCACCCTCAGTCCCACACATGATGTTATTCTCCATCGACGGTAGACGAACCAGTAAACCCTCGTACTCCTTTGCGTGGGAAATAACTGCCGAGTATTCCCTGGCTCCTTGTCGTTCCCTTCCTAGGCCTTGCCGTGGTCCACTGCCCTGGTGCTCTTAGCGCGGCCTGGTCAACGTGGTCAATGAACGACATCCATCGGAAGTGGACTCTACATGGAGAGGCTGACAACTGGGTCCACGGCCGCACGCAAGGAAATGCCTCCTTATTACGCGCAAAATAATGATTCCTCGACCTGACATTTGGGACCCACCGAAAGGGCCTCTGTATTTCGCTAAAAAAACGTTACCGCCGCTGACACCTCGGACCCACCAGCTATATCTTCGCACGCAAGGAAGTGCCTCCTTATTACGCCCAAAAAAAAGAATACTCCCCCTGCTAGCTGGGACCCAGTATAGTGGGCCTACTAAGTTGATGGGGACGAAGGGCTTTGTCAACTTAGTCAATATGCACGATTCTAGCTCGACTGACTGTACGATGTCCATCCAACGGCCGTAGTGCTTATTCAACCTCTGGTCTTCTTGCTCTAGCCGCCCAAAGCAGCGCCAGTCGTGACGCCTGCTCCTGCCTCCCGTGGCCGGCTATGCTACCGCGGAGGCCTCACCGCCCCCATACTACTACTCCACCGCTGGCCGTGCCATCCCTCCACTCCACTCACCCACACCCCTGTTATTCTCAAGGCGACGGCAAAGAGCAGCCAAACCAAAGAACCTCGATTCTCTCCGCGGGCATCCACTGTCGCGTCTTCCCCGGCTCCGCGTCGTCCCATTCCTAGGCCTCGCCGTTGTCCACCGCCGTGCTGCTCTCGGCGCGGCGTGGTCAATGTGGTCAACGACCGAATTCCATCGGAAGAATACTGTACATGGAGAGGCTGACAGCTGGGTCCACGGCAACCGCAATGAAGTGCCTCCTTATTATGCGGAAAATAATTATTCCTCCACCTGACAGCAGGGACCCACCGGACGGGCCACCAGTATTTCACGAAAAAAACATTTGCCCCTGACTGCTGGGACCCACCCGACGGGCCACCGTATTTCACGAAAAAAACGTTCCCCCTGCTATCAGCTCAGACCCACCGGAAGTGCCTCCTTATTACGCACAAAAAATGAATACCCCCAGCTAGCTGGGACCCACCTTGGTGGGAGGCTGACTTGTGGGCCTACTAAGTTGACGGGGACGGAGGGCTTTGTCAACTTAGTCAATATAAACGATTCTAGCTCCAGTGACCGTACGATGTCCATCCAACGGCCGTAGTGCTTCTTCAACCTCTGGTCTTCTTGCTCCAGCCACCCAAAGCAGCGCCGGTCGTGCCGCATGCTCCTGCCTCCCGTGGCCGGATGTGCTGCCGTGGAGGCCTCACCGCCCCCTACTATTCCCACCGCTGGCCAGGCCCTGGGGCGATGGCAGCCTCACACCGCAGCCGAACCAAAGAACCTCAGATTCTCTCGGCGCGGGCTTCCACTGCCGCGTCTTCCCCGGCTCCCCGTCGTCCCCTTCCTAGGCCTCGCCGTCGTCCACCGCCTTAGTGCTCTCGGCGCGGCATGGTCAACGTGGTCAAGGAACAATTTCCATTGGACGTGGACTGTATGTGGAGAGGCTGACAGCTGGGTCCATGGCCGCGGCAAGGAAGTGCCTCCTTATTACGCGGATAATTATTCCTCCACCTGACAGCGGGGACCCACCGGATGGGCCACCGTATTTTGCAAAAAAAACGTTTCCCCCTGACTGCTGGGACCCACCAGCTACACCTTTGCACGCAAGGAAGTGCGTCCGGGCAAAAAAATGATTTGCCCCTCTGACTGCTGGGACCCACCAGCTACATTTTCGCACGCAAGGAAGTGCCTGACAGTCGGGACCCACCTGGTCGAAGCGTACGCAGCATTCTCATTCTAGTCGCGAATGTGTACGTACATACTGGTCATTGTAGAGGCGCGCACGTAGCATGTACATGTACATACAGCGGCCAGGGTGTAGGAAAGAAAATACGTCCACGTATGTGTACATACGGGCGGGGTCTCGAATGCCTAGTCGCACATACGTACGGCGAGGGCTCGTGTTCATGCGGAGGCAACGGAATGCGTTGTGTTCATGGGGAGGTAACGGAATGCGTCGTGTTCATCGGGAGGCAACGGACTACGTCGTGTTCATGGGGAGGCAACGGAATGCGTCGTGTTCATTGGGAGGCAATGGAACGCGTGGGAGCCAACCGGCTTGGATGGAACAGGCGATGGAAACGAGGCCTGGCGTACCGCAAAATGGAGGAAACAGCCTTGTGTTCGATCAGCCACGTTTGAAACGGGGTCCTGTTGATCAGGAGGGGCCTGGCATACCGCAAAACGAAGGAAACGGACCTCCTACAGTCGAAACGGGGGTCTTGTTGATCGGGAGGGGTGTGGCGTACCGCAAAACGGACGAAACGGACCTCCTACGGTCGAAACGGGGGTCCTGTTGATCGGGAGGGGTGTGGCGTACCGCAAAACGGACGAAACGAACTTCTGTTGGAGCGCTACTGTTGAAACGGGGCTCCTGTTCATCAGGAGGGGTGTGGCGTACCGTAAAACGGGACTCCACGGGATACTATCATCTCCACCGTCGACCTCCTCCAGCCTCCATGGGCTACCGTCGACCTCCTCCAAAGATCCACGGGCTCCTGCTCATCCAGCCTCCACCGCACTCGCTACTCCACCGCCATCGCTCTCAACCACCCTCCACGGGCACCCCTCCACCATCTACCGCTCATCCAGCCCTCCACACCACGGGTCCTGCTCAACCACCACTCCACGGCCACCCTCCACCGCTCATCGCTCATCCAGCCCTCCACACCACGGGTTCCTGTTCATCCAAAGGCAACGCCACCGCCACTGCTCATCCAACCCCCCCCTATGCTCACTATTCATCCAATCGATCGGCTTCATTAGCGGTAGTAGTGAAGAATCGCCCATCGGTTTTAGTTAACACCATCGATCGATCGCCGGGTTCAAGAACGCGAGCTCGCAGCGCAATCGCCGGGTTCGCTTAGAGCCCAACACCGCCGGCTTCGGGTTGATTAGAGCCAATGCCTCGCACACACGCGTGTACAGACGAGAGAGAGCGATCGCATCGCTCTCCCACCGTAAATCGCAACTCCCCAAATTTTCCTCGCCCTCGCTTCTACCACGGTTTTTTCCGTCATGGACGGCCCAAAGAATGTCATGCAGCTGTGTCTCCGGCCCGCCCAGGATGAAAAGCCCATTTTCTGTCATGATTTTTTCTCATAGAAGTAGGAGCCCACCACATCTATGATGATACCGGGTTTTGTCACAATTATCGTCATAGAAGTGTCATATGTATGACAGAAAAAAATTTCGTTCGGCCCAAAATGTCACGGATGTGTCTTTTTTTTGTAGTGTAATACACATATTCATAATATTGATGCCAAAAGATGCAAAGTTGATAATGATAGTGCAACATATTTGTGGCACTGCCTTTTAGGTCATATTGGTGTAAAATGCATGAAGAAACTCCATGTAGATGGGCTTTTGGAGTCACTTGATTATGAATCATTTGATACTTGCAAACCATGCCTAATGGGCAAGATGACTAAAACTCTGTTCTCCGGAACAATGGAGCGAGCTACTGACTTATTGGAAATAATACATACCAATGTATGCGGTCCGATGAATGTTCAGTCTCGTAGTGGGTATTCTTATTTTCTGACCTTCACCGATGATTTGAGCAGATATGGGTATATCTACTTGATGGAACACAAGTCTGAAACATTTGAAAGATCGAATTTAAGAGTGAAGTGGAGAATTGTCATAATAAGAAAATAAAGTTTCTATGATCTGATCGTGAAGGCGAATATTTGAGTTACGAGTTTGGCCTTCATTTAAAACAATGTGGAATAGTTTCACAACTCACGCCACCTGGAACACCACAGCGTCATGGTGTGTACGAACGTTGTAACCGTACTTTATTAGATATGGTGCGATCTATGATGTCTCTTACCGATTTACCACTATCATTTTGGGCTTATGCATTAGAGACAGTCGCATTCACGTTAAATAGGGCACCGTCTAAATCTATTGAGACGACACCGTATGAACTGTGGTTTGGCAAGAAACCTAAGGTGTCCTTTCTGAAAGTTGGGGGTGGCGATGCTTATGTGAAAAAGCTTCAGCCTAATAAGCTCGAACCCAAATCGGAGAAGTGTGTCTTCATAGGATACCCAAAAGAAACTGTTGGGTACACCTTCTACCACAGATCCGAAGGAAAGATCTTTATTGCTAAGAATGGATCCTTTCTAGAGGAGTTTCTCTCAAAAGAAGTGAGTGGGAGGAAGGTAGAACTTGATGAGGTAATTGTACCTTCTCTCGAATTGGAAAGTAGATCATCACATAAAACTATTCCCGTGATGCCTACACCAACAAGAGAGGAAGCTAATGAAGATGATCTTGAAACTTCATATCAAGTTACTACCGAACCTCATAGGTCAACCTTCCGCACCAGAGTGGTACGGTAATCCTGTTCTGGAAGTCATGTTCTAGACCATGACGAACCTACAAACTATGAAAGCGATGATGAGCCCAGATTCCGACAAACTTGAGGCCATGAAATCTGAGATAGGATCCATGTATGAGAACATAGTGTGGACTTTGGTTGACTTGCCCGATGATCGGCGAGCCATATAGAATAAATGGATCTTCAAGAAGAAGACTAACGCTGATGGTAATGTTACAGTCTACAAAGCTCGACTAGTTGCAAAAGGTTTACGACAAGTTCAAGGAGTTGACTACGATGAGACCTTCTCACCCATAGCAATGCTTAAGTATGTCCAAATCATGTTAGAAATTGCCGCATTTTATGATTATGAAATCTAGCAGATGGACGTCAAAACTGCATTCCTTAAGGATTTCTTAAAGAAGAGTTGTATATGATGCAACCAGAAGGTTTTGTCGATCCTAAAGGTGCTCACAAAGTGTGCAAGCTCTAGCGATCCAACTATGGACTGGTGCAAGCATCTCGGAGTTGGAATATACACTTTGATGAGGTGATCAAAGCATATGGTTTTATACAGACTTTTGGGGAAGCTTGTATTTACAAGAAAGTGAGTGGGAGCTCTATAGCATTTCCAATATTATATGTGGATGACATATTGTTGATCGGAAATGATATAGAACTTCTGGATAGCATAAAAGGAAACTTGAATAAGAGTTTTTCAATGAAAGACCTCGGTGAAGCTTCTTATATATTGGGCATCAAGATCTATAGAGATGGATCAAGATGCTTAATTGGACTTTCACAAAGCACATACCTTGATAAAGTTTTAAAGAAGTTCAAAATGGACCAGTCGAAGAAAGGGTTCTTGCCTGTGTTACAAGGTGTGAAGTTGAGTCAAACTCAATGCCCGACCACTGCAGTAGATAGAGAGAAAACGAAAGTCATTCCCTATGCCTCAGCCATAGGTTCTATCATGTATGCTATGGTCTATACCAGACCTGATGTGTGCCTTGCTATAAGTCTGGCAGGGTGGTACCACAATAATCTAGGAGTGGATCACTGGTGATAGAGGCAAAGGTGACCCGTCTTTCGATGAGATGGTGGATATCGCTTTGGTGGAAATCGACTTTGACGATCCGACTACGAACGTGCGAGGACGTCGCGCCTTAACAATCGCTAAACCAACTTCGAGAGGTTATTGACCACGCTGGAGCACGATCAACCTGACCACGAGGGTCTGTTTCCTACGAGCAAACGAAGAACAAGCAAGAAACTGAGATTGCAATCTGGATATTGCGAATATAAGATGAAAGCTTTATTGATCAAGGTGGGGTTCTGTGACGCCTTTGTCTGGTCGTTGAACACAAACAAAGTATGCGAAGTTGCAGCTATGGCGAACTTTTAATCTAAACAAAACCCAAAGTCTAAACGATGCCCTAAGGGCTATATATATGGAGGAAGAGGGGGGAATTTCGTGGCCCTTGGGGAAGGGGTCCGAAACCAACCTTATCTCTTGTTTCCCCACACATACGGACTCTAAAAACATCCTATACTCAAGTATTTCAAAAATACATGGGCCTGGCCCAATAATAAGATGACGCAACACCTAGAATAGCCTCTGGACGAAAGTAATGAAGTAGCATCTTATATATTTAGTCCAAGGCTTCATCCACTCATTATGGTGGCTTCAACGTCCTGAAATCATCACTTGTAACTCCATTCTTGTTCCCCTTGCGCATGCCATCATCCCCATGCTTGTTCTTGCTCCAATGTTCATCCTTCTCCAAGCTAGGCCCTTCATTTGTAAGCAAAACAAATGTATCTAATTTAGGCAACATCATATTCTCATGAACATTAGAATCATTACCAAGAAACAAAAGTACCTGGTAATTTAATTGGCGTGCGCGAGCTCTAGTAATTGGTCTAGTATGTATAGCAGCAGGGGTTGTGGGTGTAATAATGGTATTGATGTCCTCATCATCCTCCCCTTCTTGAAATGAAGTCGTCCTCGACAGAAGCTCATCTTCCTCACAAAATATGGCTTCAAATCTGCAATGTTAAAAGTGGGACTAACCTCAAAATCTGCAGGCAGCTCAAGTTTATATGCATTATCATTTATTTTCTCTAACACCTTAAAAGGACCATCAACACGTGGCATTAGCTTTGATTTGCGCAAATCAGGAAATCTATCCTTACGCAAATGTAACCAAACAAGATCTCCAGGTGCAAACACAACATGTTTTCTACCTTTATCTCCAGCAAGTTTATATTTAGCATTCATACGATCAATGTTTTCCTTAGTTAACTCATGCATTTTTAAAATCAATTCAGCATGTTGTTTAGCATCAAAATTAAACTTCTCCGAAGATGGAAGACGCAGCAAATCAATAGGTGCACGAGGTAGGAAACCATACACAATTTCAAAAGGGTGCATCTTAGTAGTAGAATGCAATGAACAATTATAAGCAAATTCAATATGAGGCAAGCATTCTTCCCACATTTTCTTATTATTCTTCAAAACAGCCCTAAGCATAGTAGACAATGTTCTATTGACTACTTCAGTTTGTCCATCAGTTTGGGGGTGACAAGTAGTACTAAAAAGTAGTTTAGTCCCCAACTTAGCCAATAAAAATCTCCAAAAGTGGCTAATAAATTTAGTATCACAATCTGAAACAATAGTATTTGCCACACCATGCAAGCGAATAATTTCACGGAAGAACAAATCAGCAACATTAACAGCATCATCGCTTTTATGACATGGTATAAAGTGTGCCATTTTCGAGAATCTATCCACGACAACAAATATGCTATCCCTCCCTTTCTTTGTTCGAGGTAAACCTAAAACAAAGTCCATAGATATATCCTCCCAAGGAACACTAGGCACAGGCAAAGGCATATATAAACCATGAGGATTGAGTCGTGACTTAGCTTTTTGACATGTAGTGCAGCGAGCAACAAAGCGCTCAACATCCCGTCTCATCTTTGGCCAAAAGAAATGTGTAGCAAGTATGTCCTCCGTCTTCTTCATGCCAAAGTGTCCCATTAGTCCTCCTCCATGCGCTTCCTGCAACAACAAAAGACGAACGGAGTTAGCTGGAATGCATAGCTTGTTAGCACGGAACACAAATCCATCATTAACGACGAACTTGTTCCAACTTGTTCCTTCTTCACAATTCTGCAATACATCTTTAAAATCAGCATCATGCACATATTGATCTTTGATGGTCTCCAAACCAAATATTTTGAAGTCAAGTTGTGAAAGCATAGTATAGCGACGAGACAATGCATCAGCATTAACATTTTCTTTACCCTTCTTGTGTTTAATGACATAAGGGAAAGTCTCAATGAATTCAACCCATTTAGCATGTCTACGATTCAGTTTAGCTTCACTTTTAATATGTATCAAAGATTCATGATTAGAATGTATAACAAATTCTTCGGGCCATAAATAATGTTGCCATGTTTCTAAAGTCTGAACAAGAGCATATAATTCTTTATCATAAGTAGAATAATTCAGACTAGGTCCACTCAATTTTTCAGAAAAGTATGCAACAGGTTTGCCATCTTGTAATAACACACCTCCTAAACCAATTCCGCTAGCATCACATTCAAGCTCAAAAGTCTTATTAAAATCTGGAAGTTGGAGTAAAGGAGCATGTGTCAACTTATCTTTCAACACCGTGAAGGCTTCTTCCTGTGCGGTACCCCAAACAAAAGGCACATCCTTCTTTGTAAGCTCATTGAGAGGTGCAGCAATGGTGCTGAAATATCTCACAAAACGCCTATAGAATCCAGCGAGGCCAAGAAAACTCCTCACTCGTGTGACCGTTTTGGGTTGTGGCCAACTCTCAATAGCTTCAATCTTGGCTTTATCAACTTCAATTCCCTATGGAGAAACAACATAGCCCAGAAAAGACACTCGGTCGGTGCAAAAGGTGCACTTCCCAAGGTTACCAAACAAACATGCATCACGTAGAGCAATAAAAAGAGCACGTAAATGTTCCAAATGTTCCTCCAAAGATCTGCTATAAATCAATATGTCATCAAAGTAAACTACCACAAATTGTCCAATGAAAGCACGTAAAACTTCGTTCATTAATCTCATGAAAGTACTAGGTGCATTAGTTAACCCAAAAGGCATGACTAACCACTCATATAATGCAAACTTAGTTTTAAATGTTGTTTTCCATTCATCCCCCAATTTCATATGAATTTGATGGTATCCACTACGCAAATCAACTTTGGAGAATATTGTAGAGCCACTCAATTCATCAAGCATATCATCTAGCCTAGGAATAGGATGATGATAACGAATAGTAGTATTATTAATGCCTCTACAATCAACACACATACGCGATGTACCATCCTTTTTCGGCACTAGAATAATAGGAACAGCACAACGACTAAGGGATTCACGTATATAACCTTTGTCGAGAAGCTCTTGTACTTGACGCATAATCTCCTTTGTCTCCTCTGGATTGGTACGGTATGGCGCACGGTTTGGCAGTGAAGCACCGGAATTAAGTCAATCGATGCTCAATCCCTCGAATAGGCGGTAATCCCGGTGGCACGTCTTGCGGAAAGACGTCAGCAAACTCCTGCAAAATGTTAGTGACAGCAGGAGGCAAAGAGGAAGGCATGTCCTCGAATGAAAATAATGCCTCTTTGCACACAAAAGCATAGCAAACAGATTTGCTGAAATCTAGCTCATCAATATCAGATTTGGTGGCAAATAAACATGCACTTTTCAATTTAATTTCAGCAGCAACACTAGATGGTTTACTATTAGGCTTCATTTGTTGCTCAAATTCTTTTGCCATAATTTGATTGTCACTCTTATTTTGCTCCTTGCTTTATTAGCTCTATTAATTTCATCTTTCAAAATGGAATCAGGAGTCATAGGAAGCAAAGTAATATTTTTATCCTTATGAACAAGAGTATGCTGATTATTTCTACCATGGTGTACAGAATTTTTATCAAATTGCCATGGTCTACCAAGTAATAAGGAACATGCTTGCATAGGTACCACGTCACAATCAAAATAATCAGCATATGTAGAGATACTAAAATGCACACAAACAGTACATGTTACCTTAACCTTGCTGCTGTTGTTGAACCATTGGATGTAGTAAGGATGTGGATGTGGTCTTGTGGTGAGAGAGAGCTTCTCCACCATCTCCATGCTAGCCAAGTTGTTGCAGCTCCCTCCGTCTATGATGACGCGCACAGAACGTTCCTTCACAACTCCCTTTGTATGGAACAAATTATGCCTCTGATTTTGCTCAGCTTGTGTGACCTGCACACTCAAAACACGTTGAGCAACTAAACATTCATACCGCCAGCGTCTTGGGAGCCATGTATTGCGTCTCATGATCGAATCATCTCCACCGTGTTCTTCACGTGTAATAAGAGCCAACGTCTCCTCATCATAGTCACTAGCGACTCATACCCACCATCCTCGTGCAACCATCACACGCTGAGATTTGCATTCTCTCGCATAATGACCTCTTCCCTTACAACGACGACAAATAATATCACTTGTATGCCCGATGGATGCCATGGAAGAAGAAGAGCTCTGTGTAGGCCCGGCAGGTGCGCTCTTGGCAGATAGTGGTGGTTGTGCCTGCTTTCTTGTATCACGGGTGGAGGTGTCACCTAATGGAGGTGCTGGTGTAGTGGAAGTAGAAGATGCACGCGGTGTCCATGATGAAGGTCGACCTGCAGAAAAGTTAGTTCACGCCAATGCTTGTCGATCCTGCACTTCACGTTCAGCTTTACAAGCAAGATGGAATAAACGAGTGATATTAGTATGCTCCTTATACTCTAGAATGGTCTGAATCTCTCTATTTAATCCACCCATAAAACGTGCAAGCATAGGTTCATTCTCCTCAACAATACCACATCTAATCATGCCAGTTTGTAATTCCTGATAATATTCTTCTACAGAATTTTTCCTTGTCTCAAATGCTATAATTTTTGAAGCAATTCACGTTGGTAATATGGTAGAAGCCAACAAGTACGCATAACAGTTTTCAAAGCAGCCCAAGTAGCTGGAATAGGATATAATCTACAATGTTCAGACAACCAAACACATGCAAAGCTAGTGAAAGCACAAATAGCAGCAGGAACATGTCGGTCCTCAGGATATTGTAAACATGTAAATCGTTGTTCAGTTTCGAACTCCCAAGTAAGATATATATCAGGAACATATCTACCCTCAAATGGTGGAATATTCAATTTCAGTTTAGGAAGATGGTCACGATCTCGTACCTGAGGGAGAGCCCTACCATTGTGATTATTTGCATGTGGACGACCTGGTGGTTGTGGTGCTAGTGGTTGCATGTAGTTCTGATTTTGATCAACCTCATCCTCGTAATCTCCCGCATAATCATCCTCCGCATCAGCAGCAGGAGCCACAGAAGTATCAACATCAGCACCAACAGTTTTGGCTAGGCTGAAGAAGGACACGGCTCGCTCTGCGGAGGGCTGTTTCATGACGTGGAGGTAGTAGTTGTTGTTGTTGCAGAGGTGCGGCAGGTGCAGCCGGTGGAAGACGCACAAGCAGTTCATTAAATCTACTATCGAGCTTTGTTTCGAACATCTTCTCAAGGCCGGTGATCTTCTCCATGGCCTCTTCAAAATTGTTCAGCACATCTTGCACCTGTTCAGTCATCATTTGCTGAAACTTATCATGAAGCTCCTTGTTCGTTAAGTTCTCCCAGTCAATCTCGTCAGCTTGTGATCCTGGCATGGTTAGCAGCAATAGAAACACACAAGAATATGGTCCTACAGACTACTAACAAGTGGTGGTGGTGGGTGTCACAAATCCGTCAAGCAAAACTCAAATTCTTACCAGTTCTTACCCAGCAGCAGGCGGTGATCGGCAACCATTGTAGTCAAAACTCTCAAAGCTTGGATAGAGCGATTACTAGGGAGAGTCAAACACACGATGTAGATGTATGTGGAGTTGTGAAGGATTATAATATGGTAGCAAAAAGGATCAGTAATAATCAATTCAGAGATGCAAAGTTGAATAAACGCTCAACGACGGTACTGTGCTGGTCCTAGGCTAGACCGTGCTAGAGATGCGAGCCTAGAACACTAACAAAATCACGGCGCTGCACGTACACAAGGGAGAAGCACACTCTGGAAAAAAATTGCTCTTTTTTTTGCGCTCTGCTTTTTTTTGCGCTCCTCTCTTTTTTTTGCGAAAAATCACTATAATGGTGAGTGTCTTAAAACACTTCCCAGGTCAAACTGACAGGATGGGCACGAAATTTTTTTGACAATTTTTTTTCGGAAATCAGGGAAGCGACGACGAAAAAGTGCGACAAAAAATCACTATGATGGCGAGTGTCTCAAAACACTCCCTGGGACCTAAAAATAGGATAGGGAAAAAATATTTTCGGTCGCCGAAATTTTGGCCTAAAAACTGCCCGGGGGTCTCCAGACTTTTTTCCCCGAAACCTACTCAGGCAAGGAAACACGAATCGGAAATTAGATGGATCTCAAAAACAAACCTAATATGCAAGGAACTCGGATTGGTGGTGGATATATGGTGGTGGTATATGGCAGCAGTGGTGGTATATGGCAGCGGTGGTGGTATATGGCAGCGGTGGTAGTATATGGATATGGTTCGGTGATGGTATATGGATACGGATTGGTGGTGGTATATGGATACAGATTCGGAGTGGTGGTGGTAGGTGGCAGGGGCGATGATGATGGTGCGGTGGCGGCGTGACAACTTATGACCAGAACTCGAAACTCTAAAAGACTAGACGCTAAGACCAGCAACTTGACGCGACGATGCACCGCAAATTCAACAAAGCAAAATACTGAAAAGACTATGCAAAGGCTCAGATTGGTTCGGATAGGATGAACTAACCCTAATTTTTTTGGCTATTTCATGGACTATAGGTATGAAGAATAGACTCGATCTAAACTACAAAAAAAACTGTAAAATCTCACCGAGCAACCTGGAAATCTGATACCACTTGATAGAGGCAAAGGTGTCTCGTCTTTCGATGAGATGATGGATATCACTGTGGTGGAAATCGACTTTGACGATCTGACTACGAACGTGCGAGGACGTCGCGCCTTAGCAATCGCTAAACCAACTCCGAGAGGTTATTGACCACGCCGGAGCACGATCAACCTGACCACGAGTGCATTTCCTGCGAGCAAACAAAGAACAAGCAAGAAACTCAGATTGCAATTTGGATATTGCGAATATAAGATGAAAGCTTTATTGATCAAGGTGGGTTCTGTGACGCCTTTGTCTGGTCGTCAAACACAAACGAAGTACGCAAAGTCTAAATGAAGCCCTAAGGGCTGTATATATGGAGGAAGAGGGGGAATTTCGTGGCCCTTGGGGAAGGGGTCCGAAACCAATCCTATCTCTTGTTTCCCCACACATACGGACTCTAAAAACATCCTATACTCAAGTATTTCGAAAATACATGGGCCTGGCCCAATAATAAGGTGACGCAACACCTAGAATAGCCTCTGGATGAAAGTTATGAAGTAGCATCTTGTATATTTCGTCCAAGGCTTCATCCACTCATTATGGTGGCTTCAACGTCCTGAAATCATCACTAGTAACTCCGTTCTTGTTCCCCTTGTGCATGCCATCATCCCCATGTTTGTTCTTGCTCCAATGTTCATCCTTCTCCAAGCTAGGCCCTTCATTTGTAAGCAAAACAAATGTATCCAATTTAGGTAGCATCATATTCTCATGAACATTAGAATCATTACCAAGAAATGAAAGTACCTGGTAATTTAATTGGCGTGCGCGAGCTCTAGTAATTGGTCCAGTATGTATAGCAGCAGGGGATGTGGGTGTAACAATGGTATTGATGTCCTCATCAACTGGACAGCAGTCAAGAACATCCTGATGTATCTAAAAAGAACTAAGGATGTGTTTCTCGTTTATGGAGGTGACAAAGAGCTCGTCGTAAATGGCTACGTCGATGCTAGCTTTGACACTGATCTGGATGACTCTAAGTCACAATTCGGATACATATTTATATTGAATGGTGCAACTATTAGTTGGTGCAGTTCCAACCAAAGTGTCGTGGCAGGATCTACGTGTGAAGTGGAGTACATAGCTGCTTGAAAGTGCAACTAATCCCCGGGTGGTTTTGGTAATTAATAACAACATATATATCATTGAACTAATAGTTACTTGAGAATCATTTCAGAGAGTTCAGTGATATGGGTATGGCAAGGACTGAAGAAGTGGACCCCCCAAAATGCTAAGGCAAGCATTGGCAAAAGCTCAAGACTCCATTTTTGGTTTAGTGATCCAAGATCACATTGAGTCCATAGGAAAAGGCAATACTATTAAAAGGGGATGAGGTTATGATGATGATCTGGTTGCTCAAGTGCTTAGTGATACATCTCCTAAACTATCAACAACTTTCACTGCCATATACACTCATAAGTAGTCTCGGTCCCACCGATATTCCAAACTCAGTCACACCGAGATGAACCACCTCAGCCATAAGCCAAACCCTAGTAAACTCGGATTTTCCGATTCGAACTCGGTCTCACGAAACATGAGTTGCCAAGCTTCAGAACATACGTCATCAAATCGGTGTCACCGAGATGATGAAGTCGGTCCCACCAAACTGGCATGCTCTTGTCATTGCACGAATCGGACTAACAAGAGATTGTATATTCAGTCCCACCGAAAATCCCAACGTTCACATTATTTGAACTATCGGTCTCACCGAGTTGTCCACTTGGTCCCACCGAGATTGCTCAAATGTGTGTAGCAGTTGGATTTTTGTGGAGGCTATTTATACCCCTCCACCCCTCTTCATTCGTGGAAGAGCCATCGAAAGAACTACCACTCCTACCTTACATTTACGAGAAGAGAACTACCTACCCTTGTGTTGAGATCAAGTTGCTCCACTCCTACCATATGAAGCTTGATCTATAGCCTTCCCAAGTTGCTTTCCACTCAATCCTTTCTTCCACCACAGCCAAATCAGTGAGGAGAGTTGAGTGTTGGGGAGATTATCATTTGAAGCACAAGAGCAAGGAGTTCATCATCATATACAACATCTATTACCTTTTGGAGGGTGGTGCCTCCTAGATTGGTTAGGTGTCGCTTGGGAGCCTCCGTCGTCGAGATGTGGAGTTGAACCAAGAAGTTTTTAAGGGCAAGGAGATCGCCTACTTCGTGAAGATCTACCCCAGTAAGGCTAGCCCTCCATGGGCGTGAGCCATGATGGAATAGACAAGGTTGCTTCTTCGTGGACCCTTCGTGTGTGGAGCCCTCCGTGGACTCTCGCAGGCCGTTACCCTCCGTGGGTTGAAGTCTCCATCAGCGTGGAAGTGCGATAGCACCACCTATCGGAACCACGAGAAAAATCACCGCGTCTCCAAAATTGTGTTTGCTCTTCTCCACCTCTCTTTACTACATGTGCAATTTACTTTCCGCTGCCTATACTCTAGAATTGCATGTGTAGGGTGATGCTTGACTTGATCATAATTGTGAATCTGCCAAAACTGTTCTTTGTCAAAAGGCAGAATTTTTATCTTGTCAAGTAGTCTAATCACCCCCTCTAGACATACTTTCGATCCTACAAGTGGTATCAGAGCTTTGGTCTCCATTGTATTGGTTTCCATTGCATTGGACTCCATAAGCTTGGTTTCACAACCTAGGAGAGTATGGCGTCTAGTGAGGGTAATTTTCGTAGAGGTCCTTACTTTGATGGTACAAATTTTGCTAGTTGGAAGCATAAGATGAAAATGCATATTCTTGGTCATAACCCAGCCGCATGGGGCATTATTTGTGTTGGTATGCAAGGTGAATTCTTGAGGAAGGAAAAGTTTCGGATCGCGGCTTCTAGCGGAAGAATTGCGGATGTTGCAAAACAATGCTCAAGCTTGTGACATTCTCTTCAATGCCTTGTGTCCCGAGGAGTTCAACAAAATCAGCCGTCTTGAGAATGCAAAAGAGATTTGGGATACTTTGGTTGAAATGCACGAAGGTACCGAGTCCGTGAAGGAATCAAAGCTAGATATTCTTCAAGGTCGACTTGACAAGTTCAAGATGAAGGATGGTGAAGGAGTCGCTGAAATGTACTCTAGGCTTGCTCTCATCACAAATGAGATTGCCGGCTTAGGAAGCGAAGAAATGACCGACCGATTCATCATCAAGAAGATTCTCGAGCTTTGGATGGAAAGTATGACACCGTGTGCACTTTGATCCAAATGATGCCAAACTACAAGAATCTCAAGCCAACCAAGTCATTGGAAGAATTGTTGCTCATGAGATGACACTTAAGGATATGGAAGAGCTTCACAACAAGTCAAGTGGTGCTTACAAAGCTACAAGTGATGCTCCCACAACCTCAAGTGACAAGTTAGTTTCAATGAAGAGATAAGCCTAATGGTCAAGAACTTCAACAAATTCTACAAGAATAGAGGCAAAGAGAGAAGCTCAAAGTCTAGATCATATGATGAAAAGAGATCTTCTAGTCGTGATCGAAGCTGCTACAATTGTGGAAGACCGGACACTACTCAAATGAGTGTACGGTTCCCCACAAGAGAAGAAAGAATCTCCAAGAAGAAGAAGCTCAAGAGATGAGTCACCTCGGAAGAGAGAAGGAGCAGAGATGACCGTTATGAGCGAAGACCCTCTCGGAGAAGCAAGGATTCGGAGAGGAAAGACAAGTCATCAAGGAGCTACACAAGAAGAAAACATCAAGCTCATGTAGGTGAATGGGTCTCCGCTCCGACTCCGACAATCAATCGAAGGAAGCTATCACTCCAACTCCGACTACATCAAGATGAAGGTGTTGCGGTCTTGCTCTCGTATCCTCCAACTCCAACTCCTCGACTTATTTGATTCACCAAATGAGGGAATTGGAAGATGCTTCATGTCTAAAGGCCCCAAGGTATCACACCCTGAATTCATTGACTTCGATAGTGATGAGGATGACTTGCTTGGTGAAGATGAGCTCTTGCTTGATAAATCCAGTGAGCCTAGTAACGATGAACATGCTAGTAGTCTTTATAGTCAAGAAGAGTCGAATGACAATGCTATGAAGGAGATTGAGCGTCTAACTAAAGAACTAAGCACTCTTAAGTTATCTCATGAAACAACTCAAGAAGATCATAGAGAGCTCCTAAGATCTCATGAGAAGCTACGCTTCAAGAAGCTCACTCTAGAGCAAGAACATGAGTTTCTAAAAGCAATCAATGACGATCTTCGAAAGAAGAGTTCTTCATATCTTGCCAAACGACTTCTCTTGTCTAATTTCATGCCACCCATTAAGACTAAGCATGACAAACATAAGAAAAATTCTTCCTCTAGCAGTAACAATAACCATGCTAAATCCAATGTTGTTGCTTCTAGTAGTTCTCTTGATTCCACTAACAATGTTTCAAGCCAAGTTACACTTGAGCAAGAAAATAGTTTATTGAAAGGGATCATAGAAAAGGTGTCTACAAGAGCCTTGCGGAAGCAAGAACTTTGAGAAATTGTTACAAGCAAGGAAGGCACCGAAGAATCAAGGAATTGGTTTTGAGCGAAAGTTCAACGCCAAGGCGTTGAGTGGGAAGAAGGTCAATATCCTACTCCACAGTTTGTTCCTCAAAAGGAGAAGTATGATCCTACTTCTTCCAATGTGGAACAAGCTCAAGATGACCTTCCACCACAAGACCACAAGCTAAAAGGCAAGGACAAGCTTCAAGAGGAGATTGATGCATTTGTTGAAGCACCTCAAGCCATGGTCAAGTGGGTTCCCAAGGAAACGTCAAGTTCTACTTCGTCAAGCTCAACTACAACCCCAAGGATTCCCATCAAGATGATGTGGATCCCGAAGAAGAAGAACTAGAAAGTTCTTGAGGGTGACTCCGCCAATATACTTCACTCACATTCATTTTGGCAAAAACTTGTGCAATCAACTTCCACATCGTGCACTAGTTCATGGAGTCACAAACCCTCTTGTTGGTAAGTCAAGGGACAAGGTAATCATTGATTTCATGGACATCATCTACTGTGAACTTCAATCTATGTCCATGGATATCCTTGTTTGTTCCTTGTGGGACTAACCCATGTAGGTATTGAAAGTGACCGAATCCAAAGGATAGCTCCCAACTCTTGATGATCTCCATCAACATTGAGCATCCACATCTTCAACATCTACATGAAGTCTTCTACGACAACCCAAGGTTAGTTTGACCCTTTAATAGGGGTTCTCACATCTAGGGGGAGCTTTGCTCTAAAAAAATTGAGCTAAAGCATCTTCAAATGATGTGAACACATCAATGCTTTATGTAAAAGTGGTAACCCCACTTGTGCTTAAACGATGAGTATGACCTATGATCAAATGTTCTCATTTGGCTCCTAAGTCAATATACTCATATAAAGATGGCCTAGTCATCGACAAATTGTGTGTTAGTTGCTAGAGTTTTGGTTGTGCATGTTTGACACATATTTCATTTGCTATCTTATTGTGTGAGCATGTTGGATGCATGATTTTACCCATTCGAGGACATCCATTTGTTGTTTTGGTCGTTTTGATTTTTCTGACCAAATGGATGGACAAGAATGCCTAAATACCTCCTAGCTATCTATGCTTTCTTGTCTCAAATTCTATTCATGCTTACATCACAAATTTTGAACAAGTCATTTTGGACCCTCGGGTGAGGAGCACTTTCGAGCCACCGATCCGTCAAGGGCTAATTTCCAAAACCTTCTAATTGATTTGGTCGGACCAACTCACTCAAACTCGGTCGAACCGAAAGCATTTAGACTGATCTAGGTTTTCACCTCGGGTAAACCGAGTTGTGATTTTCGGCGTGACCAAGTCCATAATCGCCTAGCAGTTATCCATCTCGTGCCACCGAAGTTTTACAACTTCGGTCCCACCGACGATGAAGGGGTATATATTCCGAGGGCAGCGTTGATTCCTCCTTCAAGCGTTTAGCCCCACACCCTTGCTGCCGTCCCTTGGTCTCCGGATCGTCGCCGTCGTCGCTCAGGCGCCCTCGCCGCAGGTCTCCGTCGCCGTCAACGGCCATCTCCTCGAGCCGTTGCCGCCGTGAAAAACTCCACCAAGTTAGGGTGAGTTTGATCCCACTCGTGCTCCCATCTCCGATTCAATGCACGTTTGGATTGCCTAGTATCTTGCCATGATTGAAATCCTCCTGTACACAGATTAGTTCGTTTGAAATAGATTCGAGTAAAAGTTTTAGGGTTAGGTTTCATGGAACACATCTCGGTGAGACCGATTTTATATTTTCGGTATGACCGATTTGGCCTATAGCCATTACCTTTGCGCCCTTCGGTCCAACGAGTTGTGCAAAATCGGTGTGACGAAATGAAGATTCTGTGAAACCCTAGTGTTTTCGGCAGAATCAAAACCCACATCGGTCAAACCGAAAGTGGTGTGCCAAGCTCTGTTTAACACTTGGATTCACGAACCTTAAACTCGGTCGACCGAGATGTCTTCTGTGAAAACTTAATACTAGAATTTGAACTCATTTTTTTGCAAAACTTCTGCAGTTTGTGATGACTCTTCTTCTCTGCCTACACCTTATCTATTCACAGGTTGTCGGCCATGTCGGATGCCGTGGCGGTGAGAACAGGTCGAGACACCCATTGCGACATTCGAGGCGGGCACTAGTCCCGATCCTAGTAGTTCATCGATGATGGTGAGAGGAGTACACCTAGTGGCATGCCTCCTACAGCCACGAGCTAGAAAGAAGAGGAATTCAGATGATGAGGATTCAGACTTTATTGTTGAGGAAGAGGTGACCTCAAAGCCTAAAGGAAGGTTGTTGCCAAAGAGCAACAAGGTCAACAATCTAAGAAGGGCACCAACAAAGTCAAGCAGTCAACTGTTGCTAAGAAGCTGAATTTGGGAGAGGCAGTGCAAGCAAAGTGAAGAAAACCTCCAAGAGAAAGAGGATAGTGCATGATGCAGCGATGAGGATGAGGATGAGGTAGCACCCAGCCTACTCCTCGAAGCCAAGCTCATGGGTGATGCCATTAAGGCCGGAGCCACATCAAAGCCCAAGAAATCTGCTCCAGCTAAGGCAGCTCCAGCAAAGCCTGCTTGCCAAGCCCAAGAAGACCGTCGAAACATTCCAGCGTCTGAAAAGAACAAGGATGATGTGCCACCAATGAGTCGACGATGAAGGACCAGTTTCTTTGAAACTTCGTCCAAAACGCCACTCCATGATGATGCTCATCCTCAAGCCGAGGATATGAAGGCAAGGAAAGATAAAGGTCTCGGGCTATGGAGACAAACTGACCCATATGCCGTGAGGAGAAGAACTGCTGTAGATCCCAGATTTCACACGAGAGCAGCGGCGGGACTTCTATGAGACCGTCTTGATGGACAACAAGCCCATAGTCACGGACACCCGATATGTTGATGGAAGTACATTGACAAATAAGAGCACAGAGATTTCTTTCCACATGTGCATGAAAGTTTCACTTTGCATGTGGAGTTGCAGATTTTGTAGGTCGAAATTGACCAGTTGGAGCGATGAGATGATAATGCAATTTTATGCCACACTCACTTCTACCCTGATGGAAAGATTATGTGGATGGTGAAGGTCAAAGATTTTCTTCTTCGTTGAAGAATGGGCAGAAATTCTGAATGCTCGATTAGGCGAGAATATGATATTGATGTATATGGGATTCCAAAGAAGAATCATGAATCCATGAAAAACATGTACAAAGAGATTCCAATGAGAGGATTTGGGAATCTGGAAGCTCGGCTCGATCTACTATCTCGAGGCAGGCTTACCTACCACTAATACCATTTTGAGGCATACCTTGATGCCCAAATCTGGAGATGATCGCATGATCGAGGATACTCTATCAACATGCTGCACATACTTGATGAGAGAGCACCTTTCAAGGTGATGGACTTGATGGTAGAGACCATTAAGAGGACTGCGGTGACGAGAAAAGGTCATGTGGATTTGCCCTTGATTGGATGCTTATCAATGCCAAGTTTGGCACGGGCACATTCTTGTTGGATAGAGAACATTTACTTGTTGCAGCGAGCATGAAGACAATGTTGTTGTGATGGATGAGGAGGATCCGACATTTGTTGAAGGTCAAGCCAAGATCGCAGTGCTAAGAAAGCCAAAGATGACAAGGAAGCGGCAGCAGCAGCAGCCTAAACCAAAGAGTTTGGAGAGCAAATTCTTGAAGCTACTCAAAGGATTGAACAACGCTGGCCAGCATTGAGCAGTCTCGGGAGAGCTTAGAGAGGATTGTTGAGGACAAGATCCACGCTCGGGCGTGAAGTCGATCAAGTACAAGTGACCGTCAACAAGCTCGAGGCGGACATTGAGGAAGCAAAGCGGAGAAAGCGAGCTTATCGTGAGTTGCGAGGATGACTTAGTCCAGATTCTCATCGACAGATCGCTCCGGTTCCCAAAGGATCCCGATCATTGCTATTCGATGGCCGACACGGGACTACAACTTGGCACCTCCACAGTTCAAAGATTGCTCCTACTCCAGCTCCAGCTCGGTGTGCACTCCTCCAAAGACCTGAGACATCAGTGAAGTCTTTGCCGATCTTGTCATATCCACTCCGACATCAACCTGGCGGAGCCGCCAGCAGAGTCCACAAGGCGCTTAGCTCTATGCTTTTTCGAACTTTTGGTAACTTGTTGCCAAAGGGGAAAATTGTATAGATCATAGGACTTCGAGAGAGAGTGTTGTTGTCTTTGCGCTTTTGCTCTTTCGTTCTTTTGCGGTTTCTTTGAGATACTTTTGGTTTTGAGACATTGAGTGTGTTTGATACTCCGTTTGATTCTACCTTAATGAGTGCTTGGTCGTACTATGCTTTAATGTGTGCTTAATGCTTATCATATGCCATTCCTATCTCGTATGACCATTTACTCATGTCTTGGTGATTGGGTGCATCTGTTCATTCTTATCATTTTGTGCGCTCCACCAAGATGTATGTGACATGGAAGAGTGACCCATGATCCTAATCGATTGTGCATTTGCATTCAAGCATAAATCTTAAATAATGCACAAATTTAGGGGAGCTCTTACTTATCACATACTTCTCAAAGCGACGATATTATTCATTGATTATATCCTTTGTTGAAGCTTTGATCTATATGTTGTCATCAATTACCAAAAGGGGAGATTGAAAGTGCAACTAATCCCGGGTGGTTTTGGTAATTAATAACAACATATATATCATTGAACTAATAGTTACTTGAGAATCATTTCAGAGAGTTCAATGATATGGGTATGGCAAGGACCAAGAAGTGGACCCCCAAAATGCTAAGGCAAGCATTGGCAAAAGCTCAAGACTCCATTTTTGGTTTAGTGATCCAAGATCACATTGAGTCCATAGGAAAAGCCAATACTATTAAAAGGGATGAGGTTATGATGATGATCTGGTTGCTCAAGTGCTTAGTGATACATCTCCTAAACTATCGGCAACTTTCACCGCCATATACACTCATAAGTAGTCTCGGTCCCACCGATATTCCAAACTCAGTCACACCGAGATGAACCACCTCAGCCATAAGCCAAACCCTAGTAAACTTCGGATTTTCCAATTCGAACTCGGTCTCACGAAACATGAGTTGCCAAGCTTCGTAACCTTCTATCATCAAATCGGTGTCACCGAGATGATGAAGTCGATCCCACCAAACTGGCATGCTCTTGTCATTGCACTAATCGGACTAACCGAGATTGTATATTCGGTCCCACCGAAAATCCCAACGTGCACATTATTTGAACTATCGGTCTCACCGAGTTGTCCACTTCGGTCCCACCGAGATTGCTCAAATGTGTGTAACGGTTGGATTTTGTGTGGAGGCTATTTATACCCCTCCACCCCTCTTCATTCGTGGAGAGAGCCATTAGAAAGAACTACCACTCCTACCTTACATTTCTGAGAAGAGAACTACCTACCCTTGTGTTGAGACCAAGTTGCTCCACTCCTACCATATGAAGCTTGATCTCTAGCCTTCCCAAGTTGCTTTCCACTCAATCCTTTCTTCCACCACAGCCAAATCAGTGAGGAGAGTTGAGTGTTGGGGAGATTATCATTTGAAGCACAAGAGCAAGGAGTTCATCATCATCTACAACATCTATTACCTTTTGGAGGGTGGTGCCTCCTAGATTGGTTAGGTGTCGCTTGGGAGCCTCCGTCGTCGAGATGTGGAGTTGAACCAAGAAGTTTGTAAGGGCAAGGAGATCGCCTACTTCGTGAAGATCTACCCCAAGTAAGGCTAGCCCTCCGTGGGCGTGAGCCATGATGGAATAGACAAGGTTGCTTCTTCGTGGACCCTTCGTGGGTGGAGCCCTCCGTGGACTCTCGCAGCCGTTACCCTCCGTGGGTTGAAGTCTCCATCAACGTGGAAGTACGATAGCACCACCTATCGGAACCATGAGAAAAATCACCGCGTCTCCAAAATTGCGTTTGCTCTTCTCCACCTCTCTTTACTACATGTGCAATTTACTTTCCGCTGCCTATACTCTAGAATTGCATGTGTAGGGTGATGCTTGACTTGATCATAATTGTGAATCTTCCAAAAACTGTTCTTTGTCAAAAGGCAGAATTTTTATCTTGTCAAGTAGTCTAATCACCCCCCCTCTAGACATACTTTCGATCCTACACTGCTTTAGAAGCAGCAAATGAAGGAGTCTGGATGAAGGAGTTCATATCCGATCTAGGTGTAATACCTAGTGCATCGGGCCCAATGAAAATCTTTTGTGACAATACTGGAGCAATTGCCTTAGCGAAGGAATCCAGATTTCACAAAAGAACCAAACACATCAAGAGACGCTTCAACTCCATCCATGGTCAAGTCAAGGAGGGAGACATAGAGATTTCCAAAATACATACGGATCCGATTGTGGTAGACCCATTGACTAAGCCTCTTCCACGAGCAAAACATGATTAGCACCAAGACTCCATGGGTGTTAGAATCATTACAATGTAATCTATATTATGGACTCTAGTGCAAGTGGGAGACTGAAGGAAATATGCCCTAGAGGTAATAATAAAGTTCTTTATTTTATATTTTCTTATATCATGATAAATGTTTGTTATTCATGCTAGATTGTATTAACCGGAAACTTGATACATGTGTGGATACATAGACAAAACATTGTGCCCCTAGTAAGCCTCTACTAGACTAGCTCATTAATCAAAGATGGTTAAGTTTCCTAACCACAGACATGAGTTGTCATTTGATGAATGCCATCACATCATTAGGATAATTATGTGATGGACAAGACCCATCCGTTAGCTTAGCATATTGATCATTCAGTTTTATTGCTATAGCTTTCTTCATGTCATATACATATTCCTTTGACTATGAGATTATGCAACTCTCGAATACCGGAGGAATACCTTATGTGCTATCAAACGTCACAATGTAACTGGGTGATTATAAAGATGCTCTATAGGTATCTCCAAAGGTGTTTGTTGGGTTGACATAGATCGACATTAGGATTTGTCACTCCGAGTATCGGAGAGGTCTCTCTGGGCCCTCTCGGTAATGCACATCATAAGAAGTTTTGCAAGCAAAGTGACTAATGAGTTAGTTGCAGGATGATGTATTATGGAACAAGTAAAGAGACTTGCCGGTAACGATATTGACCTAGGTATGGAGATACCGACGATCTAATCTCGGGCAAGTAACATACCGATGACAAAGGGAATAACATATGTTGTCATTACGGTTCGATCGATAAAGATCTTCGTAGAATATGTAGGAACCAATATGAGCATCCAAGTTCCGATATTGGTTATTGACCGAAGATATGTCTTGATCATGTCTACATAGTTCTCGAACTCGTAGGGTCCGCACGTTTAACGTTCGATGACGATTTTGTATTATATGAGTTATGTGATTTGGTGAGTGAATGTTGTTCGGAGTCCCAGATGAGATCACGGACATGACGAGGAGTCTCGAAATGGTCGATAAGTAAAGAATGATATATAGGACGATATTATTCAGACATCGGAAGTGTTCCGGAGGGTACCGTGTACATATCGGGTCACCGGAAGGGGTTCTGGGTACCCCCCCCGGCAAAGATATGGGCCTAATGGGCCAAGAGGGGAAACGCAGCAGGCAGCAGGGGCTGTTGCGCTCCCCATATGGGCCGCACCAGAGGAGAAAGGAAAGAGGAGAAGATAGAAGGAAGGGGAGGGATTCGGCCTCCCCCTTCCTTCCCTCCTCCCTCCTCTTTCCTTCCCCCTCCAGTGAAAAAGGTGTTAGTGTACAGAAGTAGGGGTTCTACTTTGTACCCCTTTAACTGTGCACGGGCAGTCAGAGCCACGCCTGCGGCCACACTTAGCAGGACAGAGGAGGGAGGCCGAATCCACGACACGATCAAAGCAACGCCAAGACAGAGGCACAAAGAGCAAGAGGGCGAGGTGGAATCCCCCGGCAAGACCCTTGCCGGGGCGGCCTCCACGGCCCCGGCAGGGGCCTTGCCGGGGCAACTTGCCCAACACGAGCGGAGCATGCCGCCCTTGACCCCAAGGTTTCCAACACCATCAACCACATTGGAACCAAGGCTCGGGAGGCACCTCCAAGGTGGCATGCAGATCTTTGTGAAGATCATTAAACACACAGAATCTGATGAAGACCAGGAGACGAAACCTCCGACAACATCCTTGCCGGGGACGACCGTGGTGCCACGGCGAGATCCTTGCCAGGGCCCCGGCAAGAACCTTGCCGAAGGCATCAACGGAGCCGCAGCCAGGCCCGCGTGCACCAAGACCCCACCGTCGTTCCCATGCAGCTGCCAGCCCAGCCAGCCAGGCGCACCAGCGTGGCGACGTGCGGCCCCGAAGCCAACTCAGCAAGCACCTGCGTGGTGGCATGCAAATCTTTGTGAAGATGCCGCCACCGTGCCAGCTCAGCAGCCTGCCGGCCTACATGGCGCTGCCCACCTCGCTGGCCTGGACGCGTGTCGAAGCAGGGCGAGGCGGCAATAAAGCAAGGGGACACCTCAGGGGCGCATTTAATGTGTCTTGTCCCGTAATGACAAGCGATAAGCATACCCACTGTACGCTTTCCACCTCATGTGTGCCACTGTAGCGCCTCCTTTGACTATAAAAGGAGGCCCGAGGCATACTGGAGAGGAATTCGGCTCTTTGAGCAAGGGACGCACTATAGCTAGCTCAAGAACATCCATATACACAACAAAGTAGGACTAGGGTAATACGCGATCCCCGCGGCCCGAACCTGGGTAAACGACATTTGTGCTAGCTCTTAGACCTGCTCTTCTCACAACCCCACGCCCGCCGACCACAGTAGGGATTCCGTCGATCCCATAGGTGTTGTTCCCACCGACATCTTTGGCGCGCCAGGTAGGGGGCGCAGTCGTGAGAATCCGGTCTAGCAGCTAGTCTAGCAGTCCTTTGTCGCCATGGTTTCCAAGGAAGGAGGCGATCCAACGGGCGGCCTCATCTACGGGTGCAACAAATGCTCGCGCGGCGACAGAAAAGCTAAGTTACGCGAACACCTTCTGTGATTCTTTTTACATAAGATTATCCTCCCTGGAGATCTTCCTCTCTATATATGAAACCTACACGCAATGGAGCCCTTGCACTATTGACAACGCCTTCATTCTATTTTGAGTCCGCTCAATAGTTTGAGCGGCTGCGTCGAGAACGGCAGGGTAGCCTTCCGCTATTGGCAACGCTATTGTTCTCTCTCGAGTCCGCTCGACATCTCGAGCGGCCGCGCTGACAACGGCATGCACACCTGGCAGGCTATTGGGGATCCGTCCTCGAGGTGCCGCGGCATGGGTTTACGCGCCGGCAAGCCTACCCAATTAATGTAGGGTGGACATACAGAGAAAGATCGAATTGGAAGATAACATGCATAGTTCCAAAAGTATTGTAGAGTTATGTTACATCAGCTGTTGCTGCGATTCTAACTAAAGATATAAATTGTCTTGGTCGCGAACCTGCAGCGGCGATGAGAAACGGGGTGCCTAGTCCCCTCCACCCTCTCAATTCCGTCGACGCGGCTGATGATGGGCTTGATGCACTCCCTGAGCAGCGGGAGGTCCGTATCTTCCGGGAAGGTCTCTAGCGCGGTGTCAAAGTTGAGGGTGGGGTACCAGTACGCCACCTTGGTGAGAACCTTGGTCAGGGCATCCCGGCAAAGCTGACGGGCCTCCTTGGCCAGACAGCTCGCTCTGTTAGAGCGGAACTGCTCCAGGGCTCCAAGGACGCCCTCGAAGAACAGGGTCAGCCTAGCATTGGGGCTGACGTTCGGCTCTGGGGTGTACCTCACGTCTGACATCCCCATGTCATCCAGCTTCTCGGTGATCCTGTTGGCGACGTCGACGAGGCGGCTGATCCAAAGGTTTTCGCCCTTCACGAAATCCTCATGATTGGCGGCATCGTTCTTCCGCAGCTGCCTCTCCGTCTCCAGGCTCTTGGCCAGGGTCCCCTCCCGGGCCTTGGCCTCCGAAAGTATCCCCTCAAGACCCTCCAGCTTCAACTTCAAGTCCTGGATGGAATCGTTGGCGCGAGTAAGCAGCTCGGCCTTGTCGAAGACTGTGCCCTACGCCTCCGTCAAGGTGTAGTTGACCGAGTCCTTCTCCTTTGCCAGCTGCTCGGCCCTGTTCTTCAGGCCGTCCCGCTCTGCCTCCATCTCCTTCACCTTGTCGCCATGGGCCAAAGCTTGAGTGTCAAGTGCTTGTTCATGCTTCCGCTCAAGCTCTTGGGTCCGCTGCACTGCGAGCTTCCCGACCTCCTCGTCCTTGCCGCAGAGTGTGGTGCCGAGCGCGCCTCACGAGCCACGAGATTCTCCGCCTAGGAGCTCAGCTCGGCCTGGCGCTGGGACCGGGCGGCCTCGGCATGGGCGGCCTCTTCGCTCGCCGCCTCCTGGGCCTTCTTGATGTCGGGCCTGCTTCAAGAGGAGCTCCTGCGGGCACTCGTCCAGCTGGTCTTGGGCAGCCTTCAGCTCCTCGTGGGCCTGGCGGAACCAGGCATGTGCCTCGGCAACACGCTCCTCGAGTTTTGCCTCCGCCTTGCCCGCCGCCGCCTCCCTGGACTTCGCCTTTTCCATACGGGCGCGGTGGAGCACCTGGAGCTTCCAGAAGCTGGCGCCCATGGCCCGGAGAAGCTGCTCCTCTCGGGTTCCGCCGCCACCGGCGCTCGGTTCATCGACAACCTCAAGCCCGGTGGCTGCGAGCACCTCGTCATCGAACACCTCCCCCTCGGCCGGCACCCTGATGCCCGCGGACCCTGGAAGGTGGACGAACAGGTCTTTGCCCACCTTCAGTTACCTGCTCGAGCCAGAGGCGGCAGAGGAGTGTTGATCGTCAACTGCCAGCCCCTTGTCGGCCCCCTCGGTGGTGCCCTTGCCGGCCTCCTGGGCGGCAGCATCCCCGGTTCCTCCGGCAAGCCCCTTGGTGGTGTCCTCGGTGACGGTCTCGGCGGCCTCCTCAGCGGCGACCTTATCAGCCTCGGCCACGCCTTCCTTGGCGACCTCCGTAATGACGGTGTCGATGTCCTCCTGGTTCACCGGGGGGTCTGGATGCCGGAAGGGAGGATTAGTCAAGGCCAAGATCAAGGATCAAAAAAAAGAGACGAAAGAAGGAAAAGCAGGAACAAAAGCGGGTGGCTTACCCATGCCGGGCTGAGAAGAACTGGCCCCCTCCCCGCCAACATCTGTTGCTAGGACGGAGCCACCAGTGCCCAAGTCCACCTCCTCCTCCTCCGTACGCACGGGATCGGCGCTTGGTGCCCTTGCCGGGGACGCCCCTCTGGGCAATGTGGTTGATGGGGGCGGCGTGTTGGGGTGGCCCTTGGTGGCTCCTCCTGCTGTTGTTCTCCTCCTGCAGGCACGGCAAAGTTAGTACCACAAGATCATGCCCCGGCGCACGTTGATGACGAGTAGGCGGTGGACGCACGCCGGGGACTGAGCCGGGGGCTGGTGTCCGAGCTGATCTCCACCATCGGCGTGTGCGAAGCGCCTGCCGGAGCTTGGTCGCTCGTCGATGCCTTGGCCCGCTTCGCCACCCTCTGGGCCAGCGTCTCCTTGTCCCTACGAAGACAAAAACAAGTTACGAAAAGCAATGCAGCCTAGGGGGACAGAGATGGCAAAGGGCGGACACTTACTCATCCTCCGCCTCCTCTTCTGCTGCCCTCTTTTTACTCCTAGGAATGAGAGACCCAAGGTCGAAGGCGACCTCCGGGTCGACATCCGCGGGAGGAGGGGAAGGGGATGGAGTCCGGCGACGCTTCAACAAAGAAGAGGCGGTCTCCTTCTTCTTCGCCACCGTGGTCTTCGCCGCCTTCTTCGCTGCCGCGGGCCTTGTCTGGCGCATGGACTCCCCCTGGACCCCTTAACGCGGTTCGGTCCTCCTGGGCCGGACCGGCTCACCAAAGCTAGCCCACAGCAGGACACGCCCTCTTCCCGTGGCCAGAGGATCGTCAGCCTCGGCCTCTCCCTCGGTCGACTCCTCGACCTTGATACGTCTCCAACGTATCTATAATTTTTTATTGTCCCATGCTATTATTGCCCGTTTTGGATGTTTATGGGCTTTACTTTACACTTTTATATCATTTTTGGGACTAACCTACTAACCGGAGGCCCAGCCCGAATTGCTATTTTTTTTGCCTATTTCAGTGTTTCGAAGGAAAGGAATATCAAACGGAGTCCAAACGGAATGAAACCTTCGGCAGCAATCTTTTTGGAACAAACGTGATCCAGGGGACTTGGAGTGGACATCAAGCAACAGAGGAGGCGGCCACGAGGGTGCCCGGCGCGCCCCCAACCTCGTGGGCCCCTTGTTGATCCACTGACCTACTTCTTCCTCCTATATATATCCACGTACCCCGAAAACATCCAAGAGCATCATGAAAACCTAATTCCACCGCCGCAACCTTCTGTATTCGCGAGATCCCATCTTGGAGCCTTCGCTGGCGCTCCGCCAAAGGGGGAATCGACCATGGAGGGCCTCTACATCATCTCCAAGGCCTCTCCTATGAGTTGTGAGTAGTTTACCACAGACCTTCGGGTCCATAGTTATTAGCTAGATGGCTTCTTCTCTCTCTTTGAATCTCAATACAAAGGTTGCCTCGATCTTCTTCTAGATCTATTCGATGTAACTCTTTTTGTGGTGTGTTTGTCGAGATACGATGAATTGCGGGTTTATGATCAAGTTTATCTACGAGAAATATTTGAATCTCCTCTGAATTCTTTTATGTGTGATTAAGTTATCTTTGCAAGTCTCTTCAAATTTTCAGTTTGGTTTGGCCTACTAGATTGATCTTTCTTGCAATAGGAGAACTGCTTAGCTTTGGGTTCAATATTGCGGTGTCCTTTCCCAGTGACAGCAGGGGTAGCAAGGCACGTATTGTGTTTTTGCCATCGAGGATAAAAAGATGGGGTTTATATCATATTGCATGAGTTTAACCCTCTACATCATGTCATCTTTCTTAATGTGTTACTCTGTTCTTTATGAAGTTAATACTCTAGATGCAGGCAGGAGTCACTCGATGTGTGGAGTAATAGTAGTAGATGCAGGCAGGAGTCGGTCTACTTGTCACGGACATGATGCCTATATACATGATCATGCCTAGATAATCTCATAACTATGCACTTTTCTATCAATTGCTCGACATTAATTTGTTCACCCACCGTAATACTTATGCTATCTTGAGAGAAGCCACTAGTGAAACCTATGGCCCCCGGGTCTATCTTTTATCATACAAGTTTTCTATCTACTTTTATTTGCATATTTTAATTTCCAACCTATATCATAAAAATACCGAAAATATTTATCTTATCATATTATCTCTATCAGATCTCACTTTTGCAAGTGGCCATGAAGGGATTGAAAACCCCTTTATTGCGTTGGTTGCGAGGTTCTTGATTGTTTGTGTAGGTGCGTGGGACTTCTGAGGAGCCTCCTACTGGATTGATACCTTGGTTCTCAAAAACTGAAGGAAATACTTACGCTACTTTGCTGCATCAACCTTTCCTCTTCAAGGAAAACCAACGCAAGCTCAAGACGTAGCAAGAATGATTTCTGTCGCCGTTGCCGGGGAGGTCTTCGCTCGAGTCAAGACATACCAAGTACCCATCACAAACTCATCTCCCTCGCATAACATTTTTTGCCATTTGCCTCTCGTTTTCCTCCCCCCACTTCACCCTTGCCGTTTTATTCGCCCTCTCTTTCCCGTTCACCTCTCTTTATCGCTTGTGTTTTGTTTGCTCGTCGTCATGGCTAGTCCCTTATCCGCTCCTATGTCTCCCGAGTTAGAAGTTCTTCACTTCAAGCAAAGCAAGGAGAAAACATAAAAGATGCTTGGTATAGGATGATGGAATCTTATCGTAATTGCACCCTAGAGGTGAATTTTAGAGTTTTACTTTGCAATTTTTATGTTGGGCTAAATATGTCCCATAGACAACTCTTGGATTACATTGCCAAAGGAAATTTTATTTAAATTGATCCCAGTATTACGCATGAAATTATAGAGGGAATAGTGGGAACACTACCTCAAAAGGGGGGCCACATCCTACCCAGGAAGAAACACAAGTGTTTGAAAAGATTTGCGAAGTAACAAAAATCTTACAAAAGTCTCTTGAACCTCTTAAGAGTGTTAGCGGAAATCTTCACCGCATGAATATGTTGATTACTCTTTGCAATAAGCGGTTGGACTCTTTAGATCTAAAAATTTCCGAGTATGAAGGGAAACGTAAAGAACCTCCTGGACTGGAGCATGACTCCGCTAAAAAACTGAAATTAAAGATGGCACATCGTAGATCTATCATAGCTTTTATGCCTAGCTAGGGGCGTTAAATGATAGTGCTAGTTGGGAGGCAACCCAATTTTATTTTTGTTTTTTGTTTTTGCTTCTGTTTAGTATTAAGTATTTCATATAGCTTCTGTTTAAATGTGTTTTCATGTTTTAATTAGTGTTTGTGCAAAGTAGAACCTATAGGATAACCTACTGTGATAGTTAATTTGATTCTGCTGAAAAACTGAAACTTTGCACGCACGAAAATAATTTTAGTAATTCCTTTTGCTGTAGATAAATAGACAAATTGCCCAGGACTTCCTATTTTGGTAGGATTTTTAGAGTTCCAGAAGTATTCGAGAGTTACAGATTGCTACAGACTGTTCTGTTTTTTACAGATTCTGTTTTTCGTGTGTTGTTTGCTTATTTTGATGCATCTATGGCTATTATCGGTGGGTATGAACCATAGAGAAGTTGGAATACAGTAGGTTTAACACCAATATAAATAAAGAATGAGTTCATTACAGTAAGTTATGTGGTGGTTTTTCTTTCTTGCACTAACGGAGCTTATGAGATTTCCTATTGAGTTTTGTGTTGTGAAGTTTTCAAGTTTTGGGTAAAAGATTTGATGGACTATGGAATAAGGAGTGGAAAGAGCCTAAGCTTGGGGATGACCATGGAACCACAAGATATTCAAGGATAACCAAAAGCCTAAGATTGGGGATGCCCCAGAAGGCATCCCCTCTTTCGTCTTCGTCTATCGGTAACTTTACTTGGAGCTATATTTTTATTCGCCACATGGTATGTGTTTTGCTTGGAGCGTATTGTATGATATTAGTGTTTGATTTTTAGATTACCACAATCATACTTGATGTACACACATTTTGGGAGAAGCCCACTTGATTTAGAATTTATTAGAATAATTTATGTGCTTCACTTATATCTTTTGAGCTAAATAATTTTTGCTCTAGTGCTTCACTTATATCTTTTAGAGCACGGAGGTGGCTTAATTTTGTAGAAATTTTTGATCTCTCATAATTCACTTATATTATTTTGAGAGTCTCTTAGAACATCATGGTATTTTCTATGGTTATAAAATTGGTCCTAGAATGATGGGCATCAAAGTTGGGTATAATAAAAACTATCATAGAAAGTGAATTGGATGCTATGATCAATTTGATACTTGATAATTGTTTTGAGATATAGAGGAGGTGATATTAGAGTCATGCTAGTTAGGTAATTGTGAATTTAAAGAATACTTGTGTTGAAGTTTGTGATTCCCGTAGCATGCACGTATGGTGAACCGCTTTGTGATGAAGTTGGAGCACAATTTTATTTATTGATTGTCTTCCTTATGAGTGGCGGTCGGGGACGAGCGATGGTCTTTTCCTACCAATCTATCCCCCTAGGAGCATGCGCGTAGTACTTTGTTTTCAAAGACTTGTAGATTTTTGCAATAAGTATATGAGTTCTTTATGACTAATGTTGAGTCCATGGATTATACGCACTCTCACCCTTCCACCTTGCTAGCCTCTCTTGTGCCGCGCAACTTTCGCCGGTAGCACAAACCCCCATATACCTTCCTCAAAACAGCCACCATACCTACCTATTATGGCATTTCCATAGCCATTCCGAGATAGATTGCCATGCAACTTTTCGCCATTCCGTTTGTTATGACACACATCATCATTGTCATATTGCTTTTGCATGATCATGTAGTTGACATTGTATTTCTGGCAAAGCCACCTTCATAATTCTTTCATACATGTCACTCTTGATTCATTGCATATCCCGATATACCGCCGGAGGCATTCATACAGAGTCATATCTTATTTTAAGTATCGAGTTGTAAACTTGAGTTGTAAGTAAATAAAAGTGTGATGATCTTAATTATTAGAGCATTGCCCCAGTGAGGAAAGGATGATGGAGACTATGATTTCCCCACAAGTCGGGATGAGACTTCAGACTTAAAAAAAGAGAGGCCAAAGAGCCCACCAAATAAGAAAAGAAAGGCCAAATAAAAAAAGAGAAAGGCCAAACAAATAAAAAATGAGTGAAAAAGAGAGAAGGGACAATGCTACTATTCTTTTTACCACACTTGTGCTTCAAAGTAGCACCGTGATCTTCATGATAGAGAGTCTCCTATGTTGTCACTTTCATATACTAGTGGGAATTTTCCATTATAGAACTTGGCTTGTATATTACAATGATGGTCTTCCTGAAAATGCCCTGGTCTTCGTGAGCAAGCAAGTTGGATGCACACCCACTTAGTTTCTTTTGTTGAGCTTTCATACATTTATAGCTCTAGTGCATCCGTTGCATGGCAATCCCTACTCACTCACATTGATATCTATTAATGGGAATCTCCATAGCCTGTTGATAAGCCTAGTTGATGTGAGACTATCTTCCTCCTTTTTGTCTTCTCCACAACCACCATTCTGTTCCACATATAGTGCTATGTCCATGGCTCACGCTCATATATTGCGTGAAAGTTGATAAATTTTGAGATTACTAAAGTATGAAACAATTGCTTGGCTTGTCATCGGGGTTGTGCATGATTAAATACTTTGTGTGATGAAGATAGAGCAACAGCCAGACTATATGATTTTGTAGGGATAACTTTCTTTAGCCATGATATTTTGAGAAGACATGATTGCTTAGTTAGTATGCTTGAAGTATTACTATTTCTTATGTCAATATGAACTTTTATTTTGAATCATTCGGATCTGAACATTCATGCCATAATAAAGAAAATTACATTGAGAATTATGCTAGGTAGCATTCCACATCAAAAATTCTGTTTTTATCATTTACCTACTCGAGGACGAGCAGGAATTAAGCTTGGGGGTGCTTGATACGTCTCCAACGTATCTATAAATTTTTATTGTTCCATGCTATTATATTACCTGTTTTGGATGTTTATGGGCTTTACTTTACACTTTTATATACTTTTTGGGACTAACCTACTAACCGGAGGCCCAGCCCTGATTGCTGTTTTTTTGCCTATTTCAGTGTTTCGATGGAAAGGAATATGCCGAGGGAGAGCTGCCCGCCGCGGACACCTATGGGGCAGGGCCCCTTTACTGTCTTGATGCAGGCGGAGGGAGGAGCTGAGAGAGCGGTCGAGGCGAGCACGCTGGCGGTTTTACCCACTTGGAGCTCTCCGGAGAGATAAAACTCCTATTGCTGCTTTGTGTTTCTATTACTTTCTTGCTCAAGAGCGTAGGTGAGTTGTAGTGTCGAATGAGTCGAACCAGCGAACCCCCCTCGTTGTGCATGGGCCTCCTTTTATAGTGCAAGGGGTCAGCAGCGAGTGTCAGCGTGGGAGAAAGGGGTAGAAATGTAAAAGAGGTGGTAGTTGGAGCAGTCTTGAAGCAGTGAAGCTACAGTCGTGAGCAGTGGTCTCTACCTACTTTGTGATGGGGGACAAGGGCATTTAATGCCCGTCGCCGTCGACCCCAAAAGCTCCCGCCCTTGTGTCTCCGTGCGCCGCAGCGATGGATCCTCCATCGTGAAGTGCCACCGTGTCCCCAGGCTGCACAGCCATCCGCCACGCAGCCCTGAAAGGCCCAGGCGTGGCGTGGGCGAGATGAGCTGGGCCGGCACACAGCGCAGCTCTCCCGGCAAGCACCTTGCGGGTCTTATCCTGCCGGGCAGGGAGCTTGCGGGCTCTGTAACTGTCGCTCCCGGGCCCTCGCCGGCATATAAGCGCCGAGGCGTGTCTTCTATGATGTAATATTCTAGTCTTCCGTGAGCTCCTCTCGCCGGGGCCTCTTCGTGAGTGATGTAACCTTGAGCACAGAGCGGCCTTCCGGCAAGCTCCGCTCCGCTTGCCGGGTCTCGATCTTCTGTCTTGTATACTTTGTCTTTGAATGGCTTGACATGGAGCAAGCAGGTCTTGGCGCGTGGTAAGCCTCTGCCGAAGCTGCAACTGCCCGTGCACAAGTTGAAGTCTTGAGGTACCCCTACCTTAGTACACCGACAGGAGCCCCGGCTGGGCCACACACGGTGCAGCTGTTGGGCCAGGCCCAAAACAGTGCTGCGGGCACTGCGGCCTGGCGCGTCGAATCCGCTTCGCATCTGCCGCATCCCCTATGCAGCACAGCGTCGATTGCGGCGTCGTGGGAGGCGTGGGCGGCGTCGCGGTCTTTAGGGCATCCACTCCCGTGATCGTGGTGCGGGCGAGGTCACTTCACCCGTCGCTCCGGCCCGCCTTTTAGCCACGCTGCCCTCATGCATGGGGGTGCGTGGGCGGCGAGTGGGAGACCGAGCCGTCCGCAGGCGGAGATGGCGAGTCGGCCCGCTCCTCGCCCTCCTCGCTTCCCGATTGGCGGGCAGGCGGTTGAGCCCCCTCGCCCTTTAAAAGGGCGGAAGGGGAGCACAATGGTCTCACACTTCCTCTTCTCCCTTCGTCTTCAGCTTCCGTTCTTCTTTCTACCATGGAAGGAGAAATCCTAGTTCTTCAGCGGTGGCAGCGAGTCGCCTCCAGAGCAGCGCACTTCTCCCTATCCGCACCCGTGGCGGCGGAGCCGCCACGAGGGGGAGAGGGAGAGGGGCGAGGCAGGACGAGGCCGAGGCGCGGTCGAGGCGGTCGAGGAGAGGCGGTCGCGCGATGTGCCTCCCGTCTCCTCCGGGCTCCTTTCCTCGGCGGTCCATCTTGAGACGATCCACAGGAGTTCTTCATCAAGCTGCGCCCGGCGCCTCGGCGCCGCCTCCCGGCTGCCGCCCGTTCACAAGCGCGATGGAACCGGATCCGCCCGAGGTGATGGAGTTGCGCATGAGGGGCTGCGGGATCAGCGGCACTCGAGTGAGTGTCGTGTCCCCAGCCCGGCGTGATGTACTTCGATCGAGGTGGAAGGCGTTCGCCAAGCATCCACAGCTTGACGGCGGGGTTTACCCTCCATTTCAAGTTAATGGAGGCGACCTTCTCGCCGTCAAGGTCTTGAGGATTCCGGGACCGGGGAGATCTTTGTGTGGACAGCTCCTCCGATAGCGAAGGTCCCTCCTCGAGCGAGAGTGATGAGGAGGGGAGTGACAGCGACGACGACGGGGATGGCGGGTCCGACTAGGCGTCGGACGCTGCCCCGCGCGCCACCGGCGACCCCATCATCCGGGTCGCCGGCCTTCTGAACTCCCCGGGGCCGTCTCCTTGGGCGGCTGGCGTAGGGAGGCTGCGGAAGAGGAAGAGGGGTGGCGGTAAGGCCGTCAAATCGAATCTGAGGGCGAGGAGCCCTCGTCAGGTCGACGTCCCACCACCCGTCTTCAAGCTCTGCCTCCGGCGCCTCCGTCTCCGCCAAGCTCTGGCGGTCCCGGGAAGTTCTCTTGGTGTCTTCGGCGCCTGTAGCTCTCCTAAGCGCCTTTTGCCCTTCCGGCAAGCTTCTCTTGCGGGGCCTCCTTGACCTACCTCCTGAACTCTGAGCAGAGAAACAGGGAGAGGGATTACGGGCATCTTATCTTTCAATTTGTAAGCCCTTGGGCCTTAGTTGCATTTAAAATATGTAATCCTCTCTATCATGTTTTTCATCCTCTATGGACTTGTACTAAACTAGGATGTTTTTAATGAAAAGAGGGAACGCAGCCGGACCGAGTCTTTTACTTGACTTCGTGCCTTGTATGTTCCCATCCCACGCTTTGGGAAGCTTGCCGGCGCGAACACGCTTGCTGAGTCACGGGACATCGGCAGCCAGCTGGCGGTGTTGCTTCCGACAAGCAACCTTGCCGGGCGATTCAGCGCACTTGTGTTTGTTGAGCGGACTCGAAAAGCGAAACAAAGGCGCGACACTTGTCGCAGCTCACTTAAATCGTTGGCGTGCTCGAAAACAAACCAAAGGCGAATCGGCCACGACACAGCTCCTCTGCGCACGGGTTTTACAAGACACGCTTCGTTCAAGGACGCAGCCCCGCTTTCCCCGGTCCATGAGAGGATGCATGACGAGGGATGAAAAACTTATCTGATTCCGCGGCTTTTCGGTGCTATTATCCTGGCCGGGAAGAAATCTTGGCAATGGCAGCCCCCGGCAACTCTGGCTCCGCCAAAATCCAGGTGCTGGTGTGCCCTTCTGGTTTCTCCTTGTTGCTGTAATTTCAGCCATGAAAACAGCTGAGATAGGTCTGCAACAGTTTCATTATTTACATGTATATGTATATAAATCCTTTCTGTGCAACTTTGCAATGCGATGCCGTGCCTTGCCCTTCGTATGTTTATACTCTCGCTCTCGGGAGCTTGCGGTATGAACACGCTTGCTGAGTCGGGGACATCAACAGCCATGGCGGTGTTGCTTCCGACAAGCAACCTTGTCGGGCGATTCTGGCAGCTTGTGTTTGTTGGCGGGCTCGGGAAACAAACCAAAAGGCGCAAGCCCAGGCCCACGACCAGCTCCTCCGCGCACAAGTTTCTCATCTGAAGGGCATCTTCTGGCAGGGCTTGCAGCGTTACACCCTCTACTTTACACCCTTTGTGCCCTTTTACCCTCGCCTCTAGGAAACTTGCGGCAAAGGAGCCCTTGCCGCGAGCCCGAGTGCTGAACTCGAAGCAGCTTCTTGTGGAGTCTTACCGGCAAGCAACCTTGCAGCGACTAGTCGCAGCGCACTTAGCTTGCTGGCGGACTCGAAAAGCGAAACAAGGCGCGACACTTGTCGCTGCTCACTTAAATCGTTGGCGTGCTCGAAAAGCGAAACAAGGCGCGACACTTGTCGCAGCTCACTTAAATCGTTGGCGTGCTCGAAGGCAAGATAAGGTGCGGCTATCCACGGGTAGGTTCCTCAGCGTCTGGTATTGCGTACAAAGGGCGAACGCACGAGGACATAACATAAAAAGCATGGAACTAAGGAGTGCTCTGCACAAAAGCTTCGGACAACTTAGCTTTTCCGTCTTCGCGATCCGGCAAGGCCGCACTTCTCCCTTGATTCCCTCCTTATGCGTTTCACCCTCACGCTTCGGGGAACACGCGGCGCAAACACACTTGCCGAGTCGCGGAACATCAGCAGCCCGCTGGCGGTGTTGCCTCCGGCAGGAAGATCTTGTCGGGCTAGTTGCAGCGTGCCTTCATCGTTGAGCGGACTCGAAACAGATCAGGGGCGCAACTTAGCCACGATTTGACCCCTATGCGCACAGGTTCTCCATACAAGGTACGAATTTTCAGGGAATACAACTCAAAAGTTTGAAGCTGGCTGCTTTCTTTGCCCTACTGGCCAGTGGAACTCGATGGCACGTCCTCGACGGCGGCGCAGCACTCCGGAGAGGTGCGCTCGCCGGAGTAGGCACCAGAGCTGTCCTGGCCGGTGGAGCTCGATGGCACGTCCTCGACGGCGGCGCAGCACTCCGGAGAGGTGCGCTTGCCGGAGTAGGCACCAGAGCTGTTCTTGCCGGGCTTAGTTTTTTGGCTGGTCTGTCTTTGTTTCCTCGCACTTGCCGGTGGAGCTCGATGGCGCGTCCTCGACGGCAGCGCAGCACTCCGAAGAGGTGCGGTTGCGGAGTGGGCCCCGAGCACTTGCGGACTTGGTCGCCGTCTCCTTCCCGGGAGCTTCAGCGGCAAGTGTATTCTTGTCGGCCGCAGCTGCCGCATCGGTAGATCTTGTCGGCGCAGATAAGCGCATCCTTCTTGTCGCCGTGGGCGGTGATGGCGCTTATCGGCCCGGCATCTTGAATACGTTATGGCGTGGTGGGAAGCTGCCATGAACTTGGCGAGGCGGGGCGGCGAGTATTCCGTTGTATAACGCGGAATATCGGCGACGTCGAAAGTGATCTTTCGATCCTGAAATTGAGCTCCCCGCCAAAGGTCACCGGCAGAGTGATCTTTCCCTTGGGCTTGCTCCGTCTCGGGTTGATTCCTTGGAAAGAACCGGTCTCTTCGAGCTCGCCATCTGGAATTTGGAGTTTCTTGATCACAGCAGAGGAGATCAAGTTCAGCCCGGCCCCGCCATCAACCAACATTTTGGTGACCCTGAGGTTGCGGATGGTGGGCGAGACCAGCATCGGCAAGCACCCGACCGCGATGGTGCGGTCGGGGTGATCCTCAAGATCAAAAATGATGGGCGTCTTTGGACCATTTGAGGAACTCTTGGCGACTCCACAGGCGGCTCCGCTGCATTCACCTCACGCACCCTTTGCTTTGGGCTGGCGGTGGGAGGTGTGCGAGATCTTGCCACCGTCGGCGCTGGGACCTCCGTGGCCTTGGAACTCCTGCTCGCTGTCATCCTCATCCTCCATGTCTTCGTAAATGCGTCTTCTTCATCCTTGTCGCGGCCCGGGGAGGTCGATCACCTTGCCGCTTGCTTGGCCTTGCCTGGCGTCCCCGGCCATTGAGCGGCGCTTCTTGCTCGGTTCTCCTCCGCCGCCTTGGGCCTTCTCCTTGTCGCGCCTCTCGTACTCAGCTTTTTGTTGCTCGGCGAGATACTCGACACGCTTGCGATTGGAGAGATCGTGGCCCTTAGTGCGATGGATTTTGCAAGATGTGCTTGTCGAACCGTCCCGCTTGTCGGCTGCCGCTTCTGAGGCAGCTCTTTGCGGAGAAGCAAGCTGCGTTTGCTTGGCGGGAGCCTCCTTGCGGACTTCTCGGCGGCAAGCACCTCTTCTTGTTCTTCCTTGGTTGTTCCGCCGGCTCTTCTTTGCGGGCGGTGTCGTCGTTGTCGCTTTCTCCTGCGCAAGATCCTCCCCGGGAGTCTCCTCCCCTCTTCAGCGTCGCACTTATCAACCGAGCATAGAGCTCGTGACATCCCGAATCTTGGTCGCCGCCATCTCTTCACGCATCGCGTGATTCGCACGTTCTCGGTGGAGCAGCGATAACCATGGCGGGTGGACATCGAGGATGTTGTCTTGCACACGGTGAAGCGTTGGATATACTTGCGAGGATTCTCCTTCCTACGGGCCAAAATGTGGAATCGCTCTCGGCCGTGGGGTTTGTGGCACGCGTGAAGGCGCCAACAAACTGATGGCAAAGGTCGGCCCAAGAAGAAATGGAGCCTTCCGGCAAGTGCATAAGCCAGAACAAGCGTTCGCTTAAGCACGGCGGAAGTAGTTCGCCGAAATCTTCTCGTCGCGCCCCGGCGCCTGCACGCGATGGTGTAGACATTGAGGAATTCGAGGGTGCGTCTTGCCATCGTACTTCTCGATGCGTCGAGCTTGAAATTCTTCATCTGGAGCCTTTGGGCCTTGCCGCCTTTCGCGGGTGAAGCAGGGCAACTGCCAGCGTCGGCAAGTCGCTGGTTCACCGGTAGCGTCGCGCGTCGACAGCGTTCCCAGCTCTACGGTCCGATTGTCGCCCGAGCTTCTGGCGGCGCTCGATCGTGGTCCGCGTCTTCTTATGCGCCGGTCGTCGAGGACTGGCGTTGATCCCGCGAGTCCGCGGATCCGGCGATGCCGTGGAGCCGTCGTCGGTGTTGTTCCGCGGGCGGCGTCTTTTGCTTCTGCGGCGGAGTGCTCGGTGGTTGCACCCGGCGGTCTTATCGCCGTCGGCGCGTCTTCTCGGCTTGCAGCGGCGCGAGGTCGCCGCTCTTGTGAAGAGTCGTTGTTGGCGGCGACCAGGCTCTTGATGGTAGCCCTCCGGTCTTGGCCTTGTCCGCCCGGAGGAAGTCGAAAGCGATTGCGCTCTTGCGGCGCTTCTGCGGAGTGGAGGGGCGCGAAGCGGCGGTGCGAGGCGGGGTATGCTCGGACTCCAGTGTTAGAAGGCGAGGTCCTGCCCGCGCCGCTTTGCTTGTGTCCGGGCGGTGGTCGGAGCATCCCAAGCCTCCGGCGTGTCCTTGCCCCGGCGGATACCACCTCCCGTGGTATGGCGCTGCTTTGGTTGTCGTCTTATTGAGATGGGCGTGGATCCACGGAGACGAAGCGCGGTCATCCGTCTGTCGCTTGGATGCGAGTGGCGCGCGAAGTGTCCTCGCGGCGACCACCCTTCGATGGCGTCTCCTCCGCCCACCGCTGGCTCCGGTGGTGGCGGATGAGAACGCGAGCGGCCTCCAGCCTCCGGCCTTCTTCTTGAGGCCATGGCGCGATTGTTGATGAAGTTGTTGTGGCGGAGAGGTTGATGAAGAACGCGCCAGCGTGAACGCGGATCAGGTCCGCTGAACCTCGGCGCCCCTACCTGGCGCGCGAAGATGCGAGGGGAGAGCTGCCCGCCGCGGACACCTATGGGGCCGGGGCCTTTACTGTCGCGATGCGGGCGGAGGGAGCCTGAGAGCAGGTCGAGGCGAGCACGCAGGCGGTTTACCCGGCTTCGGAGCTCTCGGGAGATAAAACTCCTCTCGCTGCTTTGTGTTTCTATTCTGTCTTGCTCAAGAGCGTGGGTGAGTTGTAGTGTCGAATGAGTCGAACCAGCCGAACCCCCCTCGTTGTGCATGGGCCTCCTTTTATAGTGCAAGGGGTCAGCGACGGTGTCAGCGTGGGAGAAAGGGGTAGAAATGTAAAAGAGGTGGTAGTTGGAGCAGTCTTGAGAGCAGTGAAGCTACGGTCGTGAACAATGGTCTCTACCTACTTTGTGATGGGGGACAAGGGCATTTAATGCCCGTCGCCGTCGACCAAAAGCTCCGCCCTTGTGTCTCCGTGCGCCACGCAGCGATGGATCCTCCATCGTGAAGTGCCACCGTGTCCCCAGGCTGCACAGCCATCCGCCCGCAGCCCCCCAGAAGGCCCAGGCGGCGTGGGCGAGATGAGCTGGAGCCCAGCACCTGGCGCAGCTCTCCGGCAAGCACCTTGCCGGGGTCTTGTCCTTGCCGGGCCCGGGAGCTTGCCGGGCTCTGTAACTTGTCGCTCCCCGGGCCCTCGCCGGGACGCATATAGCGCCGAGGCGTGTCTTCTATGATGTAATCTTCTAGTCTTCCCGGCGAGCTCCTCTCGCCGGGGCCTTGCGTGAGTGATGTAACCTTGAGCCTGGAACGGCCTTCCCGGCAAGCTCCGCTTGCCGGGGTCTCGATCTTCTGTCTTGTATACTTTGTCTTTGAATGGCTTGACATGGAGCAAGCAGGTCTTCGGCGAGCGCGTGGTAAGCCCTGCCGTGGGAAGCTGCAACTGCCCGTGCACAAGTTGGGGTACTGAGGTACCCCTACCTTAGTACACCGACAGAATATCAAACGGAGTCCAAACGGAATGAAACCTTTGGGAGAGATCTTTTTGGAACAAACGTGATCCAGGGGACTTGGAGTGGACGTCAAGCAACAGAGGAGGCGGCCATGAGGGTGCCGGGCGCGCCTCCTAGGGGTGGGCGCGCCCCCCACCCTTGTGGGCCCCTCGTTGCTCCACCGACCTACTTCTTCCTCCTATATATATCAACGTACCCCGAAAACATCCAAGAGCACCACGAAAACCTATTTCTACCGCCGCAACCTTCTGTATCCGCGAGATCCCATCTTGGAGCCTTCGACGGCGCTCTGTCGGAGGGGGAATCGACCATGGAGGGCCTCTACATCATCTCCAAGGCCTCTCCTATGAGTTGTGAGTAGTTTACCACAGACCTTCGGGTCCATAGTTATTAGCTAGATGGCTTATTCTCTCTCTTTGAATCTCAATACAAAGTTCTCCTCGATCTTCTTGGAGATCTATTCGATGTAACTCTTTTTGCGGTGTGTTTGTCGAGATCCGATGAATTGTGGGTTTATGATCAAGTTTATCTTTGAGAAATATTTGAATCTCCTCTGAATTCTTTTATGTGTGATTAAGTTTTCTTTGCAAGTCTCTTCGAATTATCAGTTTGGTTTGACCTACTAGATTGATCTTTCTTGCAATAGGAGAAGTGCTTAGCTTTGGGTTCAATCTTGCGGTGTCCTTTCCCAGTGACTGCAGGGGCAGCAAGGCATGTATTGTATTGTTGCCATCGAGGATAAAAATATGGGGTTTATATCATAGTGCATGAGTTTATTGCTCTACATCATGTCATCTTTCTTAATGCGTTACTCTGTTCTTTATGAACTTAATACTCTAGATGCAGGCAGGAGTCGGTCGATGTGTGGAGTAATAGTAGTAGATGCAGGCTGGAGTCGATCTACTTGTCACAGACGTGATGCCTATATACATGATCATGCCTAGATAATCTCATAACTATGCGCTTTTCTATCAATTGCTCGACAGTAATTTGTTCACCCATCGTAATACTTATGCTATCTTGAGAGAAACCACTAGTGAAACCTATGGCCCCCGGGTCTATCTTTTATCATACAAGTTTTCTATCTACTTTTATTTGCATCTTTTACATTCCAATCTATATCATAAAAATACCAAAAATATTTATCTTATCATATTATCTCTATCAGATCTCACTTTCGCAAGTGGCCCTGAAGGGATTGACAACCCCTTTATTGTGTTGGTTGCGAGGTTCTTGTTTTTTTGTGTAGGTGCGTGGGACTTCTGAGGAGCCTCCTATTGGATTGATACCTTGGTTCTCAAAAACTGAGGGAAATTGTCGGTGTCAAAACCGGAGGATCTCGGGTAGGGGGTCCCGAACTGTGCGTCTAGGCGGATGGTAACAAGAGACGTGGGACACAATGTTTTTACCCAGGTTCGGGCCCTCTCGATGGAGGTAAAACCCTACGTCCTGCTTGATTAATATTGATGATACGGGTAGTACAAGAGTAGATCTACCACGAGATCAAGGAGGCTAAACCCTAGAAGCTAGCCTATGGTATGATTGTTGAGATGTAATGTTAGATCCCTACGGACTAAGGCCCTCCGGTTTATATAGACACCGGAGAGGCTAGGGTTACAGAGTCGGTTACAATGGTAGGAGATCTACATATCCGTATTGCCAAGCTTGCCTTCCACGCCAAGGAAAGTACCTTCCGGACACGAGCCGAGTCTTCAATCTTCTATCTTCGTGATGCGGGAGTCCGGCGGATATTGATAGTCTGGCTGTCCGACACCCCTAGTCCAGACTCCTCAAGTAGCCCCGAACCAGGCTTCAATGACGATAAGTCCAGCGTGCTTGTAGTCTTCGGCGTTGCAAGGCGGGTTCTCCCTTCAAATCCCATGCACCTGCCGAATAGTGTCCGGCTTCACCTCGAATACTATGCTCCTCGGCTTCTACGCCAAATTATGGCCCTCTTCCACGCGTCACACGAATGCGAAAAGCCAGGGTGTCTTTTACATTTCACACCCTAATTGTGCGGGTCGTCCGCCTATAAAAAGGGCGGGGATCCAGATCCAAACCGCACTGCCTTCCTCCGCCAGATACTCCATCGAGCGCCTCGACCTGAAATCCATTCCACCATGGATCGTCAACGCGGCTCTTCCTCACGCGCTCCCTAGCCCATCGCCGAGATTGGAGGAGGTGCTCTATTCGCACAATGAGCTAGTAAAGCTCCAAACGGAGGGTTTCTTCCTCCGGCCTTCATGGTCCCATCCAAGCCGGACTGGTTACTTATCGAGGTGGGTGGCGGCGGAGGACACCCCAAGCCCCAACAAGGGGGCGGGTGTGTTTCGTCCCCTATCGATAAGGGGCTCGGATTTCCAATACATCCGTTCCTCGCGGGCTCACAAGTTCTACGGACTCCAGCTCCACCACCTCACGCCCGCCTCACATGCTACATATCGCGGGCTACGTAGCTCTTTGCGAGCTATTCCTGGGCATCGAGCCCCATTTCGCATTGTGGAAGAGGCTGTTCTGCCTCGTACCCCGTTCTCACCAGGGGTCCATATATCAAGTGGGCGGCGCCGAAATATGGCGCATCGCCGGGACCGGATACCTATCCGGCACCCCCAAGAGGGCGTCCGAGGACTGGCCCTCGGAGTGGTTTTATATGATAGACGCTCCGCTGCCCGACCCAGTCCGGATTGGCCTCCCAGAGTTTGATGCTGCTCCTTTGAAGAAACGCCTTAGTTGGCGCCCCCGGAGCCCCCGTTTGGAGGAAGACAAGAGTGTCCATTACTTGATGGGCCGGATAAGATTAATGGCTCATTCCGTCTTGACCATGATTGGAGTCATGGCGACGTGCATCAAGCGAGGGGTGCAGCCGCTGCAATACAGAGGCCACCCCATGTGGGATTTCAATGGGGAGGACAACGCTACCGGGCACGGCCGCAAAGGGCCGGGTTCGACCGAGGATCTGGTGAAGATTCTGTCCCGTGTGTACAAGGGGGAGAAGGAGGACTTCCTTCGTCCGAACCCTTTGGATGGGTTTTCCATGGTCAATCCTAGAGGATGGGTAAGCAAACACCTCGAAGGGTTCTACCCGTGCTCTCGAAGTTTAAGCTTCTTACATTACGTCTTCGGCGCAGGATCTTCGCTGGACTGTGGAGGACATGGTGAGTCCTGCTCCACAACCCGAGGATCCGGAAGGATCCCTGGGTCCGGCCTCCGAAGAGGATCCGGACATCGAGGTGGAGCTGATCGACGGGGTGTATCACCAGCTCAGCATTGATAATGCTTTGGTCGCCATTACGGCGGACTACCCCGGGCTAAGTTCGGCATCCCAGGTGACCACGACCGAAGTCCGGACACCGCTATCCTATCCTTGCCTGTTTCTGACCTTCGCGAATGATGGTATTTTGCAGAAGCGCCATTACGGCGAGAGCCGAGCTCGCGCGGCCGACCCTCTGAGGTCGATCCGAACTAGCAGGAGGAAAAGGAGCGCCGTGCGGGCGGAAACGTCGCCGCAGAGGTATAGCTCGTGTTTGATCTTTTTGAGCAACGTTCCGAGGAAACTTCTAAGTGCTCATGATCTTTATAGGAGAAAAAGTGCTCGCCGGACTGCGAGCGCAGGAATTGCCGACCCAACCAACACCAGCCGGGCTCAGCGCCCGGATGGAGGGGGAGGCAAGCGCAAAGACGCGAACGGATCCTGCTCGAACGGAGGATACCGACAGACTGTCCGCCACCAAGTCGGAGGTGGAGAGCGCTATGAATCATAGACGCCGCCGGACAGTTTTTCAGGAAGCGTGCTTTTCCCCTGAGGCATTGGATGCCTTTAACGCAGGGGACGTGCATCTCCGTGCTGCTCAAAATGGTTTTACTAGAGCCACGGAGCAGTATGTTAAAGACATACGGGTAAGGAAATTTTAATGGTTGTATACACCAGTAGCCCCCGAGACTTAAATTAGTTATGCTAACTGAATTAAGGATCATTTGAAATTTCAGGCCCTTAACGAGAAGAATGCCCGGCTGTCTCGGGAGCTACAAGATTGCAAGGCCCAACTTGAGGCCGCACTTGCTGCCGCAGGGGGAGACGGAAAGACCCCTCCTGGTAACACATTTGTATAAATTAATATAAGCGCTGTGCGGCATGCGCGCGAGTCTAATAATGACACTGCAGGTGCCACCGAAAAAGATCCGGACAGGCAAGCACTTCTGCGCCAGCTAAAGGCCAGCGAGAATGTGCTGAACAGAGTTCAGCAGGAAAGGAACAAGCTCCAAGATGCCAACGCCAAGCTCGGAGAAGAGCTGAAAGGCGCACAGGCCGAGTTGTCCGGCTCCATCAAGGAGAATCAACGGCTTCGTCACGGCATCTATAGTAAGTGCTTGAGCGAACTCTCTAAGTAAGAAGAGTTCGGCGAGGAAGCAATTTGACATAATATGTCTTGTAGGTATACTCACGGGTCATCCTACGGAGGAGATGCCCGTATCAATGGGTGATCAACTTCCCGAACTGTTGCAGCTGCTCGAACGAGTTCGGCAGGCAATGAGTGGCGCCGTACAGGCTTTATGGCCATCCCTCGCCCTGCCCGAGGGCCTCGGGGAGCTTGCAGAGAAGCTGCAGGGAGTGCGGCAGCGCTTCCGTTTGTGGAAGATTTCGGCTTGCCGTCAAGGTGCCAGGCAGACTTGGGCCATGGTGAAGACGCGGTACAAGAAGGCGGATCCCAACCATATGGCCGAAGTTGGACCGGTGGGGCCCGACGAGAAGGAGATCCCTGTGAGTTTAGTGTACAGCCAGGTAGAACTGGCTGCCAAGTTTTCCCAACGGGACTGTAAACTAGACAGCCTATTAGACGGGATTGAGGAGGAATACAATCAATGAACTTGACAATGTATGTTATCCTTTTAAAAATGACATGTGAAATGCCTTCTAGCCGGATTGTAGATCGTTTGTCTTTGCTGACCTTTTAAGCCGACCTCGGGACCCTAGAGTCCGAGTGTGTCCGAATACCTTTTGGTTAAGAAATAACCGTGGTATGCATGGAGACCAGGCGTAGGGGTCATTAGTGCTTTATCGCACAAGTGCCCAACTAGTTATGTTATATTACATGGTTAGTAAGAAACATCTTCCAGGAGAATAGTTCCGTTAAGGGTTCCTTTTCGCTGGGGAGGCATGCCCTAAAGTGCATGTCCGGACTGCCAAGAGAGCGATAAAACATCCGGTGGCAGATGGGAAAAATAGGTAAAAGTCATCTTTTAAATCACCGACCGAATATTCCCTTAAGAACGCTAGCTTTGGCTTCACCCGGTCTGAGGTACACATCCGGTGACCAGCAAGAACAATCGCAGAGGTGCTCCTTTACCACCTAGCGAACAATCGGGAGCGTAGGGGTAAGCACAGAGCCGAGCAACCCAGCTTGGCCAAAACTTAAGTCATATCGATGCATATAATGGCGAGTAAAAGGTACATGTGGAAGCTTGACACATGTGTTGGGTATAAAACCCGTATAGTTGAGCTTTTGTAAAAGAAGCCCCCGGGAATAACGAGTGCGGATGGCACATCGTACGTATGCAAAGAATGCGAAAATAGGCTCCGAGGGGCTTGTTAGGTTAAAAGGATAAAAAGAGAAACAGAAGACAGCCGAAATATAAAAGGTTGGACTGGGGAAGGGGACGGACTCTTAGTCCGGCGCTAGGCATAGAATCGTCGGAGTCGGGCTGCGTTCCATGGGTTCGGCTCGAGTCGGTTGTCCGACGCATTTCGTAGACGGTATGCTCCGCCGGTCGATTACTTGATCAATGATGAAGGGCCTTCCATCCGGCTTGAGCTTGTCCTTTTCTTGTCCGTGAGCGTAGAACTAGTTCGCCAACGTTATAAGTCTTGGCCTGTACTTCTCTGCTTTGATATCTTGAACTGCTGCCGATAGAATGCGGAGCGAGCCTTGCGACGTCACGTTCTTCCTCCAATGTGTCCAAGCTGTCCTGCCGATCTAGCTCGGCTTCTCTTTCCTCATACATGCGCTTTTCGAGGTGAGTCATGAATAATGTCGCAGGCAAGACTGCCTCTGCGCCGTATACCATAAAAAATGGTGTGAATCCGGTAGTACGGTTAGGCGTTGTCCGCAGCCCCCAGAGTACGGAGTCGAGCTCCTCAACCCATTGGGTATCGGATTTGGTGAGTGACCTCACCAATCTGGGTTTAATGCCGCTCATTATTAGACCGTTTGCTCTTTCCACTTGACCGTTGGTTTGAGGGTGATAGACTGACGCATAGTCGAGCTTAATGCCCATATTTTTGCACCATGACTTGACCTCATCGGCCGTGAAGTTCGTGCCATTGTCGGTGATGATGCTGTGGGGGACTCCGTAGCGGTGTACCACCTCTGATATAAAGTCTATCACTGGTCCGGACTCTGCCGTTTTGACCGGTTTGGCCTCTATCCATTTGGTGAACTTATCCACCATGACCAATAGGTACTTTTTCTTGTGGGTTCCCCCTTTAAGGGTCCGACCATGTCAAGCCCCGGACATGACGGCGGGTAATGGGTATGGTTTTGAGGGCGGTGGGTGACATATGGCTCTGATTAGCAAAGAGCTGGCAACCAACGCATCGCTGGACCAAATCCTGTGCATCTGCCCGAGCCGTCGGCCAATAAAATCCTGTACGGAATGCCTTTCCTACCAGGGCCCGGGCTGCTGCGTGGTGTCCACCTAGTCCGGCATGGATTTCGGCCAGGAGGTTTCGCCCTTCTTCTTCGGAGATACACCTTTGAAGGACTCCGGTAGTACTTTTCTTATAAAGTTCTCCCTCATGGACCTTGTAGGCCTTGATCGCGGACTATGCAGCGGGCCTCATTTTGGTCTTGGGAAGTTCCTGCCTGAGTAAGTAGGCTAGGAAAGGTTACATCCACGCGGCGATTATCTGCCATTATAGCGTGGGCGGAGGGTGTTATGTCATCTGCTGAATCACCGGTTGGTGCGGTTTTCTCCGGTTTGTCGCTACCGGACTCCTCTTCCCATAATACGGATGGCTTGAAGAGCCGTTCCAGAAAGATGTTTGGAGGGACAGCATCACGTTTCGCACCGATGCGTGCCAGGACATCGGCCGCTTGGTTATTATCTCGGGCTATGTGATGGAATTCGAGTCCTTCAAACCGAGTTGACATTTTCAGGACAGCATTGCGATATGCTGCCATTTTCGGATCCTTGGCGTCAAAGCCTCCATTTATTTGGGATATTGCAAGGTTTGAATCCCCGCGCACCTCTAGGCGTTGAATGCCCATGGAGACTGCCATCCGGAGACCATGTAATAGGGCCTCGTATTCGGCTGCATTGTTGGAGTCCGTGTACATTATTTGAAGTACATCTTGGATCAGTATCTCCGGTGGGGGCGTCGATCTGACGCCAGCCCGATCCGGCCAACATTTTGGAACCGTCGAAGTGCATAGTCAATTGGAGTATCGCCGTACTCTTTAGGGAGTTCGCTTCATCCATTCGCGACGAAGTCAGCCAAAACTTGTGACTTTATGGCTCGTCGAGGTCTGTAAGTTATGTCGAATGGCAAGAGCTCAATGGCCCATTTGCAATCTTGCCCGTTGTGTCGCGGTTATTTATAATGTCATTGAGTGGTACTTGAGGCCATTGTTATCGAACACTCTTGAAAGTAGTGCGGACCTTCCGAGGCGCCATGAACACGCGTATGCTATCTTACGATAGTGCGGGTAGCGGGATTTGCGGGGTTAACACGGTGGATCGTAATACACTAGTTTTGAAGAGGGAATTTATGCCCTTACATCGCTCATTCGACGCATTTGAGGACAGCGCTTTCAACTTGATGTGTTGCTGCGATATATAGCAACATTGGTTCGCCCAGTGGGCGCAGCCAAGACCGGTTGTTGCCAATATGGCCTTTATTTCTTGAGTCGGCGGTGGCGGCATCCGTCCCACTCGAAGTGTTGGTGCGCCTTAGGAGGCGATAAAGAACAACGCCTTCTCTCCTAAGCGGGAGATAAAGCGGCTTAAAGCTGCCACGCATCCTGTTATTTTTGTATTTGCTTGAGGTCCTTTGGAATATCCAAGCGTGATGAGCCCGGATTTTGGCGGATTTGCTTCAATTCCTCTACGGATAATGATGAAGCCCAGCAGCTTTCCGGCTGGTACGCCGAAAACACATTTTTCCGGATTCAGCTTGATGTCATATGCTCTGAGGTTGTCGAATGTGAGCCTCAAATCGTCTACTAAAGTTTCGACGTGTTTTGTTTTGACGACTACATCGTCTACGTATGCCTTGACTGTTTTGTCGATCTGGGTGGCCAGACATGTTTGAATCATGCGCTGATATGTTGCGCCGGCGTTTTTAGGTCCGAAGGGCATCGTGTTGAAGCAGAATGGTCCGTATGGAGTGATGAATGCCGTTGCGGCTTGATCTGCTTCCGCCATCTTGATTTGATGATAGCCAGAGTATGCATCCAGGAAGCACAACGAGTCGTGTCCTGCTGTGGCATCGATAATTTGATCGATGCGGGGGAGGGGGAAAGGATCCTTTGGGCAAGCCTTATTGAGGTCTTTGAAGTCGACACAGAGGCGCCAGGATTTATCCTTCTTTGGTACCATCACCAAATTTGCTAGCCAGTCCGGATGTTTGATATATCTAATGAATCCGGCTTCCAATAACTTGGCTAGCTCTTCTCCCATTGCCTGTCTTTTGGGCTCGGAAAATCGTCGAGGAGCCTGTTTGATTGGCTTAAATCCTTTTAGGATGTTTAGGCTGTGTTCTGCCAATCTGCGAGGGATTCCGGGCATGTCCGAGGGATGCCAAGCGAAGATGTCCCAATTTTCCCGAAGGAATTCGCGCAATGCGGCGTCAACTTCGGGATTCAATTGTGCCCCGATTGAGGCCGTCTTTGTTTGGTCCGTTGGGTGGACCTGAAATTTTATTATCTCCTCTGCTTGTTTGAAGGAGGTGGACTTGGATCTTTTATCAAGTATCACATCGTCCCTGTTTACCGTGAGGCGCTTGTGCGGTGAGTTCCTCTGCCGCTAAGGCTTCGGATAGTGCCTCGAGGGCTAGTGCGGCTGTCTTGTTTTCGGCGCGGAGTGCTATATCTGGATCACTAACGAGAGTGATTATTCCACTGGGCCCGGGCATTTGAGTTTCATGTACCCGTAATGAGGTATTGCTTGAAAAATTGTGAATGCCTCTCGTTCTAATATGGCGTGATAGCCGCTGCTGAACGGGGCCACGTGGAACGTGACTTCTTCGGATCTGTAATTGTCCGGAGAGCCGAACACCACATCGAGTGTGATTTTTCCGGTGCAGCGCGCTTCCCGGCTAGGGATTATTCCTCTGAAGGTTGTGCTGCTTCGCTCAATACGGCTCCAATCAATTTCCATTTTCCGCAGAGTTTCCTCGTAAATGAGGTTTAGTCCGCTGCCGCCGTCCATGAGGACTTTTGTCAGTTGAAAGCCGTCCACTATGGGACTAAGTACCAGTGCGGCTGGGGCTTTGGTAATTCGAGATGTGGGCTCGTCGCTGGCGCTGTAGGTAATAGCTGTGTCACTCCATGGATTTGCTGTTGCTACTTGGTAGACTTCGGCGAGTTCGCGGATTGTTCGTTTCGCATATTATTTGATCACGAAAGTCTCAAGACTGTTGATACCGTGCTGGTATTGTTGGAGTGGTTTCCCGGAGCTAGAAGCTCTTCGCCACTTTTGGCCACCTGCCGTAATATCCAACATGCTTGAAGGCTATGTGTTGGGACAGCTCCCTCTGCACTATGAAGTTTACAGGGTCCATTGAGCCATCCCTCCAGTACGGTTCCATTTCCCTTGCTTTGTTTTTGCTTTTTTGTTTTTGCATCTGGGGCCTGATTGTAAGGCGCCCTTTTACCGCGGACTGGGTTTGGGGCCGGATTATCCCAAAATTGATTTTCAGTTTTCCGGAAACTCTCCATCGCGCAGTACTTTCGCACTATGGACGCCTTATCGGTAAAACGCGTAATCTTGCGACGATCAATGGCGTTCAGAATTCCCTTGTCCGTGCAGTATTGCAAAAGATTGAAATTGCGTTTTCCTCTCGGCAGTCCTTTATCCTGTCCATAACAAGGAGGAATATGGCCCAGTAATGATGTACTGTTTCTGAAGGCTCTTGCCGTATTAGAGATAGGTCGCATATGTCTGGGTGGGTGGGTGGAATAAAATCCGGATCCCTACCCATCTTTGGGCTCAAGGGCCGAGGGGCTTCCGAATTCGGAAGCTTGATTTGCTGGAGACAGTCCAGCGAGTCCGGAGCGGTGCATGATTTTAGGTTCAATGCTCGATCAAAGTCCGTCCCTCCGCGGAATCCGGCATGGAGGGTTCGGGAACCGGACACGGATTGTTTTCAACACCGCAAAGAATTGCCGTTGTTCCTCTACCACCGCAACGTGGTGGGTGGCACGGGAGAGTTAATCTCTCTCGGATCAGTTTTAAGCCCGATCGATTGTAGTCCGTGGCGACTCGAGGCGGCGATGCGATCAAGAGCTCGTTAACGACGAGAGCTCAATCGGATCTAACTGTTCGGCAGCTTTAGGGCTGACGCGAAGATTGCTTCTGACGACGTGAGAAGTCATTGCCGAATCGGCGGCCGAACGGGCGGTCATAAGAAAGCCACCAAGCCGGATAGTCTGACCGGCGGCCAAGGCCCCTCCGGCGAAAACACCATCTTTGAAGACAGGTAAAGGCATCCGCTCTATCGGCGACGACACAGAGGAACTCTCAATGAAAGCACCAATGTCGGTGTCAAAACCGGCGGATCTCGGGTAGGGGGTCCCGAACTGTGCGTCTAGGCGGATGGTAACAAGAGACGAGGGACACAATGTTTTTACCCAGGTTCGGGCCCTCTCGATGGAGGTAAAACCCTACGTCCTGCTTGATTAATATTGATGATATGGGTAGTACAAGAGTAGATCTACCACAAGATCAAGGAGGCTAAACCCTAGAAGCTAGCCTATAGTATGATTGTTGAGATGTAATGTTCGTCCTACGGACTAAGGCCCTCCGGTTTATATAGACACCGGAGAGGCTAGGGTTACACAGAGTCGGTTACAATGGTAGGAGATATACATATCCGTATTGCCAAGCTTGCCTTCCATGCCAAGGAAAGTACCTTCCGGACACGAGCCGGAGTCTTCAATCTTCTATCTTCGTAGTCTGGGAGTCCGGCGGATATTGATAGTCCGGCTGTCCGGACACCCCCTAGTCCAGGACTCCCTCAGAAATACTTATGCTACTTTGCTGCATCACCCTTTCCTCTTCAAGGAAAACCAACGCAAGCTCAAGAAGTAGCAGACTTCCTCCTCAATGAGAGGGGCCCCGGTGTTGGCACCACTGGCCTCCCCGGCAGGCCCCGTCCACTGGGCGAGCTCCCTCTCCTCCGCGACCGTGTTGTCCTCATCCTCCCTGCCTCCAGTGCTGCCGGCCTCCATGGCGAGCTGCGCCTCCGCCACCCGGGCGGCAATGTAGTCGATTTACGCCTAGGTGGTGTCTGCCATGAGCAGCGGCTCGTCACGCTCGAAGCCCTCCAACAAGCTATAGAAGAACTCCTGCACCTCACGTGCCGGGGGCGCAACCCAGGATGGGTCGAGGCCATGCGCGTTGAAGACAGGCATCCTCACGAGGATGGCGGCCTGGCACGTGTTGTTGCTCAGCGGGAAAACACTCGGTGGCAACCCAAATAAGGGCCCCTTGATGGCCTTGCCGGCCTTCGCGGCCCTGCTGGTCCTCTCGACCCTGCCATCAGTGAACACGTCGGGCTGGAAGAGCCTCTGGCAGTAATAGGCGTGTCCCATCACCGTGAAGTTGTGCTTCAGGCCGGGGTGGAGCCTCATGATGTCGGCCGCATTCCTAAAGTCCCAGGAAGGCCTCCGCTTGTTGTGCAGCGGGGCGATTCGGCGGTGGATGAAGTCCGCCCCAATCATCTCAAGGGTGAGCCCAGCCGTGGTGAGATGATGGATCCTGGCGACGGCAATCGAGAGCTTCGCGTCGTCGGCGTCGACCTTGTTCCAGTCATCGCCGCGAAGCGGGGGGCTCCGGCGAACCCGACAGAACTCTGGTGGATTCTTCTCCTCGATCCAGCACCACCGACCCTGCCACTCTTCCTACCTCTCCTTGTGGGCACCCTCCGGATACGTGCCTCTCCCTTTGACCCTCGGGATCCAGGAGATGCTCCCGGAGAGGGCGCCCCCTGGCTGGAGGCGAGGGGAGAAGTAGTAGCGGAAGAGCGCCGTGCTGGGAAGCACCCCAACGAAGCTCTTGCAGAGGTGGGCGAAGAACGCCATGCACGCCATGACGTTCGGCGTGAGGTCCAGAGGACGGAAGTCGAAGGTGCACATGACGTCGTTGAAGAAGTCAGAGAAAGGGGGCAGAGCTCGCAGGAGAAGAAATCAACGAAGAAGGGGTACCGATTTGGGCCGGCCTCGACGCAGTCGGCGGGGATGATGCGCGTGGCAGGGTGCCCCGTCGTGTCCGCCGCCCACAGGGGCCTGAAGAAGTCTTTCAGGTGGAACACGTCGACCGACGATGGGGAGAAGTAGGCAAACTATGCCCGACGCACCGCCGCCTCGTTCTCCGGCGCCTCCTTCTCCATGACATCTTTGGCCGCCCCTTTTCCCTTACCCTTGCAAGTCTTAGGCGCCATGGCGACTGGGCGAAGGCAGAGGATTGAGAGCAATGGGGGCGCGATAGCGATGAGCAGAGGCGACCTCGAGGAGGAAGAAGATGGGGACGGCAGTGCTGAGATTGGGGAAAATGCAGAGGGTAAATGAGCAGCGCGCTTGCGGTTATTCCTTTTTATGGGGAAGGCGCGGGCCGCCTCTTTACCATTTACTACGATGTGACATCTGCGTGCAGTAGGCACCCCATGCATGGCCCCCACATCATGCACGGCCCTCCATGTCGCGCATTCAACGCGGGTCGTGGGGAAGCAGAGCGGGCGAAATACTGTGGTAAGAATCGGCCCCGCCTGCCCGCGCACCATTCTGGGCATAGCCCAACAACACGTCGCGCTTATGTGTGGCCCAGGACCAGGGGCTCCTGTCGGTGTACAGAAGTAGGGGTTCTACTTTGTACCCCTTTACCTGTGAACGGGCAGTCAGAGCCACGCCTTCGGCCACACTTAGCAGGACAGAGGAGGGAGGCCGAAGCCATGAGACGATCAATGCAACGCCAGGACAGATGCCCAAAGAGCAAGAGGGCAAGGTGGACTCCCCCAACAAGACCCTTGCAGGGGCGGCCTCCACGGCCCCGGCAGGGGCCTTGCCAGGGCAACTTGCGCAACACTGGGGGAACATGCCACCCTTGAGCCCAAGGTTTCCAACACCATCAACCACATTGGAACCAAGGCTTGGGAGGCACCTCCATGGTGGCATGCAGATCTTTGTGAAGATCGTTAAACACATGGAATCTAATGAAGACCAGAAGATGAGACCTCCGACAACATCCTTGCCAGAGATGACCGCGGTGCCACGGCGAGACCCTTGCAGGGGCCCCGGCAAGACCCTTGCCGAAAGCATCAACGGGGCCACGGCCAGGCCCGCGCGCACAAGGACCCCACTGTTGTTCCCATGCAGCTGCCATCCCAACCAGCTAGGCGGGCACCTGTGTGGCCATGTGCGGTCCCGAAACCAACTCAGCAAGCACCTGCGTGGTGGCATGCAGATCTTTGTGAAGATGCCGCCACCGTGCCCGCTCAGCAGCCTGCCACCCTACATGGCGCTGCCCACCTCACTGGCCTGGACGCGTGTCGAAGCAGGGCGAGGCAGCAATAAAGCAAGGGGACACCTCAGGGGCGCATTTAATGTGTCTTGTCCCGTAATGACAAGCGATAAGCATACCCAATGTACCCTTTCCATCTCCTGTGTGCCACTGTAGCGCCTCCTTCGACTATAAAAGGAGGCCCGAGGCATACTGGAGAGGGATTTGGCTCTTTGATCAAGGGACGCACTCTAGCTAGCTCGAGAACATCCATATACACAACAAAGTAGGACTAGGGTATTACGCGATCCCCGCGGCCCGAACCTGGGTAAACGACCTTTGTACTAGCTCTTAGACCCGCTCTTCCCACAACCTCATGCCCGCCGACCACAGTAGGGATTTCGTTGATCCCATAGGTGTCGTTCCCACCGAAAAAAGGAAAGGGGGGCCGAATTGGGGAGGAAACCCAAGTAGGATTGGGCCTACTTGGGGCGCCCCCCTTGGCTGCTCTCTCTCCCTCCCACCTATATATATATATATATGAGGCGGGGAGGCTCCTAGAACAGGCAACAACATCTGATAGCCATGTGCGGTGCCCCCCTCCACAGGTTACACCTTCAGTCATATTCTCGCGATGCTTAGGCTAATCCCTGCGCAGATCGCTTCACCATCACCGTCACCACGCCGTCGTGCTAACGAAACTCATCTACTTCCTCGACACTTTCTCGATCAAGAGTTCGAGGGACGTCATCGAGCTGAACGTGTGCAGAACTCGAAGGTGTCGTACGTTTGGTACTTGATCGGTCGGAATGAGAAGAAGTTCGACTACATCAATCGTGTTGTCAAATACTTCCACTTTTGGTCTACAAGGGTACATAGACACACTCTCCCCCTCTCGTTGCTATGCATCTCCTAGATAGATCCTGCGTGAGCGTAGGATTTTTTTTTGAAATTGCATTCTATTTTTCCCAACACCTACAAAACTCTTGGAGGCCCAACACAAGTCTATAGGAAGAAGGTTGCGTAGAAGACCACAGTTACCCAGCAGATGTGCAATGCTTGAGTCTAGTCAATTTGCCTGAAGATGAAGTTAACAAGGCCACAAAGAAATTGCTGGGGGCCGGGAAAAGTGCAACAAGACCGGGTTAGCTCCCTTCTGCTTGACCAATCTTGTGCCTCAAGTAAGTGTATTTGTACTTTCTTGCTCAATCTGTTTGACTTATTTGCTATCTTAAGCTTAATTTCCGGCTCGTCATCTTTGTAGGTGGGCTCCAGGTTTTGGAAAAAGAAGACTCGAAAGACTGCTCCGCCTCCCGTTAAGCAAGTAGATGAGCCAGCCGATGTTGACGAGGCGGCTGCTGAAGAAGACTCTGAGGTAGAGCTCGAATCACTAGGCCATCTCTTTATGTAACTTGTTGGCACTCCTCCTTCTCAGGATAACACCGAGACCAGTAGAGATGACAACGTTGAGGTAATTTCAATTTCGTCAAACTCGGAAACACTTTCCCGAAGAGAACGAGACGAGCCGTTAGAAAAGTATCATTTTCACATCCAGATGCTCACTTGGATCAAATTTTATTTTGAAGAAAACTCAACAAGTCGCTACATCCAAAAGGAAGACCCGGAATAACCCCGGGGAACTAACCGCTGGCTTATTTGATGAGCCGGCTACTCGCAGGTGACAAATTGAGGTGCCACATAGTCCAACTCCATCTCTCTCATGAGCTGGTCTTATTAGGCAACCACTTAATCCTTCTGATTCAAATTATCAGGAACCGCCACGCTCCTCTGTTGAGTCAACTGCCTCAGAGCTCCCGGCTCTTATGATCAAGCTTGGGTAAGCATGTGTTGTAGCATAAGTTTCCTTATCATCATAACTGTTTCTTTAATCTGATGTTACACTTATGTCTTCAAGGCCAAAGCCATTTCAAAAAAGAAAGCGAGCAGGTCATCTTTTGCCACAGTAAACCTCGAGACTTGAAACCCGCCAATGGTGACTCCGGAGATCCAAGCTAAAACTATGGGCGAGGATAACCTGGACCAGAGTGTCGAGCCGGTTCAAGAAAATGAGCCGGTACAAGTTGATGGGCCGGTGTGAAGAACCGGCCTACATTGAAGAGCAGGTCAACACAGATGACCTGGCTAACCAGCCAAGCCCTGCACATGCTTCCAGTCCTTTGCAAGAATAAAATGTCATCTCAACACATACAATGGACGATACAGAGGTGACCATCACTGCAGAGGCCCACAAGGCCCATGCGAAATTGTGGCCAAGGACGAGCCGGCCGTGTTGTCGAAGGGGAAAGCTAAACTAGAGCTCCCAAGTTTTTACAACTTTAGTGCCACTGAGCTCCATCAAGAATATCTGACCTGGCTGTCTGGGAGCCGGGATGCTGAGATGTACATAGTAAACACACTCAAGCGCAAATATGAGGTACGATGTACTCCCTTTCCTTTATCATGTATACTCTTGTAGCCCCCAAGGGACAGCTCAGTAAATAGTACTGGGCTGGTACATTAGATAACAAATACCAAATGTGAAAGTAGATTGTAGCCCCGGGTCGCCATAGTAATGACAAGCTGGTTCTTTTAAACGATCACTTAAACAATTATTTGCAGAAAAGCGACATGTAGCCCCCAAGGGCCATCTCATCTCCATGAGATAGCCGGGTCTTTCATTATATAGAAGTAAAAAGTGACTTGCATTAGCCCCCAAGTGTCACAGGGCTTGCTTGCAGCTGCATGAGACTTCTCTTGAAAATATAAAAGATCTGCACTGTAGCCCCCAAGTGTTGGGTCGTGCGACCTCGCCGGCTTGGGACTGTAGAATGATTTTAACTAAGTGTGCATCTGTGATGATAGGATATGCTAGATCTGGCCGAGTCAAAAGCTGACGGCTTGCAAAAATAATTAAAGACGGGGTGAAATCTTAGTGAGAGGGCAGAAGCATCCTCCTCATATTTGCAAGAATATGTTACTCTTTCCAAAGAGAGCCTGCAAACCGTGAAAGCCGGCCATGAGGAAGAGAAGGCAATACTTCTGAAGTGCGCCGAGGAGGCGGAAGGCCAGGTTGGGCTGGTAATGCAGGAGCTGAACACTTTGAAGCACCATATAACCAATATGACTGTGGCCATCTTTGATAAGTAGTATTTCCATTGTAGTCAAAATCTGGGTTATATTAGTCGGCTTATTCACACGCTTTCCTTCTTGGGTTGGAAAGAGAAATGACAATGATGTCCAGCTGCCTCTAGTGAAGTTTAAGGCAATTTATACTTATCTTGAGCAGTTATACACGTGGGTTTCTTATGCAATAATGGCAGTGAAGAGTGCCACAAGACCCCCTCAATGGATTAAGGATATGATCAATGACTTATCAATAGTGCCTCAGTGGATTCAAGAGCTGAAGAAATCGATGGCTCGTGCTAGTACTGCCATGGTTCTTGCTTGTGAAAAAGCTTTCCTTCCTGAGATGGATCCTTGTGAGATGGTTGGCGGCTTTCCTCAGTTCAAAATTGATGCTAGTGAATTTTCTCAAGAGGACTTTGCATGTTGGGTGAAGGACACCCGAGTAGCAGCGACTTAAATGGTAGAAGAGCTGGACTTATCAAAATGTCGAGCCGGCTACATGAAGGAAAACAAGTGTATTAACCCGCATGAGTTTAAGCCGTTTGTGCTGACACCACCTTGTTGTAAGCAAAATTTTGACCTTGACGTCGACCCGTCTGCTATAATCTCCAATGACTCAACCTTCCAAGCTTTGTCGACTATCCAGTGGGCGCCAAGGGACCTTTAGACCGAGCAGGATGAGCCAGCACAAGCTGACCCGGCGGCGACTGATGCAGAAGGTCAACATGGGGACGTCCAGGAGAGCTCACAGGCCAGCTTAAATGAGTAGACATCTTTAAAAACTTGCTTGATATTCTACCCCGAGGAGGCTTGTAATAGGTAGTAGTGAAAATACTTTGCTTATCTGCGGTGCCATCATGCACTTTGATATTTTGAGAACATCTGTCTAAAGGAAAAGACGAGCTGATGTATCGATTGTTTGACCCGCCACTTAGCAATAAGCTTGTAGCATTCTTCCTTTAGAGATGAACCGGGGGTTGTGTAGATGATAACCCGTATTGTATTGATACCTTGATCAACTGATAAGACGGCATGATGAGGCCTAGCATATTTCTCAGTAATTGTTTGAAATATAGTACATATGCCAGTATCAACTCAATGGTTAATATGAGCACTATAAGCCGGTGTGTTTATGACCCGGCGACTCTTAGTCAATAATTCATGTAAAACAAAGAATACAAAGATATGTATGAAATTGTAAAGAAATTGTATAAGTGTTAAGCTAGTTTTCAAGGCACGACCAAAATACTGGTTTTCGAGGCTCGAGTCTTGCTTCAATGAAGCTGGCATAATAGCCCATGGTTTGTCCTAGATTTTTGTAAGCCGGCCCTCATGTGACTTAAGCCGGCGTTTTTAACCTTGACCAGCTCAGGGTCATTATTGATTGACTGTCAAGAGTACACCGGGTCACCTTGGTGGAGTAGCATCGAGCAGACAGCAGGTTTAACCAAGATTCATAATGGCATATGCTGGGTCAAGAGGGATGTTAATAGCTAAATTCAATGAGTTGGAATCCCCCAAGTACCTATGATTAAAAACTAAAGACACATGCACAATATATGAGACAAAATGATAGAGGACCCAAAATTTTGGTGATGCCGGCTTTATTATAATGATCATAAAGATATATACAAAGGTATTTTACAATAAGTTGGAGCTAGTGGCTCTAAGTACAATAAGGCCGAAGATGAGCAATATTCCACGGCTTGTTGGTCTTTTGCTGTGAGGTATGTGACTTATTGTGTTCACGTATGTCCACCAGATAGTATGACCTGTCGTTGATATTCTTGCTGATGACAAAAGGCCCATCCCATGGAGGTGAAAGCTTATGCATACCTTTCTGTTCTTGTATCATAGCACTAAGTCACCCTCCTGGAAAGTATGGCTGCAAACTCTTCAGCTATGATAGAGACGTAGCTCTTGCTGATAAATTGCAGATCGTGCTGCGGCAAAGTCACATTCCTCCTCTAAGGCATCCAAAGTGTCCCGATGAGCTCGTTATTATCTACTTTGACATAGGCTGCAACTCTTGGGGAATCATGATGGATGTCACTGGGTAACACGGCTTCTGCATCGTAAACAATGAAGAAATGCGTATAGCATGTTGATCTGTTGGGGGTGGTCCGTATAGAACAAAGGACCGAGGGATCTCCTCAACCCAGCAACTCGGAGTGCATTCAAGAGGAACCATGAGTCTTGGCTTGATACCTCATAAAATCTCCTAGTTAGCATGTTCTTCTTGGCCATTGGACTGTGGGTGCGACCTGAGGCTCGTCGAGTCGGATGTGTTCCCTTTGACAGAACTGCTTCATAACTCCTTTGGACGGGTTAGTTCCATTATCAGTGATGATACTGTGTGGGCAACTGAAGCGAAAAACGAAATTTTTCAAAAAGTTCACCATTGTTGCTGCATCACAATTGCTGATTGGCTCTGGTTTGGCCCACTTGGTGAATTTGTCAACAGCAACCAAAAGGTGGGTCTTTGTCCTTGAATTGTTTGAACGAACCGACCATATCAAGCCCCCAAACTGCAAAGGGCCAAGTGCTGGGAATCATCTGTAGTTCCTAAGACAACACATGAGCCTGACGTGCAAACTTCTGGCATCCGTCACACTTGTGAATGATATCCTCAGCATCTGTGTGAGCCATGAGACAATAAAAATCATGTCGAAAAGCCTTCGCCACCAAGGACCTTGAGCCGGCATGATGACCATAGTCACCAGAGTGAATCTCATTAAGGATTTCTCGCCCTTCTTGTGAGGAAACACAACGCTAGAAAACACTTGTGATCCTTCTTCTGTGCAACTCACCATTGACAAATAGTCATAGACTTGGAGCGTCTGACAATCTGATGAGCAATGAGTTCATCCTCATGGAGCTCACCTCGAGTCAGATAAGCCAGATAAGGAATCGTCCAATCTAGTATAGCATGAAGAGCAGCCACCAACTGCGCCTCTAGGTCAGGTACAGTGAGATCTTCCTAGGACGACAACTTGACAGAAGGATTATGGAGAACAGCAAGGAACATTCGGAGGGACCGGCTTATGCTGAGAGCCGAGTCGTGATAATGCATCAGCCGCCTCATTGAGCCTCCGATCTATGTGATCAACCTGATGACCTTTAAAATATCTCGCGATGTTAGTTACTACTTGTCGATAAGCCGCCATAAAGGGGTCCTTCGAGTCCCAATATCCAGAGACCTGCTGAGCGACCAGATCAGAGTCACCCAGACATATAACCTGGCTGAGGTGCATCTCCTTAGCCATACGTAGACCATGGAGGAGGGCTTCATAATCAGCTACATGTTAGTACATGGAAACATGATCCTCAGAACGTAACAAAATTTATCACCTCGTGGTGAGGCTATGATGACTCCAGCCCCCGAGCCTTCCAATTGTTTGGAACCGTCAAAGTGGATCATCCAATACATGTTGTCTGGCTTCTCCTCTACGACTTGAAGTTCAGTCCAATCATTGATGAAATCCACCAATGCTTGAGATTTGATAGCCGTTCGAGGCACATATTTCAGATGATATGGCCCAAGCCCGATTACCCACTCGGCAACCCGGCCAATGGCCTCCCTGTTCTGGATAATGTCTCTAAGAGGGCTTGAGCTGAAAACAGTTATGGGGTGTTCCTGGAAGTAATGCTTTAGCTTGTGACTAGCCATGAAAAAACCAACAACCAACTTTTGCTAATGTGGATATCTCTGCTTGCACTCTGTCAGAACCTCACTGACATAATAGACTCGCCTTTGGACTAGATATTCCTTCCCTGCCTCCTTGCACTTCATGACAACTGCCACACTTATTGCTTCGTTATTAGCAACAATGTACAAGAGGGTAGGCTCTTTGTCAATAGGAGCAGCAAGGACGGGCATCTCAGCCAATTGCTTCTTAAGGGCTTCAAAAGCCTTATCTGCAGCATCACTCCAGATGAAGTTGTCAGTCTTCTTCATCATTTGGTATACTAGAGTCGCGTTCTCACTGAGGCGGCTTATAAACCGGCTCAAGGCTGCGATCCAACCCACCATGCACTGGATGTCATTGATGTTGGCCGGCTTGTCGAGCGAGGTTACTACTTTGATCTTGTCAGGGTTAGCCTCGACGCCCATTCTAACACCAGAAAACCCAGCAACTTGCTGGCAGGAACACCAAAAACACACTTTGCTAGGTTGAGCTTCATCTGATAAACCCGAAGATTGTCGAAAGTCTCCTTGAGTTCGTCCAATAAAGTTTCCTTCTTTTGAGACTTGACCACAATATCGTCAACATAAGCATGAACATTATGCCCAATCTGCTATGGAAACAATTCTGTACACAGTGTTGATAAGGAGCCCCCGCACTCTTAAGCCCAAAAGGCATAGACACATAGCAGAAGGCCCCAAAGGTTGTGAAGAATGATGTCTTCTCCTAATCCTTGACGGCCATCTTAATCTGATGATAGTCGGATTAAGCATCCAGGAAACATAAGCACTCACAACCAGCAGTACAGTCAATGATCTTCTCGATGCGGGGGAGGGTAAATGGGTCTTTCGGACAAGACTTGTTAAGATATGTGTAATCAACACACATGCGCCAAGTGCCTTTTCTCTTTAAGACAAGCACTGGGTTCGACAATCACTCAGGGTGAAATACTCAACAATGAACCCCGGCAACTAGGACTCGGGCCACTTCTTCCCCAATAGCCTTGCGCCTATCCTTGTTAAAATGACGGAGGTATTGTCTGATAGGTTTCATCTCAGAATCCACATTGAGGTGGTGCTCAGCGAGTTCTCTCGGTACACCCGACATGTCAGAAGGTTTCCATGCGAAGAAGTTCTGATTCTCACGGATGAACTTGATGAGCACGCTTTCCTATTTGGGATCCATACTAGTCCCAATGGTGAACTGCTGGGATGAGTCTCCAGGGATGGAATCAACATGTTTCGTGTCTTCGGCCGACATAAACTTGAGCAGGGGGTCGGACTCTATGGTGGGCTTCTTCAAGGGGGTCATGTCTGCCGGGTCAACATTGGATGTATAAAAATTGAGATCCTCTGCTCCACAGGCCGACTCAGCATAAGCCGCATCCCACTCCTCACACTCACGTGGGATTTTCCTGTCACCATCATACATGATAGTGCCCTCTGGCTGGGCATTTTGAGCTTGAGATAAACATAACAGGGCCGGGCCATGAAGCGAGCCTAAGCCGGTCGTCCAAAGAGGGCATCATATGGACTCTTGATTTTGACAACCTCAAATGTCAGGAACTCCGATATGTAGTTATACTCATCATCAAATGCAACTTCCAGCTTGATCCGCCCAATAGGATAAGTAGATTTTCTAGGAACGATCCCATGAAGGACGGCTGAGGAAGCCTAGAGTTGCTTTTCTAATAGGTTCATGCATCTGAAGGTATCATGGTATAGGATGTTGATGTTGCTTTCTCCGTCTACAAGCACCTTGGTGAGCTTATAACCATCGACTTGAGGTGCCACCACAAAGGCTAAACAACCTGGATTCTCAATCCGGGGAGGATGATCCACCCTATTCGAGATGACTGTTTGCTTTGACCAATTCAAGTACTCAGGAATAACCGGCTCAACCATGATGACAACACATTTTTGGAGCTTTCCATCCCGCTTTGCAAGTACTAGTCGTGAAAACGTGGTACTGCCCGCTATTCAATTGCTTGGGATTGCCCTAAAAACCTGCCTGGTTGCCCTACTATTGAACGCCTTGGCCCGATCATTGATTTCCTTCATTATTGCCAATCCCTGGTAACCAGAGCTTGAGACACCCGAGCGCTGATACCGAGATTCAGGAAACTACCAGATGAGCCGGCTCCTGGGAAACCAGACCCTAGTTATTCTGGTACAACTGATTGCAGAAATCCTGCATGATGTAGCAATTCTCCCAGGAATTATTCATAGGCTTATTAGGGAGGCTGTGTTTGGGACACATGACTTTGAGGGCTTCCTCGAAATTACAAGGTTTGTTTCCATTGAAAGATCTCCCAGAGTTGTTTTTCCATCTCTGGACCTTGAAGCCAGTGTTGGTGTTAGCAACCAAATCAGAGCCGCCCTCCGGGTGCTTACGTTTTCCACCATTGCCTTGATTGCTATGGTTGTCATCGTACCCAGGTTTATTCTGCTGATGCCCTTTGCCGCCATCATTTTTCTTACCTTTACCGGACTTGTCATCATCTGAGCCAGGATCTTTCGTGTTGTCTGAGTCAGCATACCTAGTGAGGACGTCCATGAGATCAGCCATGTCTTGAACCTTCCGCTTGAGTTGCCGAGCTTCTGGACTAGGAGGTCAAAATGACATCTCTTCTCTAGGATCAAGATGGCTTGAGCAGCCGATATGCTATCAGAGGAGTGAACAATGTCTATGACAAGACAAGACTAGTGATGGGCCGATTCACCCTCACACTGGATGCAATGCTGCAAACCAACAATCATCATCGGGCGCTTGCAAGTTCCGTGGAAGTTCTTGATGAAGTGATCCTTCAATTCTGCCCAAGTGTTGATGGAGTTGGGGGCAGGTTCTTTAGCCAAGTACAAGTCAGCCCCTCCAACATCATAGTTAGATACTTGGCACAAACTGCGTCGCTAACATCCAGCATGTCCATGGCGATCTCGTAGGCCTCAATCCAGGTAGGTTGCTCTTGATCAACCTTGTAATTGGGAACCTTCCGGGGGCCTTTGAAGTCCTTGGGCATGCGCTCATTACGTAGAGCTGGTGCCAGGCAGGGAGTCCCAATGGTCCTGGTGCTTGATCCCATACCTTGTGAAGCCAATGGGGCTATGGCAGGTGACATTTGAGCCACCATGTTTGTTGTTTCCGCTTCTCGCCTAGCCCGAGTTGTGTCAACAATTTCCACATCGTCTAAAGCCTCATGTTGAGGCGGGTCGCGGGGCTTCTCGCGATGTCGATGGGCACTAGTGGAGAAGGCCGATGAGTCAACATGTCGGCTCCTATTGTGGCTCGGATGCGGGGTGGAGTGGAGTCGCTGCTGACTGTAGGAGTAGTTTGCTTGTTGGGCAACTGCAGTCTTCAACATCTTGATGGTGTTATGGGCCTCGATCTCAACTGGGGTATTCCCTATTATCAGAAGTGCGGTGAGGTTGGTGGACGCTGCCAACGGGTTGTTAACGGGGTTGGAGAAATGACCCGCCGGTGTTAAAAATGGAGTGGAGTTGTCTGAACAGGCGACGAACGCGGGGCCAGCTTAGACTGGCGCTGCTGAGCCGGCTAGCGAGGCTGAGCCATCAGTAGCTACTCGTCTCCATTGTGAGGTACAACCCGGGTTTACTGGGGTATCAATGGTGCCTCTGGGGCACTCATCCAAGCCCCCGGAATGGGCATGTCTTGTGGCGTGTTGAACAAATGCATGGGCTCAAAATTGGAGGGCAGATGGCTCATGTGCCTCCTCTAATGAACCACATCCGATGAGTTCTGTTGTAGGACCATATGCCAGGCTTCTATCTTCAGGTGCTCCACCTCATCATGAATCTAGGCTTGCAAATCCACCATGTGAGCGTTCTTAGCGTTGATATCCCCCTGAGCCTTAGCCATGTGCTCACAAAGTTATCTCCATGTTGCGTTCTGCCTGCTTTCCGCAGTCATCAGTGTCTCCAGGAGCATTGTCAATGGGGCGAGCAACTCTGCGAGAACTTGAGCCGGCATTTTGATCGGGTCGTCCATGTTCGGAGCTGGTGCTGAAGTGCCTGCCATGTAGATGGTGGTTCAATGGAGTGGCTCGTGATCGAATGGGGCCGGCTCATCATTGGAGTAGCTGCCAAGCCTACCATCATACAATGGGAAGATCGATTGAGTGTCCACGACCGAAGAATCACCGTCGGAGTAGACTAGGGTGTCCCCTCCAGACGCGGAGTTTTCCGTGAGATTGACTCCCTAGGTGAAGCCAACGAAGATGTGACTACGACCGGCTTGAGCCCGGTTGGGTTGTGTGCGCCAAGCCGGCTTGATGATGTCGGTGCAGATGTCTAGCTCGGGTCCTGATTCACCGATTTTGCCGATGAAGACGTGGATCTTGCTGAAGGGGACCCGGTACGCGTACTCAATTGAGTCGGCCTTGGGGCCCCAGCCGGAATCGTCGATGTAGAGCTTGCCTTGGCGACTCTTGCTCATGCGATTGACCGCATATCCCTCTATCCCCGGGACAGCTCCCTCCGAGAACTCAACAGCACCGAGCAATAGCCCTATGGTGGGCGCCAACTATTGTGGTTTTCTCACAACAGATATCCTCAATAAAGGACTTAGTCGTGAGGCCATCACAGCTAGGTAGTAGCTTGAATGGGGTTGGTCAGAATTGAGAGACATAGGTTTACCCAGGTTCGGCTCCTCATGGTGGAGGTAATAGCCTACTTCCTGCTTGATTGAGTATCGCTTTAGATCTCGATTACGAGGGTGCGACTTGTCTAACCTAGTACTTGAGATCTTGTAACTTGTCTTTCTACCTCAGGGCTCCCCTTTATATATAGGTTGAGTCCCCAAGATTACAATAGATTCGGGGTCTGATGTCTACTACGCAACTTCATTCTTGTAGACTCGTTTCGGGCCTCCAAGCGCAGAGTTTTGTAGGACAGTTGAAATTTTCCCTCAAGTGGATGACCTAAGGTTTATCAATCTGTGGGAGGCGTAGATTGAAGATGGTCTCTCTCAAACAACCCTACAACCGAATAACAAAAAGTCTCTTTTGTCCCCAACACACCAAATACAATGGTAAATTGTATAGGTGCACTAGTTCAGCGAAAGGATGCTAATACAAGTGTAGTAATGATAGTAGATACTGATTTTTGTAATAGTAACAATAAAAAACAGCAAGGTAGCAAGTAACAAAAGTGAGCACAAACGGTATTGCAATGCTTGAAAATTAGGCCTAGGGTTCATACTTTCACCAGTGCAATCTCTCATCAATGCTAATATAATTGGATCATATAAGCATCCCTCAACGTGCGACGAAGAATCACTCTAAAGTTCTTATCTAGCGGAGAACATAAGAAGAATTGTTTTGTAGGGTACGAAACCACCTCAAATTAACCTTTCTGATCGATCTATCGAGCTATCCCTATAAGTGTCACAAACATCCCAAGTGTTTGTACTAAAATAACACCATATGATACACATCAACCAATTCTACTCTCACCTAGATACTCCAATTTCACCACGAGTATCCGTGAGTTAATTAGACGACATGCATGAAAAAAATCAGATTCATAATACTCAATCCAACACAAGGAACTTCAAAGAGTGCCCCAAGATTTCTACTGGAGAAACAAGGACGAAAACGTGCATCAACCCCTCTGCATAGATTACCACAATGTCACATCGGGAATCCGCGAGTTGAGTGCAAAAACATATATCAAGTGAAACAATATGATACCCCATTGTCACCACGGGTATTCATAGCAAAACATACACCAAGTGCTCTCAAATTCATAGAAGTATTCAATCAGATAATAACGGAATCTCAAAGGAAAAAACTCAATTCATCACAAAAAGATAGAGAGGGACAAACACCATATGATCCAAATATATTAACAAAGCTCGTGATATATCAAGATTGTGTCAAATCAAGAACACGAGAGAGTGAGAGAGATAAATAGATAGATAGATAGATAGAGAGAGAGGGAGATCAAACACATAGCTACTAGTACAAACCCTCAGCCTCGAGGGTGGACTACTCCCTCCTAATCATGGTTGCCACCGGGATGATGAAGATGGCCTCCGGTGATGACTTCCCCCTCTGGCAGGGTGCCGGAACATGGTTTAGATGGATTTTTCATGGCTACAGAGGCTTGTGGCGGCGGAACTTCTGATCTAGGGTTATTTCTGGGGGTTTCTGTATTTATATGATTTTTTGGCATCGGCTTCACGCTAAGATGGGCCACGAGGTGCCCACTACCCACCAGCCCACCATTTTGGCACCTGGCGTGCCTTGGTGGGTAGTGGCCATCTCATGGCTCTTCTGGTCCTCCCACGAAGTATCGGGGGTCTCTTTTGTTCCAAAAAAATGACAAAAAAGTTTCGCTGCATTTGGACTTAATTTGATATGGATTTTTGGAAAACCAAAAACAAGCAGAAAACAACAACTAGCACTGGGCACTAGGTCAATATGTTTGTCGATAAAAATCATACAAAAGCCTTATAAAAGTGCACCAAAATCATACAGAACTATAATAAACATGGCATGAATACATCATAAATTATAGATATGTTGGAGACATATCAACATACCCAATCTTAATTCCTGCTCGTCCTCGAGTAGGTAAATGATAAAAGAAATAATTTATGAAGTGTGAATGCTAGCATAGTGCATAAGTTTGATCAATGATAATTTCAATCACTTTTCCTAGCATCATAACAACAACTCTTTCTCATAAAACTCATCATGATAAAGTAGCAATCAATTCACATGATATGGTTCAAACAATGCATTCTCTTGAAACTTGACAAGCTATGTTCTTAGTCACCAAAAAATTGCAATTCAATTTATTCTCAACAAAGTCTAAGTAAGAGGTCCAGATATTCAATCATCATATAGTCTTCTATGATTGCAAGTACTCAAATCGTATTATCAGAACAAATGGCATCCATCAAACACAGAGAAAGATAGGGGCTTAATGTTTCACCTCCCAACTCATTTATCATAGAGATAATTGTCAACAATAATAACTCATAATCAGATATATTTCACTGGCCATATGTGCCCAGATCTTTCCCCACCACATGATGCTTTCCAACTAGAGAATAATTGAGGTTGAAATGAGAATGGATACTATTGACTCTTACATAAAAGTAAATACTGAAAACTAGAAGATATGCCCTTCGTAGAGGGAAGTAGAGGTTGTCATGCGCTTTTTATTCTTGGATGTCCAATCTCTTAATGCAAAGGAACGTTATGTTATATTGCGCCTTATGATAGCAACCTTTATTATGCAGCCTGTCGCTTTTATTATTTTGCCATCACAAGTTTGTGCAACGCTTATTTCCCCTTACAATAAAAGATCAAACATATTTAGGAGCAATTTTTATTGCTTTATGCACCGATGACAACTTACTTGAAGGATCTTATTCAATCCATAGGTAGGTATGGTGGATACTGGGTTTAAGGCTTTCTAGATTCACAAGTAGTATCTCTATTTAGTACGAATTTTTGGCTAGCAAAAGATCCTAATCAAACACCACATGTTGGAGGATCCATAACAATATAACTTCTATGCAAATATACACAACCATAACTCATTACGTTGTCTTCCTTGTCCAACTTCAACTAATTTTCTCAAGTTCGAACAATTAATGGGTATTCACAATCATAAAAGATGTCCAAGATAATATATTTGTGTGTGAAAGTTCTCTTCCTTATACTAATCCTTCATGAATTGCTTGTTGGACCAATATTGTGATTGTCAAGCTTCAAAGATTTCACTTTCTAAAACCAATGTGAAGCTACTACTAGGCATGATATGAACATATAATTTCAACTTCATGATATTCAATTCAATCAACAATTTACTTATAGGATAGAAGTGAAGCACAAGAGTAAATGACAAGCTACTCCAAAAAGATAAGTGAAGATCAAGCGAGTATTTAAGTAAATGGGTAGCTATTTGAGGACTCTCTCTCATTAAAAAACATTCAGATCTAAGTATTTTTTAAAACAGCAAGCAAAACAAAATAAAATTACATTCCAAGAATAGCACACATCATGTGAAGAAGCAAAAACATAGGCTCAACCAAGGCTAACCGATAATTGTTAATGAAGAAAGGTGAGATGCCTACTGGGGCATCCCCAAGCTTAGATGCTCGAGACTTCTTGAAATATTATCTTGGAATGCCTTGGGAATCCCCAAGCTTGAGCCTTTTTGTCTCCTTAATTTCTTTTATATCACGGTTTCCCTAAATCTTAAACACTTCATCCACACAAAACTTAGCAAGAACTCGTGAGATAAGTTAGTATAAATCAATGCAATAACCTTGTCATTCTATATTGTAGGAAGTCAGTAAAATTATTATTTAGCATTGCATAGTAAATGCCTCTGCATATTTAGTACTCATATCCTCAAATAGAATCATTAAACAAGCAAACATGTGCAAACAATGCAAACATAACAACAATCTGTCTAAACAGGACTATCTGTAAAGAATGCAAGAACATTCATACTTCCCTAACTCCATAAATTAAAAAACTACCACACTGTAGAAAACTTGTTTTATCTTAGTGTGTAAAAATTTCAAGATTTTATCACATTGTGACTTTCCAGAAGAATTCAGACAATGATAGAAAACTTTCTGTTTTTAAACAGCAACATGTAGACTTGCAAAATAAGCATGGTAAAGGCTATACTTGACATTTTTCTTGAAATAAAAGATGCAAAACATTACTCTAAATAACAGAAAGCAAATCCTAATAAAATAAAATGACGCTCCAAGAAAAACACATACCATGTGACAAATAAAAATATAGCTTCAAGTGAGGTTACCGATAATGTTGAAGACGAAAGAGGGGATGCCTTCCGGGGCATCCCCAAGCTTAGTTGCTTGGATCTTCCTTGAGTATTACCTTGGAGTTCCTTGGGAATCCCCAATCTTTGGGTCTTGCCACTCCTTATTCTCCTCATATTGATATCTCACCCAAAACTTGAAAACTTCAATCACACAAAACTTAGCGGAACTTCGTGAGATGGGTTAGCATAGTAAAACAAATCATCCACTTGTGTACTGTCAAAGACAAGATTTATAATTTTTTACACATAATTCCTACTGTACTCTATAATTTCTACAATTTCTATTAAGCAATATAAGCCATAGAAACCATAAACAAGCAAACTATGCATTGCAAACAGAATCTATAAAAAACAGAATAGTCTATAATGATTTGAACAATGACCATACTTCTATAACTCCAATAATTCTTAAAAATTAGGAAAACTTAAAATTTGTAGGTCATTAATGTGTAAAAAATTCAGAATTTTTTGACTCTCCAGTGATTTTTATCAATTTTGTTATTGGGTGCAAAAGTTTTTGTTTTTGCACAGAATCAAATCAACTATCATCCACACTATACCAAAGTATTTACTTGCCACTTTATTGAAACAAAACCTAAAAAAACATGATTACTATAATAGCCTAATCATCTGAACACACAAAAATAGTAGGGGTAACTGTTGGGCTGTCTCCCAACAAGCGCTTTCTTTAATGTGTTTTTAGCTAGGCATGATGATTTCAATGATGCTCACATAAAAGATAAGAATTGAACATAACGGGAGCATCCTGAAGCTTATGACTAGCACATTTAAGCCTAACGCACTTCCTATGCATAGGGATTTTGTGAGAAAATAATTTATGGGATCAAGAATCAACTAGCATAGGAAGGAAAAACAAGTAATACTTCAAAACTTTCAACACATAGAGAGGAAACTTGAGATTATTGAGATATGTAAAAGCATTTGTTCCCCTCTCATAATAATTTTCAGTATCATCATGAATGAATTCAACAACATAACTATCACATAAAGTATTCTTTTCATGACCTACAAGCATGGAAATTTTATTACCTTCCACATAAGAAAATTTATTCTCATGAATAGTAGTGGGAGCAAACTCAACACAATAACTATCATGTGATACTTGATTTACATAATCAATTTGAGCATTAAAATGATGATGACATGTTTCATGGATATCATTACTCTTTATAGCATACATATCATCACAGTAATAATCATAGATAGCAAGTTTTCTATCATAGTCAATTGAAACCTGTTCCAAAGTAGTGGATTCATCACTAAATAAAGTTATGACCTCTCCAAATCCACTTTCATAGTTATTGGAATAAGATTTAACACCCTCAAAAATAGTGGGATCCTCATTACCTAGAGTTAACACTTTTCCAAACCCACTTTCATCAATATAATCATCATAAATAGGAGGCATGCAATCATCATCACAAATTTGCTCATCAAAAATTGAGGGACTAAAAATATCATCTTCATCAAACATAGCTTCATGGATATTAAAAGAATTCATACTAACATCATTGCAATCATGCTCATCATTCAAATATTTTATGCCAAAGATTTTATTGAATTCTTCATCTATCAATTGAGCACAATTTTCTGATCCATCATTTTCAAGAAAGACATGATAAAGAGGAAAAATATAAAGCAAACTCAATTCCATTTTTAATAGTTTTCTTTTATAAACCAAACTAGTCATAAAACAAGAAAGCAAAAGATTCAATTGCAAGATCTAAAGATATACCTTCAAGCACTCACCTCCCCGGCAACGGCGCCAGAAAAGAGCTTGATATCTACTACGCAATTGTATTCTTGTACACTCGTGTTGGGCCTCCAAGTGCAGAGTTTTGTAGGACAGTAGCAATTTTCCCTCAAGTGGATGACCTAAGGTTTATAAATCTGTTGGAGGCATAGGATGAAGATGGTCCTCTCAAACAACCCTACAACCGAATAACAAGAAGTCCCTTGTGTCCCCAACACACCAAATACAATGGTAAATTGTATAGGTGCACTAGTTCGGCGAAGAGATGCTAATACAACTGTAGTAATGATATTAGATATTAATCTTTGTAATAGTAACAATAAAAAATAGCAAGGTAGCAAGTAACAAAAGAGAGCACAAACGGTATTGCAATTCTTGAAAATGAGGCCTAGGGTTCATACGTTCACTAGTGAAATCTCTCAACAATGCTAATATAATTGGATCATATAACCATCCCTCAATGTGCGATGAAGAATCATTTCAAAGTTCTTATCTAGCGGAGAACATAAGAAGAAATTGTTTGTAGGGTACAAAATCACCTCAATGTTATCCTTTCCGATCGATCTATCGAGCTATCCCTATAAGTGTCACAAACAACCCAAGAGTTCGTACTAAAATAACACCATATGATACAAATCCACCAACTCTAATGTCACCTAGATACTCCAATGTCACCACGAGTATCCGTGAGTTGATTATACGGTATGCATAAAAAATTGGATTCATAATACTCAATCCAACACAAAGAACCTCAAAGAGTGCCCCAAGATTTCTACCGAAGAAACAAGGATTAAAACATGCATCAACCCCTATACATAGATTACCCCAATGTCACCTCGGGAATCCGCGAGTTGAGTGCGAAAACATATATCAAGTGAATCAATAAGATACCCCATTGTCACCATGAGTATTCATAGAAAGATATACATCAGGTGCTCTCAAATCCATAAAAGTATTCAATCCGATAATAACGGAATCTCAAAGGGAAAACTCAATTCATCACAACAAAATAGAGAGGGAGAAACACCATATGATGCAACTATATTAACAAAGCTTGCGATACATCAAGATCGTGCCAAATCAAGAACACAAGAGAGAGAGAGAGATCAAACACATAGCTACTAGTAAAAACCCTCAGCCCCGAGGGTGGACTACTCCCTCCTCATCATGGTGGCCGCTGGGATGATGAAGATGCTCCCCGGTGATGATTTTCCCGTCTAGCAGGCTGCTAGGAGAGGGTCTAGATTGGTTTTTCGTGGATACAAAGGCTTGTGGCAGCGGAACTTCTTATCTAGGGTTATTTCTGGGAGTTTCTGTATTTATAGGATGTTTTGGCGTCGGTTTCACAGTGAGATGGGCCACGAGGTGCCCACTACCCACCAGCCCACCCCTTTGGCACCTGGCATGCCCTGGTGGGTAGTGGCCACCTTGTGGCTCTTTTGGTCCTCCCACGAAGCTTCGAGGGTCTCTTTTGTCCCGAATAAATCATCAAAAAGTTTTGCTACATTTGGACTTCATTTGATATGCATTTTCTGGAAAACCAAAAACAAGCAAAAAACAACAACCAACACTAGGCACTAGGTCAATATGTTAGTCGATAAAAATCATATAAAAGCCAAATTAAAAGTGCACCAAAATCATACAAAACTATAATAAACATGGCATGCATACTTCATAAATTATAGATCGTTGGAGACGTATTAGGGTCATACTACGACCCGTCCTAGTCTATCTCCTACTTATCTTGCCTTCCAAGTAAGGGAATTTCCTTATAACCTCTTCCTTGAGTCAGTCTCCCAGAAACTGGGCCATGAGCCGGCCTGCTCAATGATTCCCCTCCTGGGCCTTGAGCTTGTCCTTTCAGTCGCCACTGGATAACCAGGTCACCATCTGGCCGAGTCATACCATGGGGTTATATCCCCAACAGTGTGGCTGGGGTTTGCATTTGCTTTGTGGGTCTCGTGAGCAGTGGGTATCTGTCGGGTAGTACTATGGGTAATGTGTGTCTTGGTTCTCCGCGTTGGGCCTCTATTACTCCCACTTATTAGAAATATGCCCTAGAATCAATAATATTGTATTATTATATTTCCATATTCGTAATTAAGTGTTTATATTTCATGGTATAACTTCTATGATCCTGGAATATGCGATTCAGTGGAAAACTCATATGCAGGTGTGAAATGATTAACGGATAAAATGAAGGTTCCTTGTCTCGCCTCTAAGACTAGCTCAAGTGTTGTTGTTGATCATGTTTTCTGGATCTTACGATATCATTAAGGGTAATGATAATCCTAAAACAACATTGAGATTATGACGTTGGAAGAGCGATTATATTGAATCGACCCAAACTTGTTTGTTATGAATTGAGATAACATCGTGTGCACTCAATTATAATAACATGGAGTGTTAACGTGTGATTTTTATCCTTGGACCATGAGAGTATCATGGTCACTTATTACCATACTGTGGACTTTGGGGTTGCTCAAAGTCACATGTAACACGGTGATCATAACAACAACTTACATGCTCATGGAAAGTTTGACAAGTGGTTATATAGCTCAAGAGTGGGATTTGCTCCCCCAACGATGGACACACACTATTATGGCCCTCTCAGTGCGATTACATCCATCATCATCTGGCCGGATACATCTGACTATATCAAGGGATGCCGGAACACAATAACAGAAAGAAGAACAAAACTGGTAATATGTCGGTATAGTGAGCATAGTGTTTACTCAAGAGGATACGATGCATCCCGGGTATTATGAAGTATCATGAAGCACAGGGAACATCACATGATAACCATAGGTTAACTATAATATCATTCATGTGCTCATAGGGATCGATATGGACCTCCACGGTCCCGATGTCGGTCATTGAACGAATGGTTTCGTTCATGTCTATGATTTACCGAACCTACAGGGTCAAAAGCTTAAGGCAATCACGATCTGCTAATTGTTAGTAGGACGGGAGTGATGAGAATATATTTGTGGAACTATTTTATTAATATTCAAAATAGTTCTAAGAGGATCCGAAAGCATTTTGTGGTCATCGGAAGGGTTTCGGCGAATATAGGGTAATACCGGGTATTACTGATAAATATATATATGTGGAAAATATATAACGGTCTGAAAGTATTTAGAACAATTTTATATTTAATTTAATACCAACGGTCCTAAAAAGGCCAAGAGGTGGAAGGCAACTCGGGCCACAAAGGCCCAACTCAAGTGGGAAGGTGCCTCCCCGCCCGAAGGAGGCCGAATAGGGGAGGTCCTATGTGATGCATTCTGCGTCAAACTGTTGCGCTTTTGCACAGACGTGCATCCTTGGCGGGCTTTGTGGGCCGCGCATGGGCGTTTCCTTTGAACGTGCCGTGAAAAATCAACAAAAAACAACACCATGGTGGGAATCAAACCCACGACCAGCACCAGAGAAGACCGCGGAGCTAACCAGTGCGACAAAATATTGGTAGTGGAATATTTCAATAAAATATTTAAAAGAAGTGGATGGCAACGACAAAGTTGAAAGAAAATATTCCCAAAAACGTGTGTGTGGGGCTTGGAACACAAGATCCTCAAGTGACTGAACCACGTGGCTACATGTTGTGTTCATAGATATGTTTTGTTTAAAATGCCACCTTAGTTCATATAAACTATGTGCGGTAAAAAAAAGTATTAATTTTTCTGAAATTTTAACGTGGTTTTCTTTTTTATAAAAGTAATTATATTTAGAAAAACTAACATTTTCAAATTTTCATAAAAATATTCTTAAACAAGAACAATTTTTAAACAGATTGAATATTTTTCATCATTGTAATTTAAAAAAAATTCTAAAATTCCTAAACAGTTTTTCAAACACGGACATTTTTCTGAAATTGTGAACAAATTTTGAAAGTGCGAACATATTTTGACATTCCTCTACATTTTCTGAAACATGAACATCTTATGAATAAAATTCTGAGTAGATTTTCAGAAAGAGAACATTTTTTGAAATTTCTAAACATTTTCGGAAAACATGATCATAAAAAAATTTGAAAATGTGATTTTTTTTAAATTACTAAACATTTTGCAATAGACAGACATTTTTTGAAATTGTGAACAAAATTTGAAAACAAGAACAATTTATGGAATTTGTAAAAAGACTTTTTGAGACACGGATATTTTTTGAAATTCTAAACAAAATTTGAAAACAAAAACATTTTTTTAAATTATTGAACATTTTTCAAAATTCAAACATTTTTTAAAATTGTGAAAAAAATTTGAAAACAAGAACATTTTATGAATTTCTAAAAAGACTTTTTGAAACACGAACTTTTTTCAAATTCTGAACAATTTTTTGAAATTACTGAACATTTTTCAAAACACGATTTTTTTTAATTTGTGAACAAAATTTGAAAATAAGAACCTTTTATGAAATTTCTAAAGATACTTTTTGAAACATGAACATTTTTTAAAATTATAAACAAAATATGAAAATGGGAACATTTTTTGAAATTTCTTATTTTCTAAAAAAATGGGAGCAATGTTTGAAAACGAAAACATGTTATAAAATTCTGAATAAATATTTGATTTTTTAATGAAACATGAAAAGGGAAAAATAAAAGGGTAAAGAAAAGAAAACAGAAAAACAAAGATGAAAAATGAAAACAAAAAAACATAAAAAGAGAAGAAAAAAGGGGAAATAGAAAAAACAGTCGATCGAGAACCAGAAAAAAAACCGGCTGGAAACCACCTAGAAGATTCCCAAAACCAAAATCGCTCAATCGTTTGAAGGGGCCGGCCCATCTGAATACTCCTCGATGTGCCCCTATGCGTCACCTCGACTACTTGTCGCAACGAGTGGCAAATAGGAATTTCCGCCGAATAGGAGTGGGGGAGGAGTCCAACTCCTCGCCCCCCTTGGTCGGCACCGCAAGGAGGCTTTCCCTCCTCAGTGGAATCCCTCCCTCTCCCCTCTAACCTATATATACTTGAGGATCTGTGCTTTTTTGACATACAAGTTTTGGAGTCTCCTCTAGTTCTTCTAGTTCTAGTTTTGGAGTCTCCTCTAGTTCTTCTAGTTCTTTTATACGTGGCAGGCAACTGTGCTTCCTGGGAGGCTGACCAATTAGGTCAGTTTGCCCACAGTGGCTGATGACAAAGGCTTTGTTGTCCCGCAGAGACGGCAAAGGCTCGCTGCTAACCACCTTACGGAGTAACAGCGCATTTATTGCCGTCCGTCTTCTTTGCCGTCCGCTGCTGATGGCAAAGGCCCCTTTGCCGTCAGCTGCCCGAAGCAGACGGCAACGCAGCTCTTAGCCGTCCACTACTTTGCCATCACCTTTTGCCGTCCGCGGCTGATGGCAAAGATCTTTGCCGTCTGCCATCCATGCCTTTGCCGTCCGCCGTGGCAGATGGCAAAGTAGCAGATTCCTGTAGTGGTACTCCAAGTAAGTTGTGAGTAAAGTTACCAGAATGACCAAATTGTTGATCATAAGACAATAGTGAAAATGTCGTTAGGTACTAACGACATGTTTCTTGCATGTGGAAAGGATGAAGAGATTGTTGTAAGGAGTTACATCAATATAGGCTCACCGTAAGTAGTAAATCTATAAATTCTTCATCGGTGCTTCAAACGATTATCAGTTTCAGTTAAATGGTTATTGATGGCACAATAAATTGGAATTGGTCCAAGAAGGTTAATGTGGTGAATTATATAATAGAAGGTTGAGTAGATTGTCACTTTAGAAGTAACAATAGAGGGTGATGAATCAAAGTTTCTTTAGGAACTTGGTATGGTTTCTAGATGATCGTGCAAATGGAAAACTATTTTTAATAGTGGTTCTATAGCTCAATCTAAGGAATCAAAGGTCCTGCTAGTGATTCAATACATACAAAGTCTATTTCACAGAAAGTATGAGTTCTTGTGAAAACATAATAGATGCATTGAAATGCAAAAGATACACACAATCTGATGATTGTCAGATTCGATAGGATGAAGTCTATACCACAAGCAAATCATGGACTTACACTGAATTGCCATTGGTGTAAAAGTTAAAAGTGCTAACTAGATTATTGACTCTAGTGAAAGTGGGAGAATGTTTGAAATATGCCCTAGAGGCAATAATATTGTATTATTATATTTCCATATTCATAATTAAGTGTTTATATTTCATGTTATAACTACTATGATCCTGGAATATGCGATTCAGTGGAAAACTCATATGCGCGCGTGAAATGATAAACGGATAGAATAAAGGTTCCTAGTCTCGCCTCTAATACTAGATCAAGTGTTGTTGGTGATCATGTTTTCTGGATCTTGGAATATCGTTAAGTGTAACGATAGTCCTAGAACAACATTGAGATTACGACGCTGGGAGAACGATCATATTGAATCAAACCAAACTTGTTTGTTCTGAATTATGATAACATCGTATGTAATCAATTATAATAACATAGAGTGTTAACATGTGATTTTGCTCCTTAGACCATCAGAGTAGCATGGTCACTTCTTATCGTACAGTGGACTTTGGGGTTGGTCAAACATCACCTGTAACACAGTGATCATAACGAAAACTTATAGGCTCACCGAAAAGTTTCACAAGTGGCCGGATAGCTCAAGAGTGGGATTTGCTCCTCGGGTGAGGGAGAGATATTATTAGGGCCCTCTCGGTGTGGTGGCATCCATCGTCATCTAGCCAGACATAGGTGATTATGTCACGGGAATGCCGGAACACAATAACGAGAAAGAAGAACAAAACCGGTAACGAGGATTTTGGTATAGTGAGCATAGTGATGACTCAGGAGGATACCGATGCATCCTGGGTTTTCTGAAGTATCGTGAAGAAAAGGGAATATAACATGATAACCATAGGTTCACTCAAATATCATTTGTGTGCTCATAGGGATCAATATGGACGTCCACGATCCCGTTGTCGGTCATTGAACGAAGGGTTTGATTCATGTCTATGAGTTACCGAACCTATGGGGTCACAAGCTTAAGGAAAAATGATCTGTTGAGTGTTAGTAGGATGGGAGTGATGAGAATATATTTGTGGAATTTTTTCATCAATATTCGGAATAGTTCTAAGAGGATCCGGAAGCATTTCGGGGTCACCGGAAGGTTTTCGGTGAATATCGGACAATACCGGGTATTACCGATAAATATATATAAGTTGAAAATGTTTATGGTGATGTTAAGTTATATATAAAATGGACTGAAAGTATTGAGAATAATTTTATATTTAATTTAATATCAACAGGCCTAAAAAGGCCGAGAGGTGGAAGGCAACTTGGGCCACAAAGGCCCAAGTGGGAAGGCGCCCCCCTCCCTAAGGAAGGAGGCCGGATAGGAGTGAGGCTTCCCTCCTTGGTGTCAACTCTCCCATCCCCTCTAACCTATATATACTTGAGGATTTGTGCTCTTTTGACACACAAGTTTTGGAGCCTCCTCTAGTTCTTCTAGTTCTAGTTCTAGTTGGTCCTAGTTGACTAATTAGAGCTAGAATAATATATAATCCTCACAATTAGAAACCCCGTGTGGTTATAATATCCTCCCTCTAATTCTCCGTCGACAATTAGCTCTAGATGGTGAAGCACTGCCGGATGGTGAAGGTTGCACGCTTGTAACCAAGTAGAAAGGTCATACTTTCATTCTTCGGTTCGAGGGATTGTTTGGGAGCGGTTTGCAGGATTGTTTGCTGATGGTTTGATGGACTCCAAGTACGATCTACACCAACACGTTCTTCTTCCGCTGCAACTCGGTGACAACAACGATCGTAATCCCAACCCTTTATGCATCTTTATATTAATCTTGGGTGTGTGTTGGTGCACATTTTTTTGTTTTTACTATGTATCCTAGCACCACCTTGTTTACCCATGCATTGTCCGGCCCTGGGTCAACCTACTGGTACCCATCCCAGTGGGTTGCCTTGTTGATAAGGATGGTGCTACTTGTGAGCTACGTTGGGACTTCCTCGAAGAGGAGAGAATGAAGCAGTACCGTAGAGATAAGTATTTCCCTCAGTTAAGAACCAAGGTTATCAATCCAGTAGGAGAACCACACAGAACCTTGTTAGCAGCACCTGCACACACAAAAGAAAATACTTGCACCCAACACAAACAAGGGGGTTGTCAATCTCCTCAGCGGTTATTTGCAAGCATCATATCTCGCAGTGGTAGGTAAATATATTAATTGCAAAAAAAAATAAAAAAATAAAAGTGCAGCAAGGTATTTTTGTGTTTTTATATGTGTAAAAAGTACACCCAGGGGCCATAGTTTTCACTAGAAGCTTCTCTCTCGAGCACATAACTTATCGTGGGTGACCAAATTACTGTTGGGCAATTGATAGAAAGGCGCATAGTTATGACGATATTCAAGGCAATGATCATGTATATAGGCATCACATTCGAGACAAGTAGACCCACTCCCGCCTGCATCTACTACTATTACTCCACCCATCAACCGCTATGCAGCATGCATCTAGGGTATTAAGTTGATAAAAACAGAGTAACGGCTTAAGCAAGATGACATGATGTAGACAAAGTAAACCTAAGAAATATGAATAAACCCCATGTGTTTATCCTTACAGGCAACAATGCAAATATGTGGCCTTTCCCTTTCTGTCACTGGGATGGAGCACCGCAAGATTGAGCCCATCACAAAGCACCCCTCCCATTACAAGATAAATCAACCTAGTTGGCCAAACTAAAAGGATAGATCGAAGAGAAATACAATGTTATAATAATCATGCATGAAAGAATTTGGAAAATAATCAACTAATATTCCTGAATAATCTGATCATAATTCATCGGATCCCAACAATCACACCACAAAACAAGATTACATCAAATAGAACTCCAAGAATAACGAGGAGAACATTGTATTGAAGATCAAAGAGAGAGAAGAAGCCATATAGCTACTAGATATGGACCCATAGGTCTGTGGTAAACTACTCACGCATCATTGGGCGGTAGCAAGGATGATGTAGAAGCCCTCCATGATCAATTCCCCTTCTAGCATAGTACCGGAAAAGGCCTCCAGATGGGATCGCAGAAGAACAGAATCTTGCAGCGGTGGAAAAAGTGTTTGGGGTGGCTCTATGTTGGTTTCCCGATTTTAGAGAATTTATAGAGGTGGAATTAGGTCAGACGAAGCCACGTGGGGCCCACGAGGTAACAGGGTGCACCCTATTGCCTTGTTGTCTCCTCGCTTCTCGTCTGATCTCCCAAAGCTTCTAGGGTCTCTTTTGTCCAGAAAAAACAATCGTCCAAAAGTTTCATAGCGTTTGGACTCCGGTTGGTACTGATTTCCTGGAAAACAAAAAAAGCAGAAAATAATAGCTAGCACTTGGCAATGGGTTAATCAGTTAGTCCCAAAAAATGATATAAAATAGCACAAAAATTTATATAAAACATCCTAGATCAATACTATAATAGCATGGAACAATCAAAAAATGTAGATAGGTTGGAGATGTATCAGGTGGGCGGTCCTATTGGCTGCTAGGCGTACACGTTTTCTCTGCTAGGTAAAAGCATGTAATCGAATTGCCTTCTTTGCGACAAATTGTGTGTGGTGTCACTATTTATACCAAATCGTCATCACACGGTTTCCACATGTTCGATGCCATGTGGTGGGTTCATGTGGCTCATTTTCCTACATGATGTCATTATCTTTATCTCGTATTCTTCCATGTATGATTTTCTTCTCCATGTTGTGCTTCCCTTTCACGAGTGTTGCCTCGCTTGACATCATCCGCCCCTCGCTTTGCTTTGCTGGGAGTTATCTTCGAGCTTGGCCCTACCACCATGATTCACCTTCCTACGTATCGTACGGTATGCAGCTTGTCCTTCCTGGTAGCTGAAGTTCGGATCTGGCTTTCCTCTTTCCTCTCTTTGGTATTTCTTTTTACCTAATCTTGCTCTCCATTTCCAGTCATTCTTTTAGGCCTTACAACCTTATTTTTGTTATTAAGGTGAGCTGCTACTTCACTTGTTCATGCCTTTGTTCTTGCTCTTTTCACCTTGCTTCTGAAGTTTTTGTGTCTATTTCATTTTTTTCCACACACCCTTCCTTAATCACTTTTTTACCTCATTTGGTCTTAGCGTCAGACCGCATGGCCGGTTTCATAGGTTCTCATTATACCTAAATGCATCTATGTGCTCGAAAATCACGTGCTTTGCTCCACATAGCATACTAAGCTAATGCTAATCTACTACTCATTGGACCAGATCGGGGTGGCACACCCTTTGATCCTCTATTTTTTCTTGTGCTTTTTAGGTCGGTGTTTGTTTTTCTTGCATGCTTGTTCTACTTGTGAAGTGGATCAAGGAATGGAATCTTCTTCTTAGATGGATGAGGAGTTGTTTGTTGATCTGCTCTCCATGGTGAGATCTTATTGGTGTTGCTTCCGTGCAACTTGATTATCCCGATGTGGTGTATCTTTCTAATGCACTACCTGCTCTTTGGATATGAAGTTATATGCAACCAGTACTAGCATCAGCATGCACCTTCTAATAAACCAAGTTGTAGGCACTCTTGGCCTTATAGTCGACCAAACCACCACTTATGAAGAGGAACAAATAACCTCCTTGGTTGGATTAAAATCCATGTTCAAAGTCATGTAAACATGCACATCTAGAAAGGAGGGATTTTATGGAGCATATTGCACATCGACCGGATAGGCTATTGAGTTAGCCAGTCTAGCTGCCTTGTCTTACATGCAAAAACATAAGTTAATAGTCATTGATGATATCAACATGTTTTGGCTTAGAAAATGTGGAAAATCTTTGATACTTGTAAAATCATGGTAGGTTATTTTTGAACATGTTGTAGTTAAGCTCAGATCTGAAATATCTCATATCACCCAAGATGCGAGGTTTCTAAAGCTAGCGTTGGTCCATAGACTTGTCATTGCCACAAATCGGCACATGAAAGCCCTTATCAGAAGGTCAGGAAAAATTCCATCTTAAAACACATATTGTTAACTGTCATCTCACACACTAGACTTGGTTTTCTCTTTAAAGCATGGCTTTTCTTTCACATTGCTGGAGAAAATAATGAAAATATGGAATTTAGATATGACAGTGGAGAATATACTCCAAATAAAATGCCGTTGTCGGATCCTCCTACATATGAAAAGCCCTCTTCTAGGTAAATAAAAGTAAGTATTTACACCATCATTTACATAACCTATAGTGCTGCTCCCAAATGTTGTGAACAACAACATGAGTGTAAGGAATGAAAATCTTCGTGTTCATCGAGCTCTCTTTTCTAAAAACAGAAGTTGTGCTAACGTTTGGAAGACAAGTACAGACCAAACAAATTTCGTAGATTGGGCTGTGTTCATATAGCAATCACAGGACTCGCGATCTTCTTTCTCCACATGGTAGACTTTCTTTGTGAGTGCCACTTCTTATGATGCTGAAATAATGAATGCAAACTTAGATAGTGATACGTCTCCAACGTATCTATAATTTTTTATTGTTCCATGCTATTATATTATCTATTTTGGATGTTTTATATGCATTAATATGCTATTTTATATGAGTTTTGGGACTAACCTATTAACCTAGAGCCAAGTGTCAGTTTCTGTTTTTTTCCTTGTTTTCAAGTTTCGCAGAAAAGCAATATCAAACGGAGTCCAATTGAGATGAAAATTTATGACGATTGTTTTTGGACCAAAAGAAGCCCACGGAGTACCGGAGATGCACCAGAAGAGTCCCGAGGCCACTACAAGGGTGGAGGGCACCCCCACCCCCTAGGGCGCGCCCTCCTACCTTGTAGGCCCCTCGTGGACTCCCCAGACTTGTTCTCGATGCCAACACCTCTTATATATCCCCAAACCTCCAGAACAGAACCTATATCGGGAGTTCCGCTGCCGCAAGCCGCTGTAGCCACCAAAAAAGAAACGGGACCCTGTTCTGGCACCCTGCCAGTGGGGGGAATCATCACCAGTGGTCATCTTCATCATCCCGGTGCTCTGCATGACGAGGAGGGAGTAGTTCACCCTCGGGGCTAAGGGTATGTAACAGTAGCTATGTGTTTGATCTCTCTCTCTCTCTCTCTCGTGTTCTTGATTTGGCACGATCTTGATGTACCACGAGCTTTGCTATTATAGTTGGATCTTATGATGTTTCTCCCCCTCTACCTTCTTGTAATGGATTGAGTTTTCCCTTTGAAGTTATCTTATAGGATTGAGTCGTTAAGGATTTGAGAACACTTGATGTATGTCTTGCATGTGCTTATCTGTGGTGACAATGGGATATTCACGTGACCCATTTGATGTATGTTTTGGTGATCAACTTGTGGGTTCTGTCACCTTGTGAACTTATACATAGGGGTTGGCACACGTTTTCGTCTTGACTCTCTAGTAGAAACTTTGTGGCACTCTTTGAAGTTCTTTGTGTTGGTTTGAATAGATGAATCTGAGATTGTATGATGGATATCGTATAATCAAACCCACGGATACTTGTGGCGACATTGGAGTATCTAGGTGACATTAGGGTTTTGGTTGATTTGTGTCTTAAGGTGTTATTTTAGTACGGACTCTAGGGCTGTTTGTGACACTTATAGGAATAGCCCAATAGATCGATCAGAAAGAATAACTTTGAGGTGGTTTCGTACCCTACAATAATTTCTTTGTTTGTTCTCTGCTATTAGTGACTTTGGAGTGACTCTTTTTTGCATGTTAAGGGATTGTCATATGATCTAATTATGTTATCATTGTTGAGAGAACTTGCACTAGTGAAAGTATGAACCTTAGGCCTTGTTTCGAAGCATTGCAATACCGTTTTCGCTCACTTTTACCGCTTGCTACCTTGCTTTTTTTATATTTTCAGATTACAAAAACCCATATCTACCATCCATATTGCACTTGTATCACCATCTCTTCGCCGAACTAGTGCACCTATAGAATTTACCATTGTATTGGGTGTGTTGGGGACACACGAGACTCTTTGTTATTTAGTTGCAGGGTTGTTTGAGAGAGACCATCTTCATCCTACGCCTCCCATGGATTGATAAACCTTTGGTCATCCACTTGAGGGAAATTTTCTACTGTCCTACAAACCTCTACACTTGGAGGCCCAACAATGTCTACAAGAAGAAGGTTGCAGTAGACATCAATCTATTTTCTGGCATCGTTGCCGAGGAGGCTAGGTAAGCGGCACTAACACCCCGTCAACTAAGCTCTTTTCTGGCGTCGTTGCCAAGGAGGTTAGTGCTTGAAGGTATATCTTTAGATCATGCAATTGAATCTTTTAGTTTCTTGCTTTATCACTAGTTTAGTCTATAAAAGAAAAACTACAAAAAAAATGGAATTGAGGTTGCCTCATATGCTTCATCTTTTTAATGTCTTTCGTGAAAATAGGGATTCCGATAATTGTGCCAAAGTGTTAGAAGAAGAATGCATTAAAATGTTTGGCACTAAATCTTTGAACGATGAGCATGATTGCAGTGTTGTTAGTATGAATTCTTTGAATATCCATGATGCTAATTATATGCAAAGCTACAAGCTTGGGGACGCTATGTTTGATGAATATGGTATTTTTAGTCCCCCAAGTTTTGATGAGCAAATTTATTATGATCAAAGCATGCCTTCTATCTATGATGATTATTGTGATGACATGTATGCCATAAATAATAATGATATCTGTCGGTGTCAAAACCGGCGGATCTCGGGTAGGGGGTCCCGAACTGTGCGTCTAGGCGGATGGTAACAGGAGACAAGGGACACGATGTTTTTACCCAGGTTCGGGCCCTCTCGATGGAGGTAAAACCCTACTCCTGCTTGATTGATATTGATGATATGGGTAGTACAAGAGTGGATCTACCACGAGATCAAGGAGGCTAAACCCTAGAAGCTAGCCTATGGTATCATTGTTGTAATGGTTGTTGTCCTACGGACTAAAACCCTCCGGTTTATATAGACACCGGGGAGGGCTAGGGTTACACAGAGTCGATTACAATGGTAGGAGATCTACATATCCGTATCGCCAAGCTTGCCTTCCACGCCAAGGAAAGTCCCATCCGGACACGGGACGAAGCCTTCAATCTTGTATCTTCATAGTCTTGGAGTCCGGCCGATGATGATAGTCCAGCTATCCGGACACCCCCTAGTCCAGGACTCCCTCAGTAGCCCCTGAACCAGGCTTCAATGACGATGAGTCCGGCATGCATAATGTTCGGCATTGCAAGGCGGGTTCCTCCTCCGAATAATTCATAGAAGATTGTGAACACCAGGATAGTGTACTGCTCTGCAAATAAATACCACATTCCACCGTAGAGATAATATTATGTGCACAAGTTCAATCTGCTGACGTATCTTGTAGCATGACGTCACGCCACTACCAAGCCTTTACTTGAATCGTTTTTTATTATACCACCTCGGTAGCGTTTAGCGGCGATTTCCTTAGCACGTCTTGTCGAGCGAGATCGTGTTCCCTTATCCCAGGATTCTCATCAATACGGACGTGGGTAACCCAACGCGCCCGTCGCCACCCCTCTATCGGCGAGTCTCAAGCGGCCACGCAGACGGCTCTTGGTATTCTCCTCTTTATAATAGGACCAAGGCTCGTTTCTTTTCTTCAATCCTCCATCGAATCTTCTCCTTGCTCCAAGTTCCAACACCCGAGCCCTAGATTGGCGCGCCGACCTTCAACAATGTCCGCTCCGACCTTCGGGGCGGTGGATGCCCTCCTCCGTCACGGAGGAGGACGTGCTAAAGCTGCGAGAGGCCAAGTACATCTTTACGAGATTTCAGACAGGTTGCTGCCAAGGGCAGGCCATCCCCACCCCGAGCCCGGCGAGTACGTCGTCTTTGTATCCCACCTCCGTCGGGTTTAGGCTTCCGATGGATCCTTTTGTGAGAGGGCTCATTTTCTACTATGGGTTGGAATTCCACGACTTGGCTCCGGAGTCCATCCTCCATATTTCCGCATTTATTGTCGTCTGCGAAGCCTTCCTCCGCGTCACCCCCCACTTCGGGCTGTGGCTGAAGACCTTCAATGTGGAGCCGAAGATGATCGGGGACGTCAAGCGAGTCTTGGGGGCGGCCGTAAGTAGGAGGGCCGATGCCCCGTGGCCCGAGGGCTCCTTCCAAGAGGAGCTCGGCTTGTGGCAGCAGGAGTGGTTCTATATCACCGCTCCGAAGGGCAGCAGGCAGAAACCGCCGCCCTTATTCCACTCGGGACCTCCACGACGGTTGATGTCGTGGGTCAACCAAGGGCTCAACTGGGGGCCATCAAAGGACGTGCCCCTACTGCAGGGCCGGATTCAAGGCCTCCAAGCGAGGGAGATCGATCTGGTTGTGGTAATGCAGGTCATGCTGATTAGGCGTCTCCTGCCCTGCAAACGCCGCCCTCTCCGGCTGTGGGAGTTTAATCCGGAGGGACCACGGATTCTTCAACACTTCATGGGTATGACACCCGTGGAGATGTACAAATTATTGTTTGGATCACGAGAGGCGTGTCCAGAATTGACCGAGGACGCCGGCCTAAGCTGCAATCGCCCGGATACACAAGTAAGTTATACCGTTTGTTTGCCTTTCTATGATTCGCCTTTTAACCCGTTGCCCTTCAACAGGATTGGATAGCGCAAGCAAAGCTGATACGGTGTCCGGCCCCGCTCCTAGAGACCGCGCCGGATCCCGTGCTGGTCAGGATGCTGGAAGTTGCGCCTTCAGGAGAAGGTGAAGGGGAAAATAGGGGAGCTACCACCTCGCCCAAGGAGGCACTTGAAGAAGGGGGGATCGAGAATCCCTCCCTCCAGGGGGAGAAGAGGACCGCCTCCGGAGACCCGGAGGCTAAAGCCCCTAAGCGGGGGAAGAAATATTCACCAAAGGGTCCTGCGTCCGGGGAGGTCCCGGCCGCACAGTCTCCCCTAAAGAATCAGCCCTCCAGCGAGCCGTGAGTAGAAAAAAGGGAGTTCGGTAGTAAGAGACATCCCTATTTGTGCTTCTGAGGATAACCAAAATTTTTACCTTGTAGTTCGGATCTCCGACCTTCTCAGATGAGCTCGTCTTCGGGGGACCTTCGTCCGGAGATGGTGGAGAGCGAGACGCCTCCGTCTGCTGCGCCGTCGGATAGGGCGGACGAGCCTGAAGTGTCATCACGGAGGGTATCTGTCAGGACCCCGACTCAATGTCACATTGATCTAGCATGTAACACCTCATATCACTTTGCGGCCTCACGCACGGTATCCCCACGGGTGTCGCCTTACCTTTGCCCGGGACCGTTTGCGCCTTTTGGCACACGTATATGATAGTGTCGCTAGCATCCATATGATAAGGAGCCCGGGCTGACATGGCTAGTCGTAAACCCAAAGTGGCACTAACTTATAGGGACAGGCATACATGACCCAACAACGAACGTGTCGGTCATCAGCAAGTGAATCCAGGCTGTAGCGCTGGGCTAGCAGGACTCCGGTGAACCGGGCTGTAGCGTGCTAATAGGACTCCGGTATTCATCGCGTGACATTTCCCCGAAGGGACAGACACAGGAACGAAGAAGGACACATGCCGGCCAGCCTGAGTGTTCCGGAGCAGTAGCAAGCTACCATGGCTCAGTGGAAGCACTAGGAGACATTTCCCGGTAAGTAAGGCTACTAAGGATAAACAACTAGATAGTCAGATCCCACACATAGCAATACACATTACACGTACGCATAACATGCAAGTATGTGTTGTACAACATGGCATCACAGCATAACTCAACAAGTCATATAGATAAAGGCTCAAAGAGCCATCATAGCATTTATTGCAAACAGGGGTCACAGGACCCATCATACAGAGCATACAAGCAACAAGCGGAAGCATTACATGTGCAGGTGCAGACATCTACAAAAGAAAAAGGTGAAGAGCGACTATCTACAACATCCGATCAAGATCGTAGCTGAGGTACAAGCTACTTGTCAAGTCCACGAGAACACTAGTAAGACCAAGTCTCCGCTGCAAAAACATAAATTAAGCAACATGAGTACAAAGGTACTCAGCAAGACTTACATCGATCCTATCATACATGCATTTGTATCAAGAGGGTAATGTGGGGTTTAGTCGCAGCAAGCCAGCTTTGACTCTGTGGCTATCCTGTTCTCGACTACGAGAACTTCTTTGAGGTGATATGGCGCTGCAGTCCACTAATCACCACTCAATACACTACTATGGATTCATCCCGTCTCCCTCTGAGAAGGCCATCCATAGCACTCACACTTATCTTGAGCATTTTATAGTATCCACTTTAAGTTATCTATGTACCATGTAAGCATCCAAGAAGTCCATATCCGCGACCCGGCTATTGAATAGATCATGTTAACCTGCGGGTGTACTTCTTCACACACGCTCTCGCCACTTACCACCATGTACACATCGTGTATCTCGGCTACCTTCAAGCGGAAGCTTTGGCGAGGAGTCGGCCACGACGACTAACCACACAAGACTCTAGCCGGGTTTATCGCCTATTCGGGTTCTATCCGCAAGGAGATCCGGCGGGGTGTCGCTCACGGCCCCAAACGATGTGAACAGGGTTCCCAAGCCCACCTCGCGGATGGATCTCGCTTGGTACACCGTGCCACTTGTGCCTAATCTGTCCCAAGCCCACGGCGGGTGCCACTTGGTAGACTACTAACACTACCTACAAACACGAAACTAGTTGCGACTCTGGGCCAGAGATCAAGTTGGTTAATAAGTCGAGAGGGCTTGAAGCGCCGGAGCCCAATGTGTGGTAGTGTCGAGTCATTGGACAACATACATAGAACTTCGATTAGCAGGGCGGTTCGGTGAGACAACCCACCATGTACTCCTACATGGCCTCTCACTGCTACCTTTACCAAATCGTGTTCACACACTTAACTCTCAGCACCAGAACAACTCATAACACTCCAATTCATTCCCAATGAATCAGACCTGACACAACTCTAAGCAATAGCAGGCATAGCATGGTAGGAACAAAACATGGGCTCAATCAACTCCTACACATGCTAGTGGGTTTTAACTATTTACTGTGGCAATGACAGGTCATGCAGAGGAATGGGTTCAACTACCGCAGCACAAAGTAGCAGATGAATCGTTGTTGTCCTAATGCAATAACTGAGAGCAGGAGCGAGAGAGTAGGATTATATCGGAATGAACAAAGGGGGTTTGCTTGCCTGGTATATCAACAAGGAAGGCACTGCTTCACAGACAGGTACTCTCGAGCACTCTTAGGAGCAGGACCTATCGAGAAGGAATGGTGCCAACAATCAAAACACAAGCATATGCAACAATATGATGCATGATCATGGCATATAGATGTGATGCTGTTTGAGCTAATGCAGCTAGCATTCATTTGCTTGAAGTCCATTTGAATCAAGAATTCAAATGCAACTCCAAGCTAAGTCTTTATAAATGCCATTTATGTGTTTTCACCTATACAGTATGTATAAGTTGGTTTGTCATGCATGAAACTAGTACAGATGGAAAGATTGCATTTTTCTGATAATTTTTCATATATAAATTATTTCAATCTGAGCTACGGTTGAATTTACGTGAATTTTGAAGTTTTGAACATTTTCGGAATTTCTGATTTATTTTAATTCGAGAAAATAGTTAATTGCGCCAAGACACTCGTCATGCTTGCGTCGGCGAGGTCAGCAGTCTTGACCAGGGTCAAACCTGACGTGTGGGGTCCACACGTTAGTGTCTCAGTTAACTAACAGAGTTAGTTAACTCTAATACTAACCTAACTACAGATTAGTAGGGCAGGGCCCACTGTCAGTGTCTCTAGGGGGGTAATTAGTGCCTAACTAGAGACCACATCAGCCCGCCGGAGTTTTGGCCGGCGGCGACCAACAACGCGGTGGCGACTCGCCGGACTTGCGCTCTGGCGGCGGTGGTCGCTGGAGACCACCGGGCGTAGCCGTCGTCGTCGCGTCGAGGATGCGAGTTAGAGGCAGCGGGCGCGGGCTCGCCGGAGCGAGGCTCAAGGCGGCGGCGGAGTTCGGTGAGGCGCGCTGGTGCTGCGAGGCACGGCAGAGCTGCGGCGGCGTTAGCCTTCGGGAGGCTGCTTGGCCTTGATGGCGAGTGCGGCCTGGCTGCGGTGGCCACAGCCACGGCGAGGTACCACGGCGCGCGACCGCCGGGTTCGCGGCTTAGCGGGCTACGGCACGAAATCGAGCGCGAGGAAGGAGGGGAAGCGGAGGAGAACTCACGGCGGTCTCGATGGCGTCGTCTGTGAGCTCGGGAAGCTCTGGTGTGGCGGAATGTCGTCAGCGATCTCGGGCGGCGGGCGGCGAAGACGGCGTTAGTGGCGGCGATGTAGAGCGTCCGCGTCGCTTGACTTCGGTGGAAGGGCGAAAGTCGCGGAGATGCTCGTGGACTCGTCGGAGGCGAGTCGTGGCGGTGGCGCAACAACAGCGGCGGCGGCGGCGAAGCGCGTTCGGTGGTGCTCGCGAGAGAGAGCGAAGAGAGAACACGGGGAGAGTGAGAGGGGTCGGGCGGCGCGTGGCGTCGTCGAGACGCTTCAATGAGGGACAGGCGGCGAGGAGGAGGAGGTGGCGCGGCCTTGGCGGTGCGCGCGTCGAACGCGCCCGTGTCCTCTGGCGAGAGGGCGAGGACGATCAAGGCGTCGGCCAGCCGGCTGGGCTGGCTCTTCTGGCCGCTAGGCTGCCAGTAGGAGGCCAGTAAGGTATTTCCTTTCTGTTTTCTTTTCTATTTCGACATTTGTTTTGAATTAAAATAAATACTAGCATAATTATAAAAATGTTGAGATTCCTTGTGACCACTTTGGTTATAAAATACCGAGGCCCTCACCAATTTCCAACATTTTGGAGCCTTCAAAATATTTATATTATTTTAAACAGCTCCAATTCAAATACATATAGGTTCATTCAAAAATCCAAAATGTTTAGCAAAATGTGCATCACCTCAGGTTGTTGTTTGCAACATTTCCCAAAGACCATGGACATTTTGAAAAGCATTTTGGGTTAATTGAAATTCCATTTTTAAATTGCATCTATTTGAATTTGCTTTGGTGCTAGGGTTTGAAACATTCCCCATTTCAAATTCATTTGGAACTTAATCATGATGCACAAAGCAAGCCTAGATCATACCAGAACTAGGGACGTGACAACTCGCCCCCACTTGAAAGAATCTCGTCCGAGATTAGAATTCGACGGAAAGAAGGTGGGGTACTCGAATCGAAGGCGATCTTCTCGCTCCCAAGTAGCTTCTCTCTCGGAATGATGAGACCACTGAACCTTGAGAAACTTGATGTTATGACGTCGAGTGACATGCTCTGCTTGATCAAGAATGCGAACTGGATACTCTCGATATGTGAGGTTATCTTGGAGATCAAGCGTTTAGTAGTCCACTCCGCGGATAGGATCCGAGAAGCAACGCTTTGAGTTGAGAGGCGTGGAAGACATCATGAACTCGAGAAAGATGTGGGGTAGTTCAACTGGTAGGCAACCTCTCCTCGTTTAGCGAGAATGCGAAAGGACCAATGTAACGAGGAGCCAACTTGCCTTTGATACGAAGCGATGGGTACCCTTCAAAGGAGTAACCCGAAGGTAAGCTTTATCGCCAACTTCATAAGTCATATCCTTATGATGGCGATCATCTTGGCTCTTTTGACGAGACGGGCTGTTTTCAAATTCTCACAAATGATGCGAACTTGCTCTTACGCCTCTGGATCATGTCCGGTCCAAAGAATTGTCTTTCACGGTTTCGACCAGTTCAAAGGTGTTCGACATCTTCGTCCATAGAGAACCTCAAAGGAGCTTTCTTAAGACTGGATTGATAGCTATTGTTATAAGCAAACTCGGCGAAAGGAAGACATTTCTCCCAATCCATACCGAATGATATAGCATAGCTCTAAGCATGTCTTGAGAATTTGGTTGACCGTTCCACGACCACTCATTGAGGGTGGAAAGCGGCATCTTGAAGGAAAGATGGGTTCCCATGGCAGTTTGGAAACTCTCCCAGAAATGAGAAGTGAAAAGACTACCACGGTCTGAATTGATCTCTAGTGGAATACCATGAAGTGATACTATTCGAGAAATATATAACTCAGCGAGCTGACTAGCGGTGATATTCTCTCGAACAGGTAGGAAGTGCGCCACTTTGGAGAGACGATCAATGACTACGAAGATAGCATTATTCCCTTTCTTGGTCCTGGGAAAGCCGGTGATGAAATCCATACCAACTTTATCCCATTTCCACTCAGGAATAGCTAAAGGCTAAAGGGTGCGAGCAGGTCTTTCATGCTCTGCCTTAACGCGACGACAAACGTCATAGTTAGCAATAAACTGAGCGATTTCTCTCTTCATCCTAGTCCACCAGAACCTCTGGCGTAGGTCCTGATACATCTTAGTACTACCGGGATGAATTGTGAGAGGAGATTCATGCGTCTCCTTAAGAATCAATTGTCGCAGATGTTGATTCTTGGGAACCACCAGGCGATTCTCAAAGAAAACAACACCACGATCATCCATAGAGAAACATCCACCAACTCCCTTCTTAATGTTTCTCTTGATCCGGAAATTCCGTGTCACCTTTTGAGCTGCGATAATCCGATCCTCAAGATCAGGTTTCGCCACCAAGGTAGAAAAGAATCCGTGAGGAGCTATGTGAAGATTAAGCTTACAAAATTCCTCATGGAGAAGTGGTTGGCCCTGCTGCAACATGAGATTGTTGCAATAGGATTTACGGCTTAGAGCATCAGCCATGACATTGGCTTTGCCTGGAGTGTAGATAATCCCTAAGTCGTAATCTGAGATCAACTCCAACCAACGTCTTTGCCTAAGGTTCAGATCCGGTTGGGTGAAGATATACTTGAGACTCTGGTGATCGGTGTAGATCTCGCAATGTTTACCAAGAAGGTAATGTCGCCAGGTCTTGAGTGCATAGACTACGGCTGCAAGCTCTAGATCATGTGTAGGATAATTCTCCTCATGTGGATGCAACTGTCGAGATGCATAGGCAATCACATGACGATCCTGCATAAGAATGCAGCCTAGTCCCTGTCGTGAGGCGTCATGATGATAACAAAGTCTTTAGTGAAATCCGGTGGCACAAGTATGGGAGCAGAAGTCGGGCGTCTTTTCAGTTCTGAAAGCTGTACTCACACTGTGGGGACCACTCAAACTTTTATCTTTCTTGAGAAGTTCCGTGAGGGTTTGGCTACTTTGGAGAAGTTTTCAACAAAGCGGCGACAATAGCTGGCTAGACCAAGGAAACTCCTAACTTGTTTAACGGTTTCAGGTGGAGTCCAATCAAGAACGGCCTTAACTCTCTCAGGATTGACAGCAATGCCCTTAGCAGAGATTACGTGGCCTAGGTAGGTCACTTCTGGCAACCAGAATTCACACTTGGAGAACTTGGCATAAAGGCGGTGCTCTTTGAGTTTTTCTAATACAAGTCTAAGATGTTCGGCATGCTCTTCCTCGTTCTTCGAGTAAATAAGAATATCATCGAGGTAAACCACGACGAACTTATCTAGGTACTCCATGAAGATCGAGTTCATCAAGCGGGAGAAGGTAGCTGGGGCGTTGGTTAGACCGAAGGACATGACGGTGTACTCGTACTGGCCATAACGAGTGACAAAGGCTGTCTTGGGGATGTCCCCGTTTCTGATCTTGATTTGGTGGTAGCCTAACCTCAAGTCCATCTTGGAGAAGACTGAGGATCCAGCGAGCTGATCATACAGGTCGTTGATCCTGGGGAGCGGATATTTGTTCTTTATCGTGACCAAATTAACGGGACGATAATCTACAACCATCCGGTCCGTACCATCCTTCTTCTTGACGAAGAGGACGGGGCAAGCCCAAGGAGAAGAACTAGGACGGATGAAACCCTTTTGCAAGGACTCATCAAGTTGTTTCTTAAGCTCGGCTAGTTCTAAGGGTGCCATCTTGTAAGGTCTCCTAGAGATTGGAGCGGTTCCTGGGATAAGATCTATGACGAACTCTACATCTCTATCAGGTGGAACACCTGGCAGTTCCTCTGGAAAGACATCCGGAAAGTCACGGACTACCGGGATATCTTCAAGGTCTGGAAGAGGGCTGGCATTAAGAGAATAGAGTTGGCGCTTTGCAACTCTGGTGGAGATAAAGTGACTATCTTGCCGATGGATGTGTAAGCTGAGCAGACACGGTGAAACAATCAATCTTGGCATGATGAGCTGTCATCCGATCCATACCCAATATGATGTTAATATCCGAAGACTTGAGAGCTATAAGTGATGCAAGGAATACAAGTCTGTCTACAAGGATTTCGTTACCATGGCTTACACTAGAAGTTTGCCATTTGGATCGAGGGTTTGAATAAGTAGTGGGAGGGCATATCACAAAATGACATGTCGTGCAAGTGGGCATAGCTTTGAAATGAAGGAATGAGGCGCTCGATGTCGAATAGAACCGATCTTTGGGTGACGATTGACAAGGAGTGTACCAAGAACGACATCCGGATCATCATGGCGTCTTTAGCTGAGACATGATGCACAAGCCCAAGTTCAGGTGAGTGACTGGCACTAATCATCTTGCGTGGTGGCTTACCATGGCCAACAGGCTTATCGGGCTGGGGTGGAGCAACTCGTGCGAGTGCAAATCTGGCAATGTGGCCTGGCTCTCCGCACTTGTAACAAATCTTGGAGGTAGAACGTGGACCCGCATTGGCAGGCGGTCCACCAATAGGCCTGGGTGAAGAATATGACTGAGCTGGGGAAGGCACCACATAGGATGGTCTCGGTGAATATCCGGAAGGAAGAGCGGAGTTTGGAACCCAAATCCGGCGCTTCTGAGAACTAGAACCGGAGGAAGATCCCAAATCATGGGTGTGCTTACGAGACTCCTCGTAAGTGAGCTGAGTTGTCTCTGCATTAATGGCCTTGTTCACAAGAGCTTGGAACGTATTGCAATGGTGCAGGTGGAGATCACGACGCAACTTGGGGTTGAGACCCTTCCGGAACCTAGCCTGCTTCTTGGCGTCCGTGGACACCTCTTCTGAAGCATAGCGGGCAAGGTTCTCAAACTCTCTACTGTAAGCATCAACAGCCATCTTACCCTGGGTGAAACTACAGAACTCTTCTCGCTTGCGATCAATGAGGGCCTCGGGAATGTGATGCTCGCGAAGAGCTTCAGTGAAATCTCTCCAGGTAGGAATCTGACCAGCTGAAAGCATAGCCTCATAGTTCTGCCACCAAAGACTAGCAGGACCTTCCAGGTGATATGCAGCATAGATGACCTTGTCATCTTCAGCTACGTTCGCACAACGGAGCTTGTGTGTGCTGCTACGGAGCCAGTCATCTGCATCGAGCGGCTCGATGGAATGATGAAAGGTAGGTGGGTGCAAGCGAATGAAGTCATGAATGGTTGCAGACCCTTTGAACCGATGTGTGGTGTTCTCCTCGATACGTGCCAACAAGCGGTTAGACTCACGCTTGTTTCTCTCCATCTCTAACATGAACTCGACAACGAAGGCTGGTGGGAGGATCCTCATCCCTACCATCTCCGTGGTTACGGCTCGAGCAACAGAACTTCGCTTAGCCGATGACATCTGAGAAAGCGAAACCAGGGCGGATCAGCATCAACTATAAGCTATAGAATGTAGGACAAGGAAACTAGTAACTCTCGAACTCCTAGGGCAATTCCGCAAGATAGCGGCGATAAAATGCTCGAGAATGAGACATCCTGCTAAAATGGGGTAGTAACATACTCAACATCACCAACAAGGTTCTAAGATCATACTAAGCAGGCTACACGGAAGTACTCGGCTGGGGTATGACTCGATCAACCAATCCTATGGGACTACGGAGTAGTAACACGTGATCTGATAGGCGGAAAGAAAGCCTAGTTCCTTAACCCCGGGAAAGATATGATGACTCGGATCGAAGGCCATGAGGTATAAGGAGTAAAAGAGCCTTCGTTCCTTCCCACAATCAATTCCCTTACATAACTAAAAATTTCTAGACTCAACTTCGACCGGTTTGGCTTGCTAATCCTCTGAGCGATCGGGCTCGATACCAAAGCTGTCGGACCCGACTCAATGTCACATCGATCTAGCATGTAACACCTCATATCACTTTGCGGCCTCACGCACGGTATCCCCACGGTGTCGCCTTACCTTTGCCGGGACCGTTTAGCCTTTTGGCACACGTATATGATAGTGTCACTAGCATCCATATGATAAGGAGCCGGGCTGACATGGCTAGTCATAAACCCAAAGTGGCACTAACTTACGAGGACAGGCATACATGACCCGACAACGAGCGTGTCGGTCATCGTGAGTGAATCCAGTGCAGTAGCTGGGCTAGCAAGACTCCGGTGAACCGGGCATGGCGGCTAACGGGACTCCGGTATTCATCGCGTGACATTTCCCGAAGGGACGACCACGAGAACAAAGAAGGACACATGCCGGCCAGCCTGAGTGTTAGGAGCGAGAGCAAGCTACCATGGCTCGATGGAAGCACTAGGAGACATTTCCGTAAGTAAGGCTACTAAGGATAAACAACTAGATAGTCGGATCCCACACATAGCAATACACATTACACGTCGCATAACATGCAAGTATGTGTTGTACAACATGGCATCACAAAGATAACTCAACAACTTATATAGATAAAGGCTCAAAGAGCCATCATAGCATTATTGCAAACAGGGTCACAGGACCCATCATACGAAGCATACAAGCAACAAGCGGAAGCATTACATGTGCAGATGTAGACATCTACAAAAGAAAAAGGTGAAGAGCGACTATCTACAACATCCGATCAAGATCGTAGCTGAGCTACAAGCTACTTGTCAAGTCCACGAGAACACTAGTAAGACCGAAGTCTCCGCTGCAAAAACATAAATAAAGCAACATGAGTACAAAGGTACTCAACAAGACTTACATCGAGATCCTATCATACATGCATTTGTATCAAGAGGGTAATGTGGGGTTTAGTCATGACAAGCCAGCTTTGACTTTGTGGCTATCTGTTCTCGACTACGAGAACTTCTTTGAGGTGATATAGGCGCTGCAGAGTCCACTAATCACCACTCAATACACTACTATGGATTCATCCCGTTTCCCTCGAGAAGGCCATCCATAGCACTCACACTTGTCTTGAGCATTTTATAGTATCCACTTTAAGTTATCTATGTACCATGTAAGCATCCAAGAAGTCCATATCCGGACCCGGCTATTGAATAGATCATGTTAACCTGCGCAGGGTGTACTTCTTCACACGCTCTCGCCACTTACCACCATGTACCGTCGTGTATCTCGGCTACCTTCAAGCGGAAGCTTTGGCGAGGAGTCGGCCACGACCGACTAACCACACAAGACTCTAGCCCAGGTTTATCGCCTATTCGGGTTCTATCCGCAAGGAGATCCGGCGGGGTGTCGCTCACGACCCCAAGCGATGTGAACAGGGTTCCCAAGCCCACCTCGCCGGATGGATCTCGCTTGGTACACCGTTCCACTTGTGCCTAGTCTGTCCCAAGCCCACTGCGGGTGCCACTTGGTAGACTACTAACACTACCTACAAACACGAAACTAGTTGCGACTCTGGGCCAGAGATCAAGTTGGTTAATAAGTCGAGAGGGCTTGGGCGCCGGAGCCCAATATGTGGTAGTATCGAGTCATTGGACAACATACATAGAACTTCGATGCTTAAGGACGGTTCGGTGAGACAACCCACCATGTACTCCTACATGGCCTCTCACCGCTACCTTTACCAAATCGTGTTCACACACTTAACTCTCAAACCATAACAACTCATAACACTCCAATTCATTCCCAATGAATCAGACGACACAACTCTAAGCAATAGCAGGGCATAGCATGGTAGGAACAAAACATGGGCTCAATCAACTCCTACACATGCTAGTGGGTTTTAACTATTCTTGTGGCAATGACAGTCATGCAGAGGAATGGGTTCAACTACCGCAGACACAAAGTAGCGAGATGAATCGTTGTTGTCCTAATGCAATAGCGAGAGCAGGAGGCGAGAGAGTAGGATTATATCGGAATGAACAAAGGGGTTTGCTTGCTCGGTATATCAACAAGGAAGGCACTGCTTCACGAGCAGTACTCTCGAGCACTCTTCGGAGCAGGACCTATCGAGAAGGAACGGTGCCAACAATCAAAACACAAGCATATGCAACAATATGATGCATGATCATGGCATATAGATGTGATGCTGTTTGAGCTAATGCAGCTAGCATTCATTTGCTTGAAGTCCATTTGAATCAAGAATTCAAATGCAACTCCAAGCTAAGTCTTTATAAATGCCATTTATGTGTTTTCACCTATACAGTATGTATAAGTTGGTTTGTCATGCATGAAACTAGTACAGATGGAAAGATTGCATTTTTCGATAATTTTTCATATATAAATTATTTCAATCGAGCTACGGTTGAATTTACGTGAATTTTGAAGTTTTGAACATTTTCTGGAATTTCCTGATTTATTTTAATTCCAGAAAATAGTTAATTGCGTCAGCACTGCGTCATGCTTGCGTCAGCAGGTCAACGGTGCTGACCAGGGTCAAACCTGACGTGTGGGGTCCACACGTCAGTGTCTCAGTTAACTAACAGAGTTAGTTAACTCTAATACTAACCTAACTACAGATTAGTAGGGCAGGGCCCACCGTCATTGTCTCTAGGGGGTAATTAGTGCCTAACTAGAGACCACGTCGACCAGCGGAGTTTTGGCGGCGGCGACCAACAACGCGCGGCGAATCGCGGACTTGCGCTTCTGGCGGCGGCTGGTCACGCGGAGACCACCGAGGCGTAGCCGTCGTCGTCGCGTCGAGGATGCGAGTTGGAGGCTGCGGGGCGTCGGAGCTCGCGGAGCGGGAGCTCAAGCGGCGGCGGAGTTCGCCGGGCGCGCTGGTGCTTCAGCGCCTGGCAGAGCTGCGGGCGGCGGCGTTAGCCTACAGGGAGGCTGGCCAGCGCGTGGCAAGTCTGGCGCTTGCTGCGGTGGCCACAACCACGGCGTGGAAATACCTGCGGCGGGCGACCGCTTCAGGTCCGCGGCTAAGCGAGGCTACTGACCTGAAATCGAGCTTGAGAAGGAGGGGAAGCGGAGGAGAACTCACGGCGGTCTCGGTGGCGTCGTCGCGAGCTCGAGGAAGCTCTGGTGTGGCGGAATGTCGTCAGCGATCTCGGGCGGCGGGGCGAAGACAACGTTAGTGGCGGCGATGTAGAGCGTCCGGCGTCGCTTGACTTCGGTGGAAGGGCGAAAGTCGCGGAGATGCTCGTGGACTCGTCGGAGGCGAGTCGTGGCGGTGGGCGCGGCAACAGCGGCGGCGGCGGCAGCGCGTTCGGTGGTGCTGCGAGAGAGACAGAGGAGAGGGGGAACACGGGGGAGAGTGAGAGGGGGTCGGGGCGGCGCGTGGCGTCGTCCAGACGCTTCAGCGGAGGGACAGGCAGGCAGGGAGGGAGGAGGTGGCGCGGCGCGGCGGTGCGCGCGTCGGGCACGCGCCCGTGTCCTCCTGGCGAGAGGATGAGGACGGCCAGGCGTCGGCCACCGGCTGGCTGGCTCACTTTGGGCATTGGGCTGCCAGGTAGGAGGCCCAGGTAAGGTATTTCCCTTTCCTGTTTTCTTTTCTATTTCTGACATTTGTTTTTGAATTAAAATAAATACTAGCATAATTATAAAAATGTTGAGATTCCTTGTGACCACTGGTTATAAAATACCAGAGGCCCTCACCAATTTCCAACATTTTTGGAGCCTTCAAAATATTTATATTATTTTAAACAGCTCCAATTCAAATACATATAGGTTCATTCAAAAATCCAAAATGTTTAGCAAAAATGTGCATCACCTCTGGTTGTTGTTTGCAACATTTCCCAAAGACCATGGACATTTTGAAAAGCATTTTGGGTTAATTGAAATTCCATTTTTAAATTGCATCTATTTGAATTTGCTTTGGTGCTAGGGTTTGAAACATTCCCCATTTCAAATTCATTTGGAACTTAAACATGATGCACAAAGCAAGCCTAGATCATACCAGAACTAGGGACGTGACAGTATCCCCGAGCCCGGCCGAGCCGAAGAGTTCGGCGCCGACTAGAGTTCGGCCGGGGGAGCTGAAGGATCTACTTGAAAGGGCATCCATCTCAGAAGATCACCATGCATTGATGAGTATGGTGATTGGAAAGATTTTGTCCGCCGAAAGCGGATTGCATAATGCCGTTCGGAGTTTGCTGGCGGGGTTTGAGGTACGTAAAAACGACACACCTTTTCGATACTTTTGCACATAATAGTGCGCCCTGTATAGATAGTAGCCCCTGAGACTCGGTAGGCTGTCGAAAGCGACAGTGTGCCGAGGATCAAAATCGCAGGTTTCAATTTTCGTCGTCCCTATGCAGGTGGCGGATCATCCGGGGGCCAGCCGGACTGATGGAGTTGCTGAACTAAAGCGACAACTCGACGTTGCAGATGCGGACATCGCGCTACTCAACAGGCAACTTGATGAGTCGCGAGGTAAGTGTTTCTTTACGGTCACTTAGTAAGGGAGTAGAAGCCCACTCCTTACAACATGTGAGCGAAATGTAGATGGTGCCGCTGCTATGGAGGGCCTTCGGGCCGAACTTGCTCAAGCCAAGGAGCAAGCGGAAGAATGTCTGGCGGCCTTGAGGCGGCGAGGAGTTAAAGCGAAAGGGCTTCACACTTTGCCGGCGAGGAGGAGATGGCGAAATGGCCGTGAAGTTAAAAGATGCTACCGACCGCAATAAGGCTCTTGAAAAGGAGCGCTAAGCGGGCGAAGACACTGGGAAGGCCACCGCCGAAGCCAAGGATGCCCGTTCGCAATCACGGGCTATAAAGAAGGAGCCGCGTAAGCCGGAGACATTGTGGCTGGCAAGCCCTTTACTGCTGCGCGAAGGTTCTGGATCAAAGTATGCTCAGCTTGGCCAGCTGTGGGGTATGGATCCTTATATGGACTTAGCGGCGAGTGCGGCGGATGCCGTTGTGCACTCCGGAGCGGAAGGATCACAAGGCGGAAGAGCTGTTTTGGTCTCAATTCCATAGTCCGGGCGTTCACTTCGGCCGACGGACGGTTGGCCGAGTGGGCTGAGCTGAATAGGTTGTCGGGCTTGCCATAGCGGATATCGTGACTCATATCCGGCGGATTGGCCCAAGCGAAGAGCTATTTTGGCTTATTGCAGCAATTTCTTGGGGCGGTGCTGCATATCAAAGCGATAAGCGGTCGGCCTGCATAGAGGGTGCACGGATGGCACTTCGCCCGTGTGAAGACACATTGGGCGAGATGGATGCCACCGCTGTTGCGACCGGAGTTGAGACGAGCGGTTACCCGCCGAGCACTATTTTGGGGAAGTTCTGCGTGGTGCTCGTGTAATAGAGTCGCAGTGCTCGAAAAATGTCACGTTCAAATGAATGCTTTATTTTGTAAAACAATGTTTACAATGTTTATGATGTATGCGCTTTTTATACTTGTGCGTTCAAGTATTGAAATATCTCCTATGCGGCCGTTTATGTATACGCGTGTATAACCTGAAGGATGGCAGTCGTCGGCTTCAGCCCCCACGCACAAGGTGCGGGGGTGTTCGCCAAAATAGCGCATTTTCACACTTAATCCGACATCTCAGTCCTGTGAAGGAGGTGGTAGCGTAGCAAACGAGGCAACCGGACTATAATGCTTTATCACTTTCACTTAGCCATGGGAGTTCGAGGGTGGGGCTACGATATAGCCCACAGGGCACCGCGCTCTCTCTGGTCGGGCGCGTATGTGCTGACGGAAGCGGTCCTTCATCAAAGCGAAGAATTCTAAACATTCCATTGGTCGATCGAGTGGTTGACCAGTCTCTCTTGTATCATGACGATCGGTTTTGGCTTTCTCTCTTGAGGTGCTCGCCCGGCCGAACTGGGGCACAATCGCGATAGTTCTCCTAGTGTCGCGTTAGCCGATGATCTGAGCGTAAGGCAGCAAAACACGAGCCGGGCAAACCCAACATTTGACCAAAGACATGATTGAGCTGATGCATATAAGGCCTAACTCGAGACGCCGAACACTCCCGAAGGTATTCGGTCTTTATAATAACAGGCAGAACAATGCCCTAAGCCCCTAGTGTCCAGGTACGGCGCGAGGTCCTCTGACGCGGCCGATGCCAGAACGCCAGTCTCCTCTCTGATTATAATGAGAAACCAGGGGATTATAGCAACAAGAGACAGTAAGAAAGGTTTACGCAGGGTCTTAATCTGAAAAGAATCCTTGAAACGGGTCCCTACTGCACGTCTGCGCCTGTGTCTCCGTTGTGCCGTATCCTGGACGGGTGTGCACGTTGTTCATCTGTAAAAAGAGAGGAACTTAGTTTGAAAAGAAATCATGCGAAAAGTGCATAAAAATTGAAATATTAATAAATTAGTAAAGCTGAGCCTATATTAGCTCATTATTGCTTATATGCACAGCCCTTGTGAAGGGTGTGCGGCTAGGAACCCCTAGCTTATTTATGTCGGACTCGTCTAGCCGTGTCCGGGATCTTTGAATGACCCTCTTAATCGAAATGATGCCACGTGGACGGGCATTTTAAGTGTAAGAGACGCGTAATGTGGTATTGCGTTAAAGCAGAGAAAAGCTTCACGTCCCAATAGTGCTTGATAGCTACTTTTGAATGGGGCGACCTGAAAGATTAGCTTTTCGCGTCGGAAGTTGTCAGGTGACCCGAACACAACTTCTAGTAATAAGGAGCCTGTGCACTTGGCGTAAGGGCCTGGCGTCACTCCTTTAAAGGAAGTGTGGCTATGTCGAATTTTAGTAAGGTCTATCCCCAACTTGCGGATTGTGTTCGGATATAGCAGGTTTAAATCACTGCCGCCGTCCATCACGACTTGTGTAAACTGTAGTCCATCGATTATGGGATCCAATATCAGGGCAGTCCATCCTGCGTTTCGAATACTTCTGGAATAATCCAGGTGGTCAAAGTTATTGGTTTTGACATCCAATCTCAAGGTTCCTCTGGGGTGGACCGTGCGACACCTATCTTAGCGGGTGCCGCATTGTTTTTCTGTACTATCACATGAAGTGAGTTTAGTGCTTTGACTTCTTGTGGGAAAGTCTTTTGTTTTCCGGTGCTCTGCTGGTGTGGTTCGTCATCGTCCTCGCTTGGCGCGTCGAGCCCCTTGTGTTCGGCATTGAGTCTGCCAGACTGTTTAAAAACCCAACAATCTCGGTGGGTGTGGTTTGCAGGCCTTCCGGAGGTACTGTGGATTTGACATACCCGATCCAAAATTTTGTTTAAGTTGGATAGCTCATCACTGTTGTCCTTAAGAGGCAGTGTTTATTGTTTGACCGTGAGCTTTTGAATCCGACGTTGACCGCCGTGTTCTTTGGGCTTTTTTCTTTATTCCGGCGCTGATCCTTTCTACGCCGTGATTTTCTGTTTCCATCTCTGATCTCGGATGTGCTCGGGTCGCTGGTGCTGCATCTTGCTAGCCTGCTGTCTTCCCCCGCACAAAAGCGGGTCATGAGGCTTGTTAGCGCGGCCATTGTCCTCGGCTTCTCTTGGCCGTGGTGTCTGGCGAGCCATTCGTCTCGGACGTTGTGTTTAAAAGCTGCTAAGGCTTCAGCGTTCGGACAGTCGACTATTTGGTTCTTTTTGGTAAGGAACCTGTTCGAAATTCTTGTGGCCGACTCTCCGGGCTGTTGAGTTATATGACTTAGATCGTGCGCATCCGGAGGGCGGACATAAGTCCCTTGAAAATTTGCTCTAAACGTCCTCAAGCTCTTCCCAACTTCTAATAGTGTTTTACGGGAGGCTTTTGAGCCAATGCCGAGCTGGCCCTTTGAGCTTGAGGGTAGATATTTTATGGCGTGGAGATCATCTCCCTAGCCATGTGTATGTGTAGTATGTAATCCTCTATCCAGACTCGAGTGCATTGTTCCGTCGTATGCCTCTATGTTTATGGGTTTGAACCCTGCTGGAAATTCATGATCCAGCACCTCATCGGTGAAACATAGTGGGTGTGCGGCGCCCCTGTATTCGGGTGTGCCGCTGTCTTCAAACGCTTGGCGTGTTGTGTTGCTTCCTGGGGCCCTCTTTTTTTGCCCGTAAATGGACCTGGCTGGGCCATCTGTTTTCCCAGGATCATGAGTTGGCTTGTGTGCGGCGCCGCTTGTTGCTTATGTCCTGTCACCTGGCCGTCTATCCGGCCAGGCGGCCTCTTTGTTCTTTGACTGTGGGGGCTCTATGGCTTCCTCGTCAAATTCTGGCAGCAGCTTGCGCTTCGGGTAGCTCTTTGTTTGATGGCCATTGCCATATTTGTCTGCGGTCTTGAGTACTTTGCTCCACCTCATTCTGAGTATGTCTTCCACTGTTTTGAGCTTCCGTTTTTCCTTCTTCAGACTTCTTGCAGTGGCGACGAGTCTTTTGTGAAGGTTCTTATGCTCCAATGGTGTGTCCGGCGTGAGGTCGTCTGGACTTTAGGTTTCGCCAGGCATGGATTGATTATCCGATTCGTCCTGTTTGGCCGGTTGCTTGGTTGCATGTTTGTTGTCCACTGGTTTTCCCTGCTCTATTGCTGGGTCATTAGGAATGCTGTTTTTGTCGAGGCGGGACTTAGGGCGGTGTCCGCGTCGCCGTTTTGGTTGTTTGTCGGCGGGATTATCCTTTGCCGCGCCCCGTTGTTCCTCGTTATCGCTTCCTTTTGGGGTGTCCACCATATATACGTCATGTGTTGGGGTGGTCTTCTAGTGCCCTGTAGGCGCTGGTTCTTGATCGTCTCCGGCATCGTCGTCCATACCGTCGATGTCTTCGGAGTCGTAGTCTAGCATGTCGGTTAGATAAATCGGCGGTGGCTACAAAATGGGTGGTGGGTGGGCTTTGAATTTCTTCGTCGTCCGCATCCCAACAATCCGGCGTAGTCGGCCAGGCTCTCCGGATAGTGAGAGATGCTTTAGCGAATTTAGGATGTCGCCAAAGGGTGAGTGCTGAAAGATGTCCGCAGCGGTGAACTCCATGATCGGCGCCCAATCAGATTCGATTGGCAGGGGCGCGGAAGGTTTGGAGTCCGGCAGGGAGTCCGGCACCTCGGAGTCATGAGCTTTATAAGGGACGAGGTCAGCGTTCGGCTCCATCGTCGTGGAAGTTGGAGCTCCTGAGGCGGTGTCCAGCCACCCGTCCTCGACCTGCGCAATCGGCTCCGGACTATGGGTCGGAGCGGATTCGTGTGCGGCCTCCAAGGTACTCTCTGGCGGCAGAGTTAGATCATGCCCATCGTGACAGTGCAGCACGCTCGGCTGCGGCTCGGATCCATTGAAGATCAAGTCTCCGCGGATATCCGCCGTGAAGTTTAGGCTCCCAAATCTGACCTGATGGCCAGGGGCGTAGCTTTCAATCTACTCCAGATGGCCAAGTGGATTGGCCCGCAGTGCAAAGCCGCCGAATACGAAGATCTGTCCGGGGAGAAAAGCCTCACCCAAGACTGCGTTGTTGTTGATTGAAGAAGCCATCAAGCCTATCGGTGACGACGCAGAGGAACTCTCAATGAAAGCACCAATGTCGGTGTCAAAACCGGCGGATCTCGGGTAGGGGGTCCCGAACTGTGCATCTAGGCGGATGGTAACAGGAGACAAGGGACACGATGTTTTTACCTAGGTTCGGGCCCTCTCGATGGAGGTAAAATCCTACTCCTGCTTGATTGATATTGATGATATGGTTAGTACAAGAGTGGATCTACCACGAGATCAAGGAGGCTAAACCCTAGAAGCTATCCTATGGTATGATTGTTGTAATGGTTGTTGTCCTACGGACTAAAACCCTCCAGTTTATATAGACCCCGGGGAGGGCTAGGGTTACACAGAGTCGGTTACATTGGTAGGAGATCTACATATCCGTATCGCCAAGCTTGCCTTCCACGCCAAGGAAAGTCCCATCCGGACACGGGACGAAGCCTTCAATCTTGTATGTTCATAGTCTTGGAGTCCGACCGATGATGATAGTCTGGCTATCCGGACACCCCTAGTCCAGGACACCCTCAATAACCATGAAACTTGTCATCATGACTTTAATTTTAAATTGGATTATGCCTCTCATGATAGTTATTTTGTTGAGTTTGCTCCCACTACTATTGATGAGAACGGATTTGCTTATGTGGAGAGTAGTAAAATTTCTATGGTTGTGCATCATGAAAATAATGCTTTATGTGATATTTATATTGTTGAATTCATTCATGATGGTACTGAAAATTATTATGAGAGAGGAACATGTGCTCTTACATATTGCAATAATATCAAGTTTCCTCTCTATGTGCTGAAATTTTTGAAGTTGCACTTGTTTTGCCTTCCTATGCAAGTTGATTCTTGTTCCCATAAGTTATTTGCTCACAAAATCCCTATGCATAGGAAGCGGGTTAGACTTAAATGTGTTAGTCATATTCTACATGATGCTCTCTTTGTGGTTCAATTCTTATGTTTTATGTGACCATCATTGAAATCATCATGCCTAGCTAGAAAGGAAATAAAGAAAATCACTTGTTGGGAGACAACCCAACATTTATACCTACTGTTTTGGTGTCTCCACATGATTAAGATACTGTAGTAATCATTTTTTGTAGCTTTTGTTTCAAGAAAGTGCCAAGTAAGACCTTTGGGATGGCTTACGGTGATAGTTGTTTTGATCTTGCTGAGAAACAGAAATTTTTGCACCCAGGAAAATAATTTTCATAATTCACAGAAGCATGCTTTTGATCTGATTATTTTTAATATGGTTGGTACGCAAATTACCCAGGTAGTCCTAATTGTTCAGAATTTTTCGATTTACAAAAGTATTGGAGAGTTACAGATTACTACAGACTGTTCTGTTTTTGACAGATTCTATTTTTAGTGTGTTGTTTGCTTATTTTGATGAACCTATGAGTAGTATCGGAGGTATGAACCATAGAGAAGTTGGAATACAGTAGATATTACACAAATGTAAATAAATAATGAGTTCACAACGGTACCAAGAGTGGTGATTTATTTTCTTATACTAACGGAGCTTATGAGATTTTCTGTTGAGTTTTGTGTTGTGAAGTTTTCAAGTTTTGGGTGAAGTTTCGATGGATTACGGAATAAGGAGTGGCAAGACCCTAAGCTTGGGGATGTCCAAGGCACCCCAAGGTAATTTTAAGGACAACCAAGCATCTAATTAAGCTTGGGGATGCCTGGATGGCATCCCCTCTTTCTTCTTTGTTCATCGGTAACTTTACTTGGAGCTATATTTTTATTCACCACATGATATGTGTTTTGCTTGGAGTGTCATTTTATTTTATTAGTATTTACTTGATGTTATTCAGATGCATGTTTTATATCTCTTAGCTCAATTAAAAATTCAAGTATGGCCTTTACCATGCTTATTTTACAAGTCTATACATTGCTGTTTCGAAAACAGAAAGTTTGCTGTTATGCTTTGAATATTGGTGAATGGTCAGAACATGATAAAATCTTGAAATTTTGAGACAAGGAGTAACAACAAATTTTCTACAGTGTGGTAATTTTTCAGAATTGTTGGAGTTAGGGAAGTATGATTCCTCTTGCATTCTTTACAGACTGTCCTGTTTAGACAGATTGTTGTTATGTTTGCATTGTTTGCATATGTTTGTTTGTTAATGAGCATAGGAGTGTTAAATATGCAGAGGCATTTAGTAGGCAATATCAAATAATAATTTTAGTGATTTGCTACAGTAGATAATGATAAGGTTATTGTGTTGATTTATACTAACTTACCTCACAAGTTCTTGCTGAGTTTTGTGTGGATGAAGTTTTTAAGATTTAGGGAAACTGTGATATAACAGGAATTAAGGAGACACAAAAGCTCAAGCTTGGGGATGCCCAAGTCATCGATAATTAATATTTCAAAAAGTCTCAAGCATCTAAGCTTGGGGATGCCCCGGTTGTCATCCCACCTTTCTTCTTCAACAACTATCGGTCAGTTTATGTTGAGCCTAAGTTTTTGCTTCTTCACTTGATATGTGCTATCCTTGCAATGTCATTTTGTTTTTACTTGCTTGTTGTTTGAATAATATCCCAATATATGAAATTATTAAATTTTAGAGAGTCTTCACATAGTTACATAATCATTCGACTACTCATTGATCTTCACTTATATCTTTCGGAGTAGTTTTTCATTTGCTCTAGTGCTTCACTTATATCTTTTTAGAGCATGGCAGTGATTTTATTTTCAAAAAATTAATGAACTCTCATGCTTCACTTATATTATTTTGAGAGTCTTAAACAACATGGTAATTTGCTTAGGTTATGAATTTAGTCCTAATATGATGGGCATCCAAGAGGGATATAATAAAAACTTTCATATAAAGTGCATTGAATACTATGAGAAGTTTGATTCCTTATGATTGTTTTGAGATATGAATATGATGATATTAGAGTCATGGTAGTGGAGTAATTGTGAATTTGAGAAATACTTGTGTTGAGGTTTGTGATTCCCGTAGCATGCACGTATGGTGAACTGTTATGTAACAAAGTTGGAGCATGAGATATTTTTTGATTGTATTCCTTATGAGTGGCGGTCGGATTCAAGCGATGGTCTTTTCCTACCAATCTACCCCCCTAGGAGCATGCACGTAGTGCTTTGTTTCGATGACTAATAGATTTTTGCAATAAGTATGTGAGTTCTTTATGACTAATATTAAGTCCATGGATTATACGCAGTCTCACCCTTCGACCATTGCTAGCATCTCTTGTGCCACGCAACTTTCGCCTGTACCATACACCCACCATATACCTTCCTCAAATTAGCGACCATACCTACCTATTATGGCATTTCCATAGCCATTCCGAGATATATTGCCATGCAACTTTCCACCGTTCCATTTATTATGACGTGCTTCATCATTGTCATATTGTTTTGCATGATCATGTTGTTCACATTGTATTTGTGGAAAAGCCAACGTTCATAATTCTGTCATACATGTCACTCTTGATTCATTGCACATCCCGGTACACCGTCGAAGGCATTCATATAGAGTCATATTTTGTTCTAAGTATCGAGTTGTAATTCTTGAGTTGTAAGTAAATAAAAGTGTGATGATCTTCATTATTAGAGCATTGTCCCATTGAGGAAAGGATGATGGAGACTATGATTCCCCCACAAGTAGGGATGAGACTCCGGACGAAAATAAAATAAAAAAAGAGGAAAAAAAGAGAAGGACAAAAAAACAAAAAAATGAGAGAAAAAGAGAGAAGGGGAAATGCTACTATCCTTTTACCACACTTATGCTTCAAAGTAGCACCATGATCTTCATGATAGACAGTTTCCTATGTTGTCACTTTAATATACTAGTGGGAATTTTTCGTTATATAACTTGGATTGTATATTCCAATGATGGGCTTCCTCAAATCGCCCTAGGTCTTCATGAGAAAGCAAGTTGGATGCACACCCACTTAGTTTTTCTTTTTGAGCTTTCATATACTTAGCTCTAGTGCATCCGTTGCATGGCAATCCCTACTCACTCACATTGATAACTATTGATGGGAATCTCCATAGCCCGTTGATTCACCTAGTTCATGTGAGACTATCTCCTTCTTTTTGTCTTCTCCACAACCACCATATTCTATTCCACCTATAGTGCTATGTCCACGGCTCACGCTCATGTCTTGCGTGAAAGTTGAAAAAGTTTGAGAACATCGACAGTATGAAACAATTGCTTGGCTTGTCATCGGGGTTGTACATGATTTGAATATTTTGTGTGATGAAGATGTAGCATAGCCAGACTATACGAGTTTGTAGGGATAGCTTGCTTTCGCCATGTTATTTTGAGAAGACATGGTTGGTTTATTAGTATGCTTGAAGTAGTATTGTTTTTATGTCAATATCAAACTTTTGTTTTGAATCTTACGGATCTGAACATTCATGTGACAATAAAGAGAATTACATGGATAAATATGTTAGGTAGCATTCCACATCAAAAATTCTGTTTTTATCGTTTACCTACTCAAGGACGAGCAGGAATTAAGCTTGGGGATGTGAAAGTGCAACTAATCCCCGGGTGGTTTTGGTAATTAATAACAACATATATATCATTGAACTAATTGTTTCTTGAGAATCATTTCAGAAAGTTCAGTGATATGGGTATGGCAATGACTGAAGAAGTGGACCCTCAAAATGCTAAGGCAAGCATTGGCAAAAGCTCAAGACTCCATTTTTGGTTTAGTGATCCAAGATCACATTGAGTCTATAGGAAAGCCAATACTATTAAAAGGGGATGAGGTTATGTTAATGATCTGGTTGCTCAAAGTGCTTAGTGATACATCTCCCAAACTATCAGCAATCTTTCATTCCAATATACACTCATAAGTAATCTCGGTCCCACCAATTCCATAAACTCAGTCACACCGAGATGAACCACCTCAGCCATATACCCAAACCCTAGAAATTTCGGATTTTCCGATTCTGAACTCGGTCTCACCGAAACTAGTGTTGCCAAGCTTCTGTAACCTTCTGTCATCAAATCGGTGTCACCGAGATGATAAAGTCGGTCCCACCGAGATTGGCAAACCCTAGTCTTTGGAAGAATCGGACTCACCGAGATTGTATTTTCGTCCCACGAAAATCCCAACGTTCTAAGATTTGAACTTTCGGTCTCACCGAGTTGTCAACTTCGTCCGACCGAGATTGGTCAAATGTGTGTAGCAGTTGGATTTTGTGTGGAGGCTATAAATACCCTCCACCCCTCTTCATTCGTGAAGAGAGCCATCGAAAGAACTACCACTCCTACCTTACATTTACGAGAAGAAAACTACCTACCCTTGTGTTGAGATCAAGTTACTCCACTCCCATCATATGAAACTTGATTTCTAGCCTTCCCAAGTTGCTTTCCACTCAATCCTTTCTTCCACCACAGCCAAATCAGTGAGGAGAGTTGAGTGTTGGGGAGATTATCATTTGAAGCACAAGAGCAAGGAGTTCATTATCACCAACACCATCTATTACCTTTTGGAGGGTGGTGCCTCCTAGATTGGTTAGGTGTCGCTTGGGAGCCTCCGTCAAGATGTGGAGTTGAACCAAGAAGTTTGTAAGGGCAAGGAGATCGCCTACTTCGTGAAGATCTACCCGAGTAAGGCTAGTCCTCCGTGGGCGTATGCCATGATGGCATAGACAAGGTTGCTTCTTCGTGGACCCTTCGTGGGTGGAGCCCTCCGTGGACTCTCGCAGCCGTTACCCTCCGTGGGTTGAAGTCTCCATCAACGTGGATTGACGATAGCACCACCTATCGGAACCACGAGAAAAATCTCCGTGTCTCCAAATTGCGTTTGCTCTTCTCCACCTCTCTTTACTACATGTGCAATTTACTTTCCGCTGCCAATACTCTAGAATTGCATGTGTAGGGTGATACTTGACTTGATCATCATTGTGAACTTGCCAAAAACTTGTCTTAATCAAAAGGCTGAATTTTTATATTGTCAAGTAGTCTAATCACCCCCCCTCTAGACATACTTTCGATCCTACAGGATGCTTGATACGTCTCCACTAAATCTATAATTTTTGATTGTTCCATGCTATTATATTATCTGTTTTGGATGTTTTATATGAATTAATATGCTATTTTATATGATTTTTGGGACTAACCTATTAACCTAGAGCCCAGTGTGTAACACCCTAGATGTAACATGTCCATTTTTGGCAATACATCAACTTGACCTTCATCCATTTCTTGTGGGGTTTATCATGTTTGGCCTCATCTTGTTTTGGTTATGTGTGGTTTTATTCTTTTCTTTGTCATTCTCCTTTTTAGCCATGTTGCATTTGTGCCTCTTGTCATTTTGCATTCATCCTCATCATATAGTGCATCTTCATCTCATGCCATCTCATGTTGCATGTTGTCATTCATGTTGTTGCCATGAGCATCATGGGCATGACCTTGTCCCCCCCCCTTTCAACCATGGCACCATCACTCCTCCTCCTTCCTTCTCTTATCAAGTGTTATTGTTCCTTCTCTTTTAATGTTCATCTTCTCCCTGTTAATCTTGCTCCTTGCCCTAAACCTCTCTGCCAAAGATATCCTTATTTGAAGTTGTTTTGGTCAGGTTCAAAAATGACACAAGTTTGAAAATATTTCAAACTTGTCTTATTTTTCTACCTCTAAAAATGCCCAATGCAATTTATTAAAATAGTGGATAATTCCAGGAGTTTGAGAGTTTTTTCTTCATGCTCTAACTCCTCTCCCTTTTTCCTGAGATTTTCTATTTCTATTTCTGTTTATTTAAATAGAAATGAAGCAGCAGTAGCAGCAGCCAGCGCAGCAGCCCCCGGGCCTCGGCCTCCCAGGCCGGCCCAGCTAGCGCCCCGCGCAGCCTAGCCAGCCATCCAGTCCGCTTGCCCATTGGCGTTTCTCCCAGCCGCCCGTTAAGAGTCTGCCCGTGCGCCCGTGGCTAGTTGGGTCCCGCTCGTCAGCGCCTCCCCTATTCCCCGCACCCACCTTTTCCCTCTCCTCTCGCCGTCGCCATGGGGACCGCGAGCACGACCGCGCGTGAGCTCGTGCCGCTCGCCCTAGCCCTTTTAAGCCCCAGTTTCCGTGTCCCCTGCTTCGCCTAGGGTTTCCCTCGTCCGCCGCCGCCGTTTCCTGGTAAGTTTAGCCACCAGATCCATCGCGCCATCGCCATCCCGAACGCATCGGAGAGCGCGTCCTCGTCGCCGGCGTGCTCTCCTTCGGCCTCTACCCCGCCTGGCGTGTCCATCTTCTTCCCCGTCGTCCACTACATCCCCGTCGTCGACTACGTGGAGCCGGAGCCCCTACAACGACCGCTTCTTCCTCGTCTTCGAACCTGGCCGCCGACGTGTTCGACCACCACCATCGCCGTCTTCGTCCACCTCCCGCCAAGCCAAGCACACCACCGTGCTTGTGGTGAGCACACATGGCTTCCTGGCCCCTTTTCCCCCTCGTTTGCATGCTCTAACCGCGGCCGCCGCGACCGCCTGATCTCGCCGCCGTCGGACCTCGTCTCCGGCGAGTGCTCCGACCTCTTTAGCCTCTCTGCGCATGTCCATAGGCATCATCGTATCACGTAGGGTAGATCCGTGCTCCCTGCCGCTCGTTAAACCCAGCGCCTCGTCGTGGTTTAGCTCGTCGCCGCTCGCTCGGGACCTCGTCGCCGGCAGCGTTTCCGTCGCTGTTGGGCGTCGTGCGTTCCAAGCGCGAGTGCGGGATCCCCTTGCGGTCCCGTAGCACCCTTCCGCCACTCCGTTAGGGCGCCGGAGCTGCTCCAGTGATCCCTCCGCCGCCTCTGGCCGCGCCGGTGCTCTCCGCTGTTTTCCTCTGTTCTGGACGTCGCCGTAGCAGTTGGTAAGAGGAGAAACCCCCCCCCCTCTGTCAGCCATCGTCGACTAGCCTAGTGGATCGAGCCACTCGGTTGCAACCAATGACTTCGGGTTCGATCCCCATGAGCAAGTTAAACCAAACCCCCACCTTTTACGTGTATATGCAGGTGTGTGTGTGATGAGGTGGCCCCACCCGTCATCCTCCCTTAGCCCTGTTTTCCCTTTATTTATTTATTTTATTTATTTATTTATTTTACCCGCGATTATTCCATTTACGCATATGGAATCTGTCCTTTTAGGCAAGTCCATTTACGGGCGTTTCGGATATGGAAAATGCCATTTCAGTCATATTCCATTTAGGGCAGGTTTTAACTTAATGCACTTGTGAATATTTTTCTACAGCAACCCTAACATATTATATATGTTTTTGGGGAAGAAAAATCCCACAAATCCAGTGGTGGCATTAGTTTCTGCATTTGAGCAAGTTCATGAACATGTCATTTTACATCATGATGTTGTCTTGTCATTTTTGTGTGTTTTATTTCAAGCATGCTATGAGGTTGTTTTGCACAAGGATAACTTCATTTTCATGCCTACTTCAAGCTAGTACTTGTTCCATGCCATGATATGCCTGGTAGTGAGCTAACCAAGCTTGTAAAGATGCCATGTTGAATCTGTTTTTGCCATGTCCTGAAATTTCACCAAGTCTGGAACTATTAATAAAACTTGCTATGTTTACATGGGTGCCATCATTTCTTATGGTCCTTTTTGGCTTATGGTCAGTAAGGGACTTTTGATATATGCTTTGAGTAGATTCCTGCCATGTCTTGTTTTGCTATTATAAGTTCCTGTAGCTTGTTGTTTGCTTGCTCTAAACATGCCTTCCTGATGTTAATTGCTGGCATACTAGTATTTTCACCAAGTCTGTGAACCTGATAATTTTTGCACTTTCACCATGCTTGTTTGAACATGTTATGATGTGATTTAGCCGTAGCTCAGTGTTCCTCTTTTGTTAAGCATCTCCTGTAGATCAAGGCCATATGCTTTGTTTTTATGTTGGGGTGCTGTAGCATAGTTTCTTGTTGCATGCTAAGTAGCATCGTGCTGTTAAACGCACATTCACGTCATTCTTGTTTTGCTTGTCATTTGAAAACCGTGCATCCGGTTCCGGTGATCTTTATATCGATTCCAACCGAAATCATCTCATCTTTCCAGCGGCATACTTGGTTTGCCAAGTTGATGCCTTGTTCATCATTTTCCTTCCGGAGCACACATATGCATTGCATATCACATCTCGCATAGCATGTCATGTATTGCATCATATTGCTTGTGCATTGTTCCTTGTTTGATTGTGGTTCCGTTGCTTGTGTTCTTGCTTTGGGTAGAGCCGGAGGCGAGTATGTGAGCGAGGAACCTGTTGAGAACGCCTCTCGAGGATCAAGCCTTCGACAACTCTGAGAACCTTGCAGGCAAGATGACCATACCTTCGATATCACTTCTATCTTTGCTTGCTAGATGCTCGCTCTTTTGCTATGCCTATGCTGCGATACCTACCACTTGCTATATCATGCCACCCATATTGCCATGTCAAACCTCTAACCATCCTTTTCCTAGCAAACCGTTGATTGGCTATGTTACCGCTTTTGCTCAGCCCCTCTTATAGCGTTGCTAGTTGCAGGTGAAGATGAAGTTTGTTCCTTTTTGGAACACGGATATTTTGGGATATCACAATATCTATTGTTTTAATTAATGCATCTATATATTTGGTAAAGGGTGGAAGGCTCGGCCTTATGCCTGGTGTTTTGTTCCACTCTTGCCACCCTAGTTTCCGTCATACCGGTGTTATGTTCCTTGATTTTGCGTTCCTTGCGCGGTTGGGTGATTTATGGGACCCCCGTGACAGTTCGCTTTGAATAAAACTCCTCCAGCAAGGCCCAACCTTGGTTTTACCATTTGACACCTAAGCCTTTTCCCCTTGGGTTTTCGCGAGCCCGAGGGTCATCTTTATTTAACCCCCCGGGCCAATGCTCCTCTGAGTGTTGGTCCAAACTAGAGCCGCTTGCGGTGCCGCCCTGAGGCAACTTGGGGTATCCTCGGTTACTGTACGTACTGATCATCTGGATGTGCCCTGAGAACGAGATATGTACAGCTCCTATCGGGCTTTGTCGGCACAATCGGGCGGCTTGCTGGTCTTGTTTTACCATTGTCGAAATGTCATGCGAACCGGGATTCGAGATCGATCGGGTCTTCCGGAGAAGGTCTATTCGCCGTTGACCGTGAGAGCTTGTGATGGGCTAAGTTGGGACACCCCGCAGGTATTATCTTTGAAAGTCGTGCCCGCGGTTATGAGGCAGATGGGAATTTGTTAATGTCCGGTTGTAGAAAATCCGAAGTTGACCTTAATTAAAATACATCAACCGCGTGTGTAACCGTGATGGTCCCTTCTCGGCGGAGTCCGGGAAGTGAACACGGTGTTGAAGTTATGTTTGACGTAAGTCGTCTCAGGATCACTTCTTGATTGCTACTAGCTTCATGACCGTGCCTTGCTTCTCTTCTCGCTCTCTTTTGCGATCGTAGCCACCATATATGCTAGTCGCTTGCTGCAGCTCCACCTCATTACACCAGCCTTCCCTTAAGCTTAAATAGTCTTGATCTCGTGGGTGTGAGATTGCTGAGTCCCCGTGACTCACAGATTCTACCAAAACAGATGCAGGTACCGATGATACCAGCGCAGAGGGCGCAACTGAGCTGAAGTGGGAATTTGATGAGGCCCTTGGTCGTTACTATGTTTCATTTCCAGACGATCAGTAGTGGAGCCCAGTTGGGACGATCGGGGATCTGTGTTGCATTTGGGGTAGTCTTCTTTTATTTTGGTTCCGTAGTCGGACCTTGAGTGTAAACTGAATGATGGATGCTTATTTATGTATTGTGTGAAGTGGCGACTGTAAGCCAACTATGTATCTCTTTCCCTTATGTAATACATGGGTTGTGTGAAGATTACCTCACTTGCGACATTGCTTTCAATGCGGTTATGCCTCTAAGTCGTGCTTCGACACGTGGGAGATATAGCCGCATCGAGGGCGTTACACAGTGACAGTTTCTATTTTTTCCTTGTTTTTGAGTTTCACGGAAAAGGAATATCAAACGGAGTCCAATTGAGCTGAAAATTTACGACGATTGTTTTTGGACCAAAAGAAGCCCATAGAGTACCGGAGATGCATCAGAAGAGTCCCAAGGCCACCACAAGGGTGGAGGGCGGCCCCACCCCCTAGGGCGCACCCTCCGACCTTTTGGGCCCCTCGTGGACTCCCCTGTCTTGTTCTTGATGCCAACACCTCTTATATATCCCCAAACCTCCAGAACAGAACCTAGATCGGGAGTTCCGCTGCTGCAAGCCTCTATAGCCACCAAAAACAAATCGGGACCCTGTTCTGGCACCCTGCCGGAGGGGGAATCATCACCAGTAGCCATCTTCATCATCACGGCGCTCTCCATGACGAGGAGGGAGTAGTTCACCCTCGGGGATGAGGGTATGTACTAGTAGCTATGTGTTTGCTCTCTCTCTCTCTCTCTCTCTCTCTCTCTCGCTCTCTCTCGTGTTCTTGATTTGGCACGATCTTGATGTACCACAAGCTTTGCTATTATAGTTGGATCTTATGATGTTTCTCCCCCTCTACCTTCTTGTAATGGATTGAGTTTTCCCTTTGAAGTTATCTTATCGAATTAAGTCTTTAAGGATTTGAAAACACTTGATGTATGTCTTGCATGTGCTTATCTGTGGTGACAATGGGATATTCACGTGATCCACTTGATGTATGTTTTGGTGATCAACTTGTGAGTTCTGTGACCTTGTGAACTTATGCATAGGGGTTGGCACACGTTTTCGTCTTGACTCTCCGGTAGAAACTTTGGGGCACTCTTTGAAGTTCTTTGTGTTGGTTTGAATAGATGAATCTGAGATTCTGTGATGCATATCGTATAATCAAACCCACAAATACTTGTGGTGACATTGGAGTATCTAGGTAACATTAGGGTTTTGGTTGATGTGTGTCTTAAGGTGTTATTTTAGTATGAACTCTAGGGCTGTTTATGACACTTGTAGGAATAACCCAATAGATTGATCAGAAAGAATAACTTTGAGGTGGTTTCGTACCCTACAATAATCTCTTCGTTTGTTCTCCACTATTAGTGACTTTGTAGTGACTCTTTGTTGCATGTTGAGGGATTGTCATGTGATCTAATTATGTTATCATTGTTGAGAGAACTTGCACTAGTGAAAGTATGAACCTTGGGCCTTGTTTCGAAGCATTGCAATACTGTTTTCGCTCACTTTTACCACTTGCTACCTTGCTGTTTTTATATTTTCAGATTACAAAACCCATATCTACAATCCATATTGCACTTGTATCACCATCCCTTCGCCGAACTAGTGCACCTATACAATTTACCATTGTATTGGGTGTGTTGGGGACACAAGAGACCCTTTGTTATTTGGTTGGAGGGTTGTTTGAGAGAGACCATCTTCATCCTACGCCTCCACGGATTGACAAACCTTAGGTCATCCACTTGAGGGAAATTTTCTATTGTCCTACAAACCTCTGCACTTGGAGGCCCAACAACGTCTACAAGAAGAAGGTTGCATAGTAGACATCAAATAGTACCTTATATCATCTTTTGTACGTACTAGATGACTCATTGCGCCAATTGGCGTGGAGACCAACTACAACCTAGAAGTTAAGCGAACTATTTGAATGATGTTTTTCATTGACTGTATGCAAATGATTATGTTCATATTGCATTTCTATTTGCCTTGACAGTGATCATGTCACATAGCTTTCTTTGGCAATTTGTTTTTGATGACATGAGACTTTTTCATGAGTTTGAAGCATGCTTGGCTCACTCGAGCAGTTGTCCAGGATTTCTATGTGGACGGATGGCCGTTTGCTCTGCTCGAGTGCGTCGTCTCACACGACCGTTCACACACGCCGGCCTAGAGCGAGTCGCATTACCAGCGTCCTTCAGCCCATGCCAAGCTACTTAAACCCCGTCAAGCCATTGCCGAACATAACATATCATTTTTTAAATATCATTTTTCACACATATCATCCGATATGGACCAAAATATCGACTGATATGTCTGATATCTGACCGGATATGTCCATTGATATAGACCGGTATGTCGATGAACACAACTATTCATTAGAAAGTGGTGAAAAAATATTATATATTTACAAATTCATCATATTATGAAAGTCATGCAAAATGCTCTATAGAACACATATAAAGTGCATTGTTCTTAATCGTAGAGTGAGGATTTTGTGAAACTATCTTAAATAGTTTATTAAGTAACAATCCACAAACTAGTAATTTAAAGTTGTTATGCAAGAGCGTTGACACCATACATTTGCTTTTATTAAAAAGACATTTTTACCAAGATACTGGAACAAAAATCTAGATATGTTTCGTCTGATATGTCTACATATCATCCGATATATCACCCGATATCCGACATCCGATATTCAAGCCAAACCGATATGAACCTGATATACGATAGTTTGAAACTTGTTGGCGTAACTTCAAAATAAAAGCTAACAGAACCACTAGCAGTAACATGTATCTACGTGCCAAATTAACTAGACCAGTCACTCCATTGAACTATCTCCGACAATCGGTACCATACAAGTAGGCTCTACCATCATGATATAAGGGTCCGGGATATCATTGATAGTTAGCTAGAAGCAGAACCCCCCCTCCCCTCCATAGGCCTGCTCGCCAGGCCTTCCCCCATCCACATTTCCGTAGTGTCAAATTCCACCAAAATGACATCTAGTAGCGCCACCAATTATCGCCTACACGGACTGAGAGGAGATGGGTCCCTGGGCGTTGTGGGCAGCCAAGCATTCTGAAATCGCTTCCTCGGCGGCAATAGTGTGGTGAGCTATCATTAGCATATCACCACGAGATGGCCGATAACAGGTATAAACGAAAAGGCAGGGTGGACGTTATAACAAAAGCAAGTCGTGTAGGTATTTTGTAGCGAATTCATCATGGAAGGTTTCACCAATGACGATAAAATGCTTCGCCATGGTTGTTCCAAGCCTTCTGCTCCTCGTGCATGTTGATAAGTTTCACTGATGTTGCTTCCTGACTGGTCGGCGCAAACCAATTGTATTCGCTATCAGCGATAGCAAAATGACCGAGCAAGGATGGTGTTACGTCCATTCATGAGGCAACTGCCTATGCCCCACCACATGGAGTCAGGGCAAGTCGCCTCTGATGCATTGCACCATCGAAGAAGAGAGGTGATACTTGTGAGCTGCGTTGGGATTTTCATCGAAGAGGAAGGGTGAAGCAATATATTAGCGGATAGTATTTCCCTCAGTAGAGAACCAAGGTTATCGAACCAATAGGAGATCCATGCAAACAACCGTCGACAATACCTACACACACAAGAGCAAATCATTGCACCCAACACGGGCAAGAGGGTTGACAATCCCCTTGTACTTGTTAATTGCAACGATCAAATCTGATAGTAGTAGATAGATAAATTGCAAAGTAAAATAAAAGTAAATAAATTGCAGAAATGTATTTATGGTTTCAATAATATGATTAAATTAGACCCGAGGGCGTTGTTTTCACAAGAAGCATCTCTCTCATAAAAATAGCATATGGTTGGTAGACAAATTACTGTTGGGCAATTGGTAGTAAAGTGTTATGGAAATATGCCCTAGAGGTGTCGGTGTATAAAAGTAGGGGTCTCCTTTTGACCCCTTTGTGCACGGGCAGTCGAAGCCACGCGCCATGGCCGCACATAGCAAGGAAAAGTAGGGGAGCTGGAGAGAAGCCAAGGGCACAAGACTAACAAGGCGACATCAAGGACCAAGGCCACAGAGATCAGATGAGCGAAGCAGGTTTCCCTGGCAAGACCCTTGCCGGGGCAGCCTCAGCAGCCCCGGCAAGGCCCTTGCCGGGGCGGCTCGCCCACACTAGCGGAGTGAGCCACCCTCGAACCCACGGTCTCTAACACCATCAACTACATTGGGCCAGGGCTCAGGAGGCACCTCCATGGTGGCATGCAGATCTTTGTGAAGACAAAGAATACTCAAGATCAGATAAGGATTGGAGGGCAACAATCCTTGCCAAGATCCTTACCAAGGAAAATCCACAAGACCCCCGGCAAGATCCCTGCCGGGGACGACAGCGCGCCACGGCGAGGCCCTTGCTGGGCCACCCGACAACATCCTTGCTGGGACACTCGGCAAGACCCTTGCTAGGGGCATCAGTGGGACCACTTCTAGGCCCGCACCAACCAAGTCTCCACCGCCGTTCACATATAGCTGCCAGCCCAACCAACTGGGCAGGCACCTGCATGGCAACATGCGGCTTCCAGGCCAACTAAGCACACACCTGCGTGGCGGCATGCAGATCTTCATGGAGGCTCCACCATCGCGCCACCTCAGCTGCTTGCCTTCCTACATGGCACCGCATGCATCACTGGCCAGGGCGCGTGTCAAAGCGAGGAAGAGCGGCGACGGACAGGACGGGCCTCTCTCCCGTCCCCCGATAAAGTGAGGGGACACCTAAGTCGTGCATTAAATGCATCTTGTCCTGTAATACGAGCGATAAGCTCGCAGCACTGTATGCCTTTCCACCTCCTGTGTGCCACTGTGGCAGCCCCTTTCGCCTATAAAAGGAGGCCCATGGCGTACTGGAAAAGTATCCGGCTCTTTAGAACCACACAACGCCCGTAGCCAGTTCAAGAGCTCAAGAACACTGAATGCATCGACCAAGCAGGACTAGGGTTTTACGCATCCCCGCGGCCCAAACCTGGGTAAACAATCCTTGTGCTGACTGTTGATCTTGCTCTTCTCACAACCCCACGCCCCGCAACCATAGTAGGGATTCTTGTGATCCCATAGGTGTCGTTTCCCACCGACATCTTTGGCATGCCAGGTAGGGGGCGCAATTGTGAGAATCTGGTCTAGTAGTTGGCCTAGCAGTTCTTCATCGCCACAGCTCCCGCGGAGAAGGCGACCAAGGGAGCAGCACTGGCAGCGAGCGCGAAGGATGCCAGGGCGGCGATGAGAAAGCTAAGTGACGCCGAACTTTAAATTTTCTCCTTAATATAAGGTTATCGTCCTCGGAGATTCTGCCTATGTATGGAAAACCTGTAAGCAGAGGGGCCCTCCCGCGATTGGCAATGCCCTTGTTCTGTTTCAAATCCACTCAATAGTTCAAGTGGCTATGTAGAGAGCGGCAGTGTAGCCTTCCGCCATCAGCAACGCTCTCGACTCTGACTCGAGTCAAGCTCGACAAATCGAGCGGTCGCGTTAAGGGCGGTAAGGTGGTTCGCCCGGCAGCAAGCGCACCCGGCAGGCTAATGGGGATCTGTCCTCAAGACGCTGCCCTGGGTTTCCACACCGGCAAGCATACCCATTTAATGTAGGGTGGACATACAAAGGAAAATCGAACTGGAAAATAACATGCATAATGTCAGAAGTACTGCAGAGTTATATTACCGAAATCACCGCCATGGTTCTAACTAAAGATAGCAATTGTCTTGGTCATGAACCTATAGCGACGATAAGGAACGGGGTGCCTAGTCCCGGCGCTGGCCCTCCAACCTCTTGATTTTGTCGATGCGGCTGAGGATGGGCTTGATACGCTCCTTGAGCGCCATGATGTCAGCATCCTCTGGCAAGCTCTTCAGCGAAACTTCGAAGTCGAGGTCAGGGTGCCAATGCGCTATCTTGGCAAGCACCTTGGTCATGACACCCCGGCAGAGCATCCGGGACTCCTCGGCCAGGGAGGCCGCCTAGTTGGAGTGAAGCCGCTCCACGGCGCCGACGACCCTCTCAAAGTACATGGTCAGGTTGGCGTTGGGGCTCAGGCTCGCCTCTGGGGCGTACCTCATGTCCGGCATCCCCATAGTGGCTAGCTGCGTGGCGGCCGAGATCGCAACGACGGCAAGGCGTTCGAGCCAACGCTTCTCGCCCTCCACATGGTTGTTAAGGTTGGCGACCTCGTTCCGCCGCAGCTGCTTCTCGATCTCCAGGTCCTTGGTCAGGATCCCCTCCCAGGCCTTGGCCTCCGACAGCATCTTCTCGAGATCCTCCAGCTTCAGCTTGAGGTCTCTGATGGAGTTGTTGGCCTCGGAGAGATCCCCGGCCCTGCTAACGGCCACGTCATGCGCCTCCGCCAGGGCGATGTTGAGCGTGTCCTTCTCCTTGGATAGCTTCAGAGTCTGCTCCTTCAGCTGATCCTGCTCCGCCTCCAACTCGTTCACCTTTCCGGCGTGAACCAGAGCCTGGGCATCGAGTGCCTCTTGATGCCTCTGCTCCAGCTGTTGGGTCTACTGTACGACGAGCTTGTCCACCTCTTCATCCTTGCCGTGGAGCATAGCAGCAAGCTTCTCCTCGCACGCGGCAAGATCCTCCTCCTGGGAGTTTAGTGCAGCCGCACGCTGGGTCCGAACGGCTTCGGCTGTGGCGACCTGCACCTCCTGCGACCCATGATTAGTGTATGCCTGCTCCTGAGGGATTAGTGGTACCCAATAATCGTCGCTTCCAGTGTGGCCGGCGGGGCCGTCCCGGGGTTCCTGGAAGAGCTCAACTTCTGGCGCCTCGTCCCCCCAACTTGGGCTGAGGAGCGAGCCTTGTTCGCCCTCGCGTGGGTGCCCGTGATCCATCATGCGGGGTACGTACTCTTCCAGGGTCGCTACCCCGAAGGCTGCACCATAGGGCTCCGCGTGCCACGCAGCTCTGCTTGACATGCCAACCTGGTGATGGTAGCGCGGCGGCCCACGGGGGCCGTGGGTCGCGATGAGTCCTTCATTGGCGGGGGGCGGAGTCGGTGCTGCCGTTGGCCCTGTGCTGACAGCTTTGCTAGTGTTGGAGTAGCCTTGGATCCCGCGGTTGCACGTGGGGGCCCCGCACGGGCCGCCCTGGGCCTGAGACGAGAGCTGAGTGCAGAAGGGGTGAGCCCCCGAGGCGGCGAAGCCCAGGAGCTCCACCACCCGCTATAGCAGCACGTCACGGCCGCCTTCCATCAGTCTGCACTGCAGCAGCTCTCAGGCCACCATGAGCGCGGCCCTTGAGTTCGCCTGCTCCCGGCGGGTGTACGACATCGTGGCCGCGGCGTGGTTGGAGGCCCTTGCTGCCGACCGCGTCTGCCGCGGTGTTAGAGCTGTCGAGGCCTGTCCGCGTTGCCCGCGGCCCGTAGCGCCCTGCAGACCGCGAGCTGCCTGGGGCATTGGGTCGCCCGGGGCGAGCGGCTCTGTGCGAGCGGGCCATGCCGCCCAGGGATCATGGTTGCCTACCTGGTCGCCGGACATGGTGATGACGATGCGACGGGACGAGGAGTGGCGGAAGGCGAATCCCGGCGCACCCCTACCTGGCGCGCCAAATGTCGGATTTCGGGTTCCGGCAGACCCTTGAGGTTCGAACACTGGGGTGCGCGCGGAGATCTAACCCTCTACCAGCTTGCTCCTCGCCGAATCGCTAGGATCTAAACTTCCAAATAGAACGACACAAGAGACACAAGGTTTATACTGGTTCAGGCCACCATTGTGGTGTAATACCCTACTCTAGTGTGTGGTGTGGTGGATTGCCTCTCGGGCTGGTGATGAACAATACAAGGAAGAACAACCTCGTGAGGGTCTGTTCTCGGCTGGTGCGACGAACTGCTAGGAGGAGTTCGATCACTTTATCTACTGGTTTCTTGGAGAGGATCCAGGTTGCTAGGTCCGGTCCTGCTTGCCTCTACCCTAGGGGTGGCTAGTCCTATTTATAGGCAAAGGCCCTGGGCCTCTTCCCAAATATTGAGCGGGAAGGGCGCCAACAATCGGCCATTTTGAAGGGGAACAGCGGGTACACTTATCCTGACTAAAGTTGGTCCTCGCCTATCAAAGGCTCTGGTGGTGACGCCTGCTTGGGCTCCACAATGACTTCTTCCCTCGCATTGGGCTGGTCTTGGTCTTATTGCACCGAAATGGATGCCTTTGCTTGATGCTCTCACCTGCGCTTGCCCCCTTTGCACCAGAGAGGAAGGGAGGACACTGCGCGGGCTGGCGCCCGACTGGCGCCCTTGGTCGTCATGGCTTGCGTCATGGGAACCTCGCAAGGTATCCCACCTTGAACTCTCCGCCTCCTCGTGAGCCAGCTTGACGAGGCCGTGCCTGAGGAAGCTCCTTGTCGTCCGCCCTGCGAGGCTTGGCCCCTCGCGAGGGTCTTGAGCTTGTGTTGATGAAGATGGGCTGTGCTGAGCCTCCTTTGAGCCACGTTGTAAGCCGCAGGCAGGCAAGTCTGGAGACCCCCGTTCCCAGAACGCCGACAGTAATGTAGTCCACCTCCACCGGAGAGGTGTCCTAGATGAGCCGCGGCTCAGCGGTGACGTACCCCTCGTGCAAGGTGTCGAAGAATTCTTGCACTTTGAGATCGTCCGGCTCGACCCAACTTGGGTCAAGGAGTTGCGCGTTGAAGAGAGACATCATGGCGATAATCTCGGACCGACGAGAATTGTTGCACAGCAGGACAACTCCTGCCGGCAACTTGAAAACGGGCTCTTTGGCAACCTTGCCGGCCTTCGCCGCAACCCTCGCAGCCTTGCCGGACCGCTCAACCTTTCCGTTGTCATTGGCCTTGAGCTGGAAGATCCGCTGGCAGAGATGGGCGTGCATCAGCACCGTCAGGTTGTGGTCGAGGCCGGGGCGGAGCCTCATGATGTCAGCAGCATTCACGAAAAGCCAGGCCAACCTCCCCTTGTTGTGCAGAGGAGCGATTCGGCGGCGGATGAAGTCCGCCCCGATCATTTCGAGATGAGCCCGGCCTGGGTGAGCCGAAGGATCCTGGTAGTGGCAACCATGAGCTTCGCGTTGTCGGCATCGACATTGCCCCAGTCATTTCCACGGACCGGCGGCTCCTGGCGAACCTTGCAGAATGCTGGCGGGTTCTTCTCCTTGATCCAGCACCACCGGCCCCGCCACTCTTCCCACCTCTCCTTCGTGGTGCCCTCCTGGTACGCCCCTGGGCCCTCGGAATCCAGGCGACGCAGCCAGAGATGGTGCCCCCTCTTTGGATCTGAGGGGAGAAGTAATGGCGAAAGAGCGCCATGTTGGGGTGCACCCCGGCGAAGCCCTCGCAAAGGTGTGCGAAGAGATCCATGCACTCCATGGAATTCGGAGTGAAATCCAGAAGCCGCAAGCTGTAGGTGTACATGATGTCCTTGAAGAAATCGGAGAAGGGGGGACAGAGCCCGCAAGAGAAGTAGTCGACAAAGAAGGGGTACTGATTCAGGTTGGCCCCAGCGCTGGCAGGGATGACGCGCGTGGCTGGATGTCCGTCTTCTCTCCTCCCGTCTTCACCCCCCACAGAGCTTTGATGAACTCCTGAACCTTGGACACATCGACTGTCGAGGGGAAGTAGGCGACTGCGCCCGTCGCGCCACCAGCTCGCTCTTTGGCTGCTCCGTCGCCCCGACATCTTTGGCCACCCCCTTGCCTTTGGTGGACTTGGCGCCATGGCGACTGCGAGAGGCAAGAGAGCAGAGGATGGCGGAAGGGCAGCGACGGTGGGCGGAGATAGGGGGCTCGAGCAGGAGGAACAAAGGGGGCGGCGGTTCTAAGATTGGAGAAGGCGCAAGGAGGGGGTAAAGTGAGCAGCACGCCCGCGGTTATTCGTTTTTACGGGGAAGGCATGGGCCACCTCCTTTCCCATTAACTGCGATACGACGCATGTGTGCGGGAGCCATCCCACGCATGCCTCCCATGTCACGCACGCTCCTCCACGACGAGCATTCAATGCGGGTTGTGGAGAAGCGCAGCAGATGGAACAGTTAGCACGGTAAAATCCGCCCCACCTGCTCGTGCACCGTTTTGTGCCTGGCCCAACAACGTGTCGCGCTTATGGCCCAGGCCCAGGGGCTGCTGTCGATGTACAAAAGTAGGGGCTCCCCTTTTGACCCCTTTACTTGTGCATGGGCAGTCGGAGCCACGCGCCATGGCTGCACATAGCAAGGCAAAGGAGGGGAGCTAGAGAGAAGCCGAGGACACAAGACTAACAAGGCGACATCAAGGACCAAGGCCACGGAGATCAGATGGGTGAAGCAGGTTTCCCCGGCAAGACCCTTGCCGGGGCAGCCTCAGCAGCCCCGGCAAGGCCCTTGCCGGGGCGGCTCGCCCACACCAGCGGAGTGAGCCACCCTCGAACCCACGGTCTCCAACACCATCAACTACGTTGGGCCAGGGCTCAGGAGGCACCTCCATGGTGGCATGCAGATCTTTGTGAAGACAAAGAATACTCAAGATCAGATAAGGATTGGAGGGCAACAATCCTCGCCAAGATCCTTACAGAGGAAAATCCACAAGACCCCCGGCAAGATCCTTGTCTGGGACGACAGCGTGCCACGGCGAGGCCCTTGCCAAGCCACCTCGAAAGATCCTTGCGGGGCACCCGGCAAGACCCTTGCTAGGGGCATCAGCGGGACCACTGCCAGGCATGCACCAACCAAGTCTCCACCGCCATTCACATACAGCTGCCAGCCCAACCAACTGGGCAGGCACCTGCATGGCAACATGCGGCTTCCAGGCCAACTCAGCACACACCTGCGTGGCGGCATGCAGATCTTCGTGGAGGCTCCACCACCGCGCCACCACAGTTGCTTTCCTGCCTACATGGCACCGCATGCATCGCTGGCCAGGGCGTGTGTTGAAGCGAGGAGGAGCGGCGACGGACGGGACGGGCCTCGCTCCAATCCCCGATAAATTGAGGGGACACCTAAGCCGTGCATTAAATTCATCTTGTCCTATAATGCAAGCGATAAGCTCGCAGCACTGTAGGCCTTTCCACCTCCTGTGTGCCACTGTGGTAGCCCCTTTCACCTATAAAAGGAGGCCCATGGCGTACTGGAAAAGGATTCGGCTCTTTCGAACCACACAGCGCCTGTAGCTAGTTCAAGAGCTCAAGAACACTGAATACATCCACCAAGCAAGACTAGGGTTTTACGCATCCCTGCGGCCAGAACCTGGGTAAACGATCCGTGTGCTGACTGTTGATCCTGCTCTTCTCACAACCCCATGCCCCGCAACCATAGTAGGGATTCTTGTGATCCCGTAGGTGTCGTTTCCCATCGACAAGAGGCAATAACAAATTTGTTATTACATTTCCTTATTCATGATAAAGGTTTATTATTCATGCTAGAATTGTATTGACCGGAAACTTAAATACGTGTGTGGATACATAAACAAATATCGTATCCCTAGTAAGCTTCTACTAGACTAGCTCGTTGATCAAGAAATGGTTAAGGTTTCCTAACCATAGACATGTGTTGTCACTTGATAACAGGATCACATCATTAGGAGAATGATGTGATGGACAAGACCCATCCGCTAGTACATCATATGATTGTTCAGTTTATTGCTACTGCTTTATTAATGTCTAATACATATTCCTTTGACCATGAGATCATGCAACTCCCGGATATCGGAGAAATACCTTGTGTGCTACCAAACATCACTACATAACTAGGTGATCATAAAGATGCTCTATAGGTATCTCTGAAGGTGTCTTTTGAGTTGGCATGGATCAAGATCGGGATTTGTCACTCCGTGTATCGGAGAGGTATCTCTGGGCCCTCTCAGTAATACACATCACAAGAAGCTTGCAATAAAAGTGCCTAAGGAGTTAGTTACGAGATGATGTATTATGGAACGAATAAAGAGACTTGCTATTAATGAGATTGAACTCAGTATGAAGATACCGATGATCGAATCTCATGCAAGTAACATACCGACAGACAAAGGGAATTATGTATATTGTCATGAAGGTTCGATCGATAAAAGATCTTCGTAGAATATGTAGGAACCAATATGGGCATCCAGGTCGCGCTATTGGTTATTGACCAGAGAGGCGTCTCGGTCATGTCTACATCATTCTCGAACCCGTAGGGTCCGCACATTTAACATTCGTTGATGATATAGTATTATATGAGTTATGTGAGTTGGTTACCAAATGTTGTTCGGAGTCCCGGATAAGATCACGGACATGACGAGGAGCTCCGGAATGGTCCGGAGGTAAATATTGATATATAAGATGGTGCTATTTTGTCACCGGAAAGGTTTCGGGATGTACCGGGTATTCATCAAAGTGTCGGAAGGGGTTCCGGGAGGCCACCAGTAAGTGTTGGGCCTTATGGGACAAAGAGGGAGCACACCAGCTCGCAAGGGGGCTGGCGCGCCACTCCACCCCTGCCCACGCGCCAAGGGAGGGATGGAAGGGGGAGGCACCCTAAGGCAGCCAGCCCCCTTTCCTTCCCCTCATGTCCATATATGGAAGGGGGCATAGCTAGCTAGGCAGGTGTACAAATACATCAACGTGTTGATAAATGCTTCTGCTATACGGTTCTGGCACCCCGGCTCAGAGAGATTGGAACACCCCGTATTCCAGCCCAGAGATCAAGGAGAAGTCTTTGGAATACGGCACTGCTTGACATAGAACAAATCTGCTTTCATTACAAAGGATAATAAATACACGGGTCTGATGCTACAACTAATCATATCAGCACGGCGACACTGCGCCTGTGATACTACACTTGCTCTATGCTAGCAGCAGAACAACTCGTAGCAGGAGAATACTTCTAGCAGCGGAACAACAACGAAGGTGATGAACTCCACTCCGCAGGGACTCTGGCTGGGACGCGATCTAGCGCGCATGAACGAAAACCTCGACAAACAATCAATCAATCACGACATCACCTGCAATCTAGGATGACACGCCAGGTCAGTATATTGAATGTACTTGCAAGCTCACAACAACCAAAATCATCAAGGCAAAACAACAACATAGCATTAAACAAGTTAATTAATTTAACAACTACTATGATACGAAAGCAACTACTAAGCATGATATGAAACTACTACAATGCTGATAAACCAACATCTCCAATCTCAATAACTATCTCACTCTTGGCTATCCGGCCAAGCAATATATATACCATCTCGGTCACCTCGTGATCCACCTACTCACCTCGTGAGCAGAACACCCACCTGATCACCTCGTGATCAATACCTCCACGTGATCACCTCGTGACCACATCACAAGCCGAATGATCATCCTAGAGATCATCTCAACATCATCATCGGCATCCTGCCAAACTATTACTTCTCACAATATATCAACATATGACTAACCTATAAGTCATTCCATCATGTGAGTGTTGATCGAACGGACTGACCTAGTACGAACTGTGCCCATGACCGAGGACGAGGCTATCAATAGATTAAACACACACTCTACAGAGGTTAGCACACTGTACCCACACCACGGAACCCATGGCCTCGACTTCCCATTCGGGTTGACCAATGGCATTCCGACAAAACCGATCTACTGCCATGGCACTCTCCCAGCCACTTCGACCAACACCCCCTTTGGGTTTAGTCCTGGGTGGCTCCGATGTCAACCAATGACATCCAACAACCACCCATAAACGGTCCCAAACGGAGACAAAAATGCACCTAACAACAACTATGGGCACACAAAGTTATGTCTGCTTAACGGGTCAGGGTAACGCACGCCCATAACCTTCCCTCGTTGGAGGCACCGGCAAGAGACATGACAATAGACCACATTAGGGCCTTCCCATAAATGCCAATGTGGTCACACTGGAAAAGCCCGGTTCAGTCGCACCTGACCAACTTAATGACGGAATTTATCCCCAAAGTATAACGGTGATAACCGATACTCCGATATCACCTATCAACCTATAATCCAAGTCGTAGCAATATCCAAATAATCCAGAGCATACTATTGTCATATCAAAATACTCCAAGGACAACATATCACTACTATCATGATGAATCCAAGAATCAAGATACTATCAATCGAATAACGATATCAAAACATTAACCTAAGATCCACATGATAACATCATATCCAAAATAATACTCCAAAGCATAACAGCAACTATCACCATGAAAATAATCATGTTATAAGCCACTAATAATCCAATGGCCACATGTCATCCGCATAAACTACAAGATATCAGTCCTAGAACTCCAAACAACATCATGGCAACAACAAGATCGAAACAACTCCAAGAAATGCCATGAGCAGACCATACATAGCTAAAGCAATATTTTAAATAAGTTTCAATAACTTAAACCATGTCACTACTTTGCAATCATGCAAATGGAAGGTGTGGCTTGCCTGGGGTGGAAGGATTCACCGAGAAGTGCGAGAAACTCGCGGATAGAATCGCCGGAAATCTTTCTCTCTCAAAGGGGCTGAATAAGGGCAATGGCATAATGGTCATTTTCAGAATGTTAACACATGGTGAAAATGATACCAACAGAATGGGCTCGATGAGATGAAGAAGTGGGCTTTGGAATCACCTCAATCGGAGTCTAGATTGCAAAGATATGGTCGTTTAAACCTCAGGGACTAATCTATAAAAATAACTTCTACAAATAGGTCCCTGGCAGATTAAACAGAACGTGCCTTTCCAGGGAATACACTTTCTAACAGAGAAAGCGTATTTTGGGTTGAAGCAAGGCTGAAGTGCGCTTTCGGTGGAGGAAAACGTATTCCGAGGAATACACTCTCACTTATCCACGTCAGCGGCGGTGGGACCGGGTGAGGGAGTCCTGGATTAAGGGGTCCTCGGACAGCCGGACTATATACTTTGGCCGGACTGTTGGGCTATGAAGATATAAGACTGAAGATTTCGTCCTGTGTCCGAATTGGACTCTCCTTTGCATGGAAGGCAAGCTTGTCAATTCGGATATGTAGATTTCCTTCTCTGTAACCGACTCTGTGTAACCCTAGCCCCCTCCGATGTCTATATAAACCGGAGGGTTTAGTCCGTAGGACAAGAACAATCATAATCATAGGCTAGCTTCTAGGGTTTAGCCTCTATGATCTCATGGTAGATCAACTCTTGTAATACTCATATCATCAACATCAATCAAGCAGGAAGTAGGGTATTACCTCCATCGAGAGGGCCCGAACCTGGGTAAACATCGTGTCCCCTGTCTCCTGTTACCATTAGCCTTAGACGCACAGTTCGGGACCCCCTACCCGAGATCCGGTAGTTTTGACACCGACATTGGTGCTTTCATTGAGAGTTCCACTGTGACGCTGCGATAAGGCTTGATGGCTCCTTCAATCATCTTCAGCGACGCGGTCCAGGGGGAGGTTTTGCTTCCCGGACAGATCTTCGTATTCAGCGGCTTCGTACTGCGGGCCAACTCGCTTGGCCATCTGGAGCAGATCGATAGCTATGCCAAGGGCCATCAGGTCAGATTTGGAAGCTTGAACTATACTACCGACATCCGCGGAGACTTGATCTTCGATGGATTCGAGCCCATGTCAGGTGCGCCGAACGTTCACGACAAGCATGACTTAGATCTGCCATCGGATAGTGTTTGGGAGATCGCGCCTGCGGCGGCACGGGGAATCAATCCGGAGCAGATCGTGCCTTCCGAGGACGGGTGGATGGACCCCGTCTCGGAGGCCACACACTCATTGGCGTTGGAGCCGAACACTGATCCCACCTCTTGCGAGGATGGTGCCATCGGACCCTCGGCCTTGTTTCCGGCTACAGGATCCGAACCGCGTGCGTCCGTGCCTATCGAATCTGATTGGGTACCAGTCATGGAGTTCACCGCCGCGGATATTTTTCAGCATTCGCCCTTGGGTGATGTGCTAAGTTCATTAGGATCTCTTTCCTTGTCGGAAGATTCTTGGCCGAACTATGTCCGGCTCGAGTGGGAAGCAGACGACAAAGAAATTCGTTCCCCACCGACCACCCACTTAATAGCCACTGTCGATGACTTAACCGACGTGCTTGACTTCAACTCCGAAGAAATCAACGGTATGGACGATGATGCAGGAGAAGAACAAGAACCACCGCCTATAGGGCGCTGGCTCATCATATGATATATATATGGTGGACACCCCCAAAGAAAGCAATGGCGATGAGGCAACGGAAGATAACCCCTTGGAGAAGCAATCTAGGCACAAGCGTCATAGGCGCCGCTCCAGGCCCCGCCATAGCAAAAATAGCGATACCGGCACAAGATATAACAATCCGGATGGTGCCGAAGACGAAAACAATCCTGCCCAGCCAGGCTTCGAGCAGGCCGAGCAAGAAGATGGGAAAGCTAGCCCTAAGGAACAGGCGACAGATGGAGAATCAGAGGATGATAATTACATCCCTCTCTCTGAAGATGAAGTAAGCCTTGGCGACGAAGAATTCATCGTGCCTGAGGATCCCGTCGAGTAGGAGCGCTTCAAGCTCCGGCTTAGAGCCACTGCAAAAAGCCTGAAAAAAAAGCAGCAACAGCTTCAAGCTGATCAAGATCTGCTAACCGATAGATGGACCGGGGTCCTGGCTGCCGAGGAATACGGACTCGAGTGCCCTAGCAAAAGTTACCCAAAGCGCAGGTTGCTACCTCAACCCGAGGAGGAAGCTTTAAACCCCACGCTACGAGCGCATGATGTGGCTGACCGGCCACCCCGTGGCCACGACAAAGCGGAGTACCAGCCCGAAGTCCAGATGGCACCCTGTCGCCAATCAAATGATAATACTAAGGCCCGGGGCTACACGAAGGACCTGCGAGAAGTATTGAAAAACAAAGCAGGACAGTCAAGATCGATCTACGGATCACAGGGGCACGCCACAAGACGTGACGATGACCATCACGCCGGATACACTAACAAATCCGGCCGGACCGAATACAATGTAGCCCGGCACAGAGGCGTCGCACACCCCCTATCACTACTAGGGAAAAGCCTAGCAGCAGCGCGGGTTTTGGGCCTATTAGTAGCGCGGGTACCCGCGCTACTAATAAGGCGCTACAGCTAACGTATAGCAGTAGCGTGGGTTGAAACCCGCGCTACTACTAATCTGTAATCTCTGAATTTTTTTTTTGAATTTTTTCGAAAAAAGTTTTTGATTTTTTTCCTAATTTTCAAATTTCTGAATTATTTTAACCTCAAATCTCTAATCACCCCTCATCGCGGCTCAATTTAATCTCTAATCACCCCTCATCATTCCAAATCATTTAACTTCCCAGACGGTCACCCATCCTCTCACTACTCCAGCCTGAGCACGCTTAACTTCCGGGTTCTATTCTCCCTCGTTTCCAAGTCTGCACTTGTTGTTTTCCTGACAATAGTAAGATGTCAATCCTATTAACCTCAGGAATTTAGCTTGAGCATGAAGTCACACATTTCACTGTTTGAGTTTGAAACTATTGTTCTAAAAAATTAGTAACACTAATATTTCTTGAATAATTAGTTTGACCATAGTTTGACAACAATTTGACCAGATTTGACCACAGTTTGACCATAGTTTGACCAGATTTGACCAAAATTCAAAAAAACTAAAATAATTATTTACTAACACCAATATTCTTGAATAATTAGTTTGACCATATTTAACAAAAATTAAAAAAAAACTGATTTCTTTTTGAATTTTTTTGCCTCCAGATCTTAAAAGCCCCGTAACTTTTTTTCGGTTAGGCTTTTGAGGATCTTAAAAGCCCCGTATGCAAAAGTTATGGCCATTTTACAAATTTCCAGAGAGATTTTGCAAATAAAGTCGAAATTCATATTCGTAAATTTTCCCAACAACTAGACCACATATCACATGGGAAACTTATTTTCTTTTATTTTTTTTGACATTTTTATCATTTTCTTTTATTTTTTAAAACTGAAAAGCGATCCACGGGGCGGGGGTGAACTTTGACAAATAGGCCATACCCAGCTACTACTATGACAGACGATTAGTAGTAGCGCGGTTTTAACTCCACGCTACTACTAAGTTGATAGCGATGGCGGGTTAGTAATAGCGAGGTTAAAACCCGCTCATGCTATCAACTTAGTAATAGCGAGGTTAAAACCTCGCTACTACTATCTCATATCCCGGGGGCACGGTAGAGACCGCTTAGTAGTAGCGAGGTTACAAACCCGGCTGCTGCTATCAACTTAGTAATAGCGAGGTTTAAAACCTGCGCTGCTAGTAAATAGCGATAGCGAGGTTTTTAACCCTCGCTACTAGATACAATATATAGCCTTTTCCCTAGTAGTGTATGCTTCACTGATGAAGTAATGGATCATGAATTCCCAGAAGGGTTCAAACCCGTGAACATCGAATCATATGACGGCACTACAGACCCCGCGGTATGGATAGAAGATTTTTTTTCCTCCATATTCACATGGCCCGCGGAGATGATCTACACGCTATCAAGTACCTCCCACTAAAACTCAAGGGACCGGCTACATTGGCTAAATAGCTTGCCGGCAAACTCCATTGGGAGTTGGGAGAACCTGGCAGACGCATTCCTTGACAACTTCCAGGGCACTTATGTGCGACCACCGGATGCTGATGATTTAAGTCACATAACCTAATAGCCGGGAGAGTCAGCCAGGAAATTTTGGACCCGGTTCCTAACCAAAAAGAACCAAATTGTCGACTGTCCGGACGCCGAAGCCCTAGCGGCCTTTAAGCATAACATCCATGACGAGTGGCTTGCCCAACATCTAGGCCAAGAAAAGCCAAAGTCCATGGCAGCCCTCACAACACTCATGACCCGCTTTTGTGCGGGCGAGGATAGCTGGTTGGCTCGCAGCAATAACACAGCAAGCAATCCTGGCACATCGAAAGCCAAGGATAGCAACGACAAACCACGACGCAACAAACACAAGTGCCACAAATACGGTGATAGTGTCGAAGACACCACAGTTAATGCCGGATTCAGTGGCTCCAAGTCCGGTCAGCGGAAAAAGCCATCCAACAAAAAGAATTCAGGCTCATCCAGTTTGGACCGCATACTCGACCGTCCATGCCAAATTCATGGCACCCCAGGAACACTAGCCAATCATACCAACAGAGAATCTTTGGGTCTTGAGACAAGCGGCGGGGCGATGCCGAAAACAAGGGAAGGGGCCCGATCACGAATCTGAGGAGGGCGAAGAAATTCCCTCCCCAGGTGAAAACGGTGAATATGATATATGCAAGCCACACTCCCAAATGGAAACGTGCAATGGAGCCAGTTGAACCAAAGTTTAACCTCTAGTCCTCTTGCCCGATCACTTTCGATCGCAGGGACCATCCTACCAGTATCCGTCATGGCGGTTCGGCCGCACTGGTCCTCGACCCCATCATTGATGGATTCCACCTCACACGAGTCCTTATGGACAGAGGCAGCAGCCTAAACCTGCTATACCAGGATACAGTGCAGAAAATGGGCATCGACCCCTCAAGGATCAAGCCCACAAGAACCACCTTCAAAGGTGTCATACCAGGTGTAGAGGCCTATTGCACGGGCTCAATCACACTGGAAGTGGTCTTCGGATCTCCGGACAATCACCGTACCAAAGAGTTAGTCTTCGACATCGTCCCCTTTCACAGTAACCATCAGGCACTGCTCGTATGAACCGGGTTCGCTTGGTTCAACGCGGTGCCACATTATGCCTACCGTAAATTCAAGATGCCCGGTCCTCACGGCATCATCACGGTTAATGGCAGGTCCGAACTCCCCTTACTACCAAAGAGTCTACCGCCGCTTTAACAACAAGAGCAACGGATGGCCTCGAGTTGACGGCCAAGCTCCCGGACACCGCCAAAGGAGTCCAAACTACTACGCGGCAGGATAGCCCGGCTCGCCCGGAGCTTAATTAGAAACACTCCGGAAAAATATAAAGACAAGCCACATACCACGGCTCAACCGCTCAGTGGTGCAAAACCATTTCTTGCATGTTCTTTGCAGGTTCACCTCTACATAGGCCAGTATGGATGACGTGGAAACGGTTCAAGCACGTAAGGGAATCTCTAGATATTCCCCTCTATGATCATCCAACTACACCCCGGACCCGAATACAACTTCCTCATGCCTGGTCTCAGCAGGTTCCGCAATCATATTTCTTTTTTATCACATTATATGTACTCATACGCATTGACGTATTATTCAGATACAACATGTGGATTTATATGATGCTAATCTGCTGCTGTTTCTTATTTAACACTCTTTAGAAAAAGGTGGCTGCTTATCGCGATATGCCTTAATATGCCAGGGGCTTCATCATACCCATACTACGGCAGATAAGTCCGAACACCTTCGCGGCAGTTCGGCACCCCAAACTTATAGCATTATATGCATCAGCTCCGAATCATGTCTTGGGTCAATAGTTGAGTTTGCCCGGCTCTTATGTTTTGGTACCTTACGTTCCGCTATATCGGCTAAGTAGCACTGGGAGAACTACTACGATTGTGTCCCGGTTCTTCCGGACGAGCACCTCAGTAGAGAAAGCCGAAAACTGACTATCATGATGTAGCGAAAGCTGGTCAGCTGTTCGAGAGGTTCTAAAATCTTTAAGGATTTCTTCCGCACAATGCCATAACCAATGCAGCGTGCGAGGGATCGACATTTTCCAATCTGGCGCTTATAGGGCCCCTCGTCCGGTCTTCTGAACACCAGGGGCTACGCCTACCTTCCTTGTAAAAACTCCCATGGCTAAGTGAGAGCGACAAAGCCCTATAATCCGATTGCCTGGTTCACTGTGCTGAACACCTCCTTTAGGGACCCAAAACTGGGATAAAGAGTGCTCAGGTTTATCCCGAACACCCCCGTACTTACTACATGGGGGCGGAAGCCGATGACTGGCCCACTCTCAGGATTAATATATAAAACGGCCGCGCAGGAGGAAAAACTATCAAACGACAAGCAATAAATAATAGAAAATGACCTTGTTCAAACATTACAAAGGACAAACATGATCATATTCATGGAAATATAATGTCCTTGGTGCATTTCTCCGCCGCAAGGCGGGCTCCATTCAAGACACCTTCATAATACAGTTCGGGCTTGCGGTCCTCCTTCCCCTCTGGCGGTCCCTCGGTCATCAGCTTTTCCGCATCCATCTTCCCCCAATGCACCTTTGCGCGGGCGAAGGCCATTCGCGCATCCTCTATGCAGATCAACCGCTTGATGACTTTGAGTCAAGGGAAAGCACTCACAAGCCGCTTCACGAGCCCGAAGTAACTACTCGGAATCGGCTCAGCAAGCCATAGCCGGATAATTAAATCCTTCATGGCTAGCTCGACCGCCTTATGCAGTTCGACCAGTTGCTCAGTTGATCGGAGAAAGGCACCGGATAATTCGGCGCCAGATACTGCATTCAGAAGAGCTTATCCGCAGTACTCCTCTCTTCGGCTCGGTAGAATTGGGCGGCATCAGATATGCTGCATGGTAGCTCCGCGAATACCCCTGTAGAAATTAAAATTCTAGCTATCAAACTTGATTTTCTCCTCTCAAATACCCGCTTTGTATAGAAAAAGCCTTACCAACGGCAATCTTCCTCGCCTCCTGGATTTCCTTCAGGGCACCTTGGGCTTCCCCCTGGGCATCACTAGCGGCTTGGCAAGCCTGGGAGAGTTTGGATTCTTTCCCTAATAAGCTCTGCTCCAAGGACTCGCATTTCTTCATGGCCTCCTGAAGCTCCCACTCAGCTTCAATAACTCTGGCCTCATGCTTCTCACGGAGAGCCTGCTCTGCGGCTGCCTTCTTCTCGGCTTTGGACACAGCCTTCTTAAGAGCCTAAATTTCGGTCGTCGCCCCTAGAGCACATTATAAAAATATTTTCATGATGCACATTTATTCATTCGTGGTAAATAAACAAGGTTTCTGCATACCTTGGTTACCCTCCAGCTATTTCTTCACACATTATAAAAATATTTTCATCATGCACATTTATTCATTCGTGCTAAATAAACAAGATTTCTGCATACCTTGGTTACCCTCCAGCTATTTCTTCACTTGGCCAAGTTCTCCTTCGGCCCGCTCCAGACAATGCCTCAGTCCGAATACTTCTGCAGCATGAGAGGCGGCAGTCGCTACAGACGCCTACTTATTAAAAAGAGTGATAGATGTCATTGTCGGTGTCAAAACCGGCGGATCTCGGGTAGGGGGTCCCGATCTGTGCGTCTTAGGCTGATGGTAACAGGAAGCAAGGGACACAGTGTTTACCTAGGTTCGGGCCCTCTCGATGGAGGTAAAACCCTACTTCCTGTTTGATTAATATTGACGATATGAGTAGTACAAGAGTAGATCTACCACGAGATCGTATAGGCTAAACCCTAGGAGCTAGCCTATGATGATTATGATTGTAATTGTGATCGGCCTTCTAAGGACCAACCTCTCCGGTTTATATAGACATCGGAGAGAGCTAGGGTTTACACGGAGTCGGTTACAAGGAAGGAAATACAATATCCGAATCGCCAAGCTTGTCTTCCACGCAAAGGAGAGTCCCATCCGGACACGGGACTGAGTCTTGAGTCTTGTATCTTCACGCTCCAATAATCCGGACGAAGTATATAGTCCAGTAGTCCGGATACCCCCTAATCCAGGACTCCCTTAGTAGCCCCTGAACCAGGCTTCAATGAGGATGAGTCCGGCGCACAGTCTTGTCTTCGGCATTGCAAGGCCGGTTCCATCTCCGAATACTCCGAAGTAATTATCGAACACGTAGACCGTGTCCGGATCTGCAAAATGATCTTCACATACCACCGTAGAAAAAATGATATTTCACAAACGTAATCTGCTGGCCACATGACATGTTATTACGGTTGGGTCATTATTCGAACCGTTTTCCCACAACCAGTCATAGCGCAAATCGCGAGGCGGTTTCTTCTGCATGTTTTGCCATAGCAGAGATCGTGTCCCCTTATCGTGGGATTCTCATTAATATGGGTATGGATAATCCAACCGCACTACTAATCGCGGTGAGTGGGGAGCGAGCGGGTTCCACCAGGCAAGTGGGGAGGTGCAAAAAGCTTTTACCGTCTCTATAAAGAGATAAGGTCTCTTCCTCTTTACCCACGCCTTCTCCTTCCGCTAGCCCATTCCCCTCTGTTCGAGCCCTAACGCCCAGGCATTCTTCTTTTCTATAGAAGAAAGGTTTTCCAAAGATGTCCGGATCCGGAACAGCAGGCAGATGGATGGCCTCTACCGTCCAGGAGAAGGATATCAAGAGGATCCGGGAGGCCGGGTATCTGGCCAAGAAGATCAGCCACCATCTCCCACCGGCGGGACAGGTCGTCCCTTCTCCGGAGCCTCACGAGAGAGTCATGTTCCTTCCCCATTTTGTCCATGGGATCGGGTTTCCCCTTCACCCATTTGTTCGTGGAGTCATGTATTACTATGGGATTGATTTTCATGTTCTTCCCCCAATTCTTTCCTCAATATCACGACGTTCATCATCGTGTGCGAGGCTTTTCTCCGGATTGCGCCTCACTTCGACCTGTGGCTGAAGATTTTCAATGTGAAGCCCAAGGTGGTGAGTGGCGAGCACGCCGAGTGCGGCGGCACCATGGTGAGCAAGATGCCCAAGGTCGTTTGGCCGATGGGCGCCTTCAACGACTCCGTCAAGGAGTGGCAGCAGCAGTGGTTCTATATCACTGAACCACGCGGCAAAAAGTGGGCTGCAGCTCCTGAGTTCAGATCCGGAGCCCCAATGTGGCTCACGTCCTGGCCCAAGAAGGGCCCGAAATGGTCCTCGTCTGATGAGCTGTCACTGCTCCAGACGCGCATTCAGAGTGTGGTCGACAAGGACGTCAAGCTCGTCGACGTAGTCCAGGTGATGTTAGTTCGCTTGGTTCTCCCTTGCCAGCGCCGAGCCTGTAATTTGTGGGAGTACGACCCAACCGAGCACCAAACCCTTCGGGAGATCTATGATTCCTCCCACAAGGATATCTGGAAGGTGCTCTTTAAGTCCGGCAAATCATGGCCGGGCTCCGCCGAGGACCGCGGGTATCAATTATCCCATTCTGCAAGCCCGGTAAGTTATAGCCACGCTCTGTCCATCCATGCTTCAGTTGTCATGTCCTGAGGAAGACATTTTTATCGTGCTTCATCGTGAGCCCAGGGATGGATCAAGAAGGTCGAGCGAATACATTGTCCGGCCCCGCTTCCGGAGGAACCGGCCGGACCTCTTCTGAGGAAGATGCTGGTCCCCGCGCTTATGAGGCGCCAAAGAAAGAGGCCTCCAAGAAGGTCAAAAAGACCCGGAGTGGCCTCCGTCGCCGCGAGGCTTCGGACACAAAATCCGAAGACTCCAGCGGCGCTCCTTCTTCCGAAGACGAAGAGGAGGAAGCAGAGGAGGACAAGCCTCACTCTGGAGGTGGGAAGAAAAGGACGGCCTCCTCATCCCTAGAGGCCGAATCGCCTAAGAGGGTGAAATGTTCCCTCCCAGAGGCATCCACCACGGCTGCCGATAGCAGCCCGGAGTGGGATCCCAGGGCCCAGCCCCTGGAGAAGTCATAAGTATACGAAATCCGAACACGCATATGCGTCCGGGGTTGTTTGGGTATAGTAGTTTTAACTGTCGCCATATTTCGTACAGCTCGGCGAGGTCTCGCGCCGGACAGTCCTCGTTGGAGGATTCGCTGAGCTCAGACGCCTTGGCAAGCAAGACGCCTCCAATGGCCCCTTCCCCAAAGTCCAGGCGTGACACTGAGGTGTCGTCTCAACGGGACCCAGACCATGGGGCATATCTCTGGAGCCGAACACACGGGAGCGATGGCCCCCAAGTGTGTCGACGACGGGGGCGATCTCGGGTTCGGACCACAGCCAGACACGGTCCTGGAGACTTTTAAGGCTCCAGGATCGGGCGAGCAGCCACCTTTGATGGGGGGAGGCTTGCCTACTCCGCCAGCAACCTCTGTCCAAGGAGAGCTGTCGGGCGGCCTATCGACAGCGTTAAGGAGCGCGTCTATCATCGATGAACATTGGACCCTCATGGGTGCGGTGATTGAAAAGATTCAGTCCGCCGAGAGCGGGCTGAATGAGTCCTCCCTTGGCCTTATAAAGGCCTTTGAGGTATGTTTTCTAAGAAACCTTTGAGGAATTGTCATAATATGAGTAGTAGCCCCTGATGCACTGTCCGGCGAAAGAGAGAAAAAAAGCCAGACAGGGGATCAAATCGTCTGCTTGTGCTGGAGCCTTTGTTAATGACGTATATCCCTTTGTTTGAAAACAGGTGTCTGCAGAGAAGACGGCCGCTCATAATGCGGAAGTGTCCGGACTGAAGCAGAGCCTGGAATGGGCCGAGGCGGAACTTGGTCGTGTGAAGAAGCAATTGGAGGATAAGCAAGGTATGTTGAAACATTGTCTTGAATTTGGCATGAATGAGTAATTGTGCCTAGTGAAACATATTTGTATTGTATGCTCTAGGAGCGAGTGCCGAATATGAGGCACTAAAGAAGGCTTTGGCTGATGCCAACGAGAAGGCTGCCCCCGAACAGGCGCTTCATGAGAAACACGAGGCCAGGGTCATCGCAGCTGAGCGAGAGCTCTATGAGGCTGTGAAGAAAAGCGAGGGCTTGGAGCAGAGTCTAGTAGGGAAAGAATCCGAACTCGCCCAAGCTTTCCAAGCCACGGAAGATGCTCGGGAAGAAGCCCGAGGTGCTGTGCGGGACATTCAGGAGGCCCGGAAGGTTGCGGTTGGTAAGGCCTTTTGTATTCATGGCCATTTTTACATGATAGTGGGAAGAACTCTAAGCGACAAGCTTAATTCTTGTTTCTCCAGGGGCGTTTGTGGATCTGCCTCGCAGCATAACAGATGCCGCCCAATTCTACCGGACCGAGGAGAAGAAGTCTGCGGAGAGGGATTTCTGGTCGCAGTATTTGGCGCCGAACTATCCGGTGCCCTTTATCGATCAGCTGAAGCAGCTGGTCAAACTGCACCAGCCGACCGAACTAGCCATGAAGGACTTGGTTGTCCGGCTGTGGCCCGCGGAGCCAATTCCAAGCAGTTACTTTGGACTCGTGAAGCGGGTTGTGGGCGCCTGTCCTCGGCTTGATGTTGTTAAGTGATCGGTCTGTATAGAGGGTGCACGCTTGGCGTTTGCCGTGCAAAAGTGCATTGGGGGAAGCTTGACGCGGAGAAGCTGATGACTGAGGGGCCACCAGAGGGTAAGGAGCACCGCAAGCCCGAGCTGTACTATGAAGGTGTACTGAAGGGAGCCCGCCTTGTGGCGGATAAGTGTACCAAAGACATTATATTTCCCTGAGGGCATTCGTGCCATTCTTTGTAATATGGGATAATGGCACTTTTATTACTTATTTCCTGTTTTGTTTGAACATTTGTTCTTCCTGTGCAGCTGTTTAGTGTATGTAAATCCTGAGAGTTGGCCACTCATCGGCTTCGGCCCCCACGAAAGAAATACGGGGGTGTTCGGGACATACCTGAACACTCTTTATCCCATGGCTGGGTCCTTTTAAGGAGGTGTTCCTCACCACGAACCAGGCAATCAGACTATAGGGCTTTACCCCTCTCACTTAGCCATAGGAATTCGAGTATGGTCGGCGCAACCCCTAGTGTTCGGAAGGCTGAACTAAGGGCTCTATTGGCGCCTAATCGAAAGACCGGTCCGTCGCACTCTGCATTTATAATGGCGTTATGCGGAATAAATCTTTAAGGATTTTACAACCTCTCGAACAGCTGGCCAGCTCTTGCTATATCATGACAGTCAGTTTTCGGCTTTCTCTACTGAGGTGCTCGTCCGGCGGAATCGGGACACAATCGCAGTAGTTCTCCTAGCGCTACCTTAGCCGATGGAACAGAACGTAAGGTACCAAAACATGGGAGCTGGACAAACCCAACCAATGACCCAAGACATGATTCGGAGCTGATGCATATAGTGCTATAAGTTTGGGGTGCTGAGCGACCGAAAAGGTGGTCGGACTTTATTGCCGTACTGTGAAGCCCCTGGCATAATCGGGCATGACACGAGGCGTCGATGAGAAACAACGGCCGGTAAGTGTTATTTAAGTCTACACATTGTAGTAGGATGATATGTTTATGCATATGAGTATGATTTATGATTATAAAAAGAGGTGTTTTTGGCGGAACCTGTGATGGCCGGACTGGAGGGGGCTGTGAGTGAATCTGAAGTGAATCCGGACTGCCTTCTTTGTGGGGGTTCACATGCATGTTCCTGCCCTTGTGTTTTCGGGCCGATTCCGTACCGCCAATCTGGTTCTGCGTCAAAGTTAGGTTGTAAAGGCAAATACCTGGAGGCAGCTGAACGTCCTCTTGTGGTTGATCCGAGGGTTCCTGATCGGACCCTGGTTAACCCAGCCGTTATACTGTGAAGTAGCGCGGACTCCTCAGTTAGTGTCCGGATAGTTGGCTGTCATGTCAAAATTTTGATAGGCATGCACGACTCGCTGCTCCGACAGCTGTATGATTTCCGCTCTAAGGGCGGGGTTCGGCCTTGCCCATAGGTGTGATTATATCACACGATGTTGGCCTAATGGTTTACCACGTGGAATCTAGTTCACGTGGTTCATCCCGTTGGCATATGGTAAATTACCATGTGAGGGGAAGGTGCCGAAGAATTATTCTTTTAGGAATTATTCTTTTTGGTGATCCGAAGACAACCGTTAGAGTGGTGGGCCGATAAAACTTGGCCTTCGCACCTGACATCTTTTAGAAGATGTTATTTGTGGTTTCATACCCATGGGGGCTTTATGTGTTATGGAGCCGCCGGACTACTAGGTCTAGAGGTACTGCAATTGAATTGTCGTGGTTGATATTGTCCGGACGGTTGATGTGGTCGGGGGAGATCGGTCGTACTTTTATGATCTGGAGGATCTTTTGACTTTGCCGTTGTTGGACTCCTCCCCTTATTGTTTCTGGCACACGACCAGCCGCTTTGCTTTGAGGATCCGGCATTCTCTATTGGTGTGCTTGGCCGTCCTCCTAGGAGTACCATGAATTTCACATGGTTGATCGAGTATGTTGCTCGGGCCGTATAGGCTTGAGCTGTTCCTTGTCCGCTGACCAGACTGGGAGTTGCTGGATTTGTCACCAACTTCCCTGACTTGACGTTTATGATAATTGCGCGGAGGCTTGAGGATGCCTCTTCGCGTATCCTTCGCATTGTCTTGGACTGTTGTGGTGTGTTGATGTCGGGGTATGTGCCTTGGGTCCTCCTGCTTAGGTTGGGGTAGCGAATTATGCCATGTATGTCCTTTGTCGGGGCAGTCGAGTTTGTATTTTTCGGTGGCCAGGACCTTGGTCCATCTATCCATGAGCAAATCTTGGTCAGCCTTGAGCTGCTGTTGCTTCCTTTGCAGGCTCCTTGCTGTGGCCATGAGTCGTCGCTTGAAGCGAACTTGCTCCACTGGATCCTCAGGCACACCACGTTTGGAATTGCCGAGGCTAATCTCGTCTTCGGAGGGGGGCATGTAGCTGTCCTCCTCTGGATATCCGCCCGTCGCCTGTTCGGCCTGCTCGAAGGCAGGCTGGTCGGGGTTGTATTCCTCTTCGGCACCATCCGGATTGTTTTCGTCTCCTGGGCCGGTATTGCTTGAAGGAAATATGCCCTAGAGGTAATAATAAAGTTATTATTTATTTCCTTATTTCATGATAAATGTTTATTATTCATGCTAGAATTGTATTAACCGGAAACATAATACATGTGTGAATACATAGACAAACATAGTGTCACTAGTATGCCTCTACTTGACTAGTTTGTTGATCAAAGATGGTTATGTTTCCTAACCATGGACACGTGTTGTCATTTGATTAATGGGATCACATCATTAGGAGAATGATGTGATTGACATGAACCATTCCGTTAGCCTAGCACTTGATCATTTAGTATGTTGCTATTGCTTTCTTCATGACTTATACATGTTCCTGTAACTATGAGATTATGCAACTCCCTTTTACCGGAGGAACACTTTGGGTGCTACCAAATGTCACAACGTAACTGGGTGATTATAAAGGAGTACTACAGATGTCTCCGAAGGTACATGTTGAGTTGGCGTATTTCGAGATTAGGTTTTGTCACTCCGATCGTCGGAGAGGTATCTCTGGGCCCTCTCGGTAATGCACATCATTATAAGCCTTGCAAGCAATGTGACCAAATGAGTTGGTTGCGGGATGATGCATTACAGAACGAGTAAAGAGACTTGCCGGTAACGAGATTGAACGAGGTATTGGATACCGACGATCAAATCTCGGGCAAGTAACATACCGATGACAAAGGGAACAACGTATGTTGTTATGCGGTTTGACCGAAAAAGATCTTCGTAGAATATATGGGAGCCAATATGGGCATCCAGGTCCCGCTATTGGTTATTGACCGGAAACGTGTTTCGGTCATGTCTACATAGTTCTTGAACCCGTAGGGTCCGCACGCTTAAGGTTTCGATGACAGTTTTATTATGAGTTTTTGAGTTTTGATGTACCGAAGGAGTTAGGAGTCCCAGATGAGATCGGGGACATGACGAGGAGTCTCTAAATGGACGAGACGTAAAGATCGATATACTGGACGACTATATTTGGACTTCGGAAAGGTTCCGAGTGATTCGGGTATTTATCGGAGTACCGGAGAGTTACGGGAATTCGCCGGGGAGAAGTATTGGGCCTTATTGGGCCATACGGAAAGAGAGAGGGGCTGCCTAGGGCAGGCCAAGCTTCCCAAGGCCTAGTCCGAATGGACTAGGGGAGGCCGCCGCCCCTCCTTCCTTCCCTTCTCTCCTACTCCTACTACATGGAAGGTCTCCTAGTTGGACTAGGAAAGGAGGGAATCCTACTCCCGGTGGGAGTAGGACTCCTCCCTGGCGCGCCCTCCCTTGGCTGGCCGCCTCCTCCCCCTTGCTCCTTTATATACGGGGGCAGGGGGCACCCCATAACACACAAGTTGATCTACGGATCGTTCCTTAGCCGTGTGCGGTGCCCCCTCCACCATATTCCACCTCGGTCATATCGTCGCGGAGTTTAGGCGAAGCCCTGCGCCGGTAGAACATCATCATCGTCACCACACCGTCGTGCTGACGGAACTCATCCCCGACGCCTTGCTGGATCGGAGCCCGGGGATCGTCATCGAGCTGAACGTGTACTCAACTCGGAGGTGTCGTACGTTCGGTACTTGGATCGGTCGGATCGTGAAGACGTACGACTACATCAACCGTGTCGTCATAACGCTTCCGCTTACGGTCTACGAGGGTACGTGGACAATACTCTCCCCTCTCGTTGCTATGCCATCACCATGATCTTGCGTGTGCGTAGGAAATTTTTGAAATTACTACGTTCCCCAACAGTGGCATCCGAGCCTAGATTTTATGCGTTGATGTTATATGCACGAGTAGAACACAAGTGAGTTGTGGGCGATACAAGTCATACTGCTTACCAACATGTCATACTTTGGTTCGGCGGTATTGTTGGATGAAGCGGCCCGGACCGACATTACGCGTACGCTTACGAGAGACTGGTTTTACCGCCGTGCTTTGCACACAGGTGACTAGCGGGTGTCTGTTTCTCCAACTTTAGTTGAACCGAGTGTGGCTACGCCCGGTCCTTGCGAAGGTTAAAACAGCACTAACTTGATGAACTATCATTGTGGTTTTGATGCATAGGTAAGAACGGTTTTTGCTCAGCCCGTAGCAGCCACGTAAAACTTGCAACAACAAAGTAGAGGACGTCTAACTTGTTTTTGCAGGGCATGTTGTGATGTGATATGGTCAAGACGTGATGAGATATAAGTTGTTGTATGAGATGATCATGTTTTGTTGAAGTTATCGGCAACTAGCAGAAGCCCTATGGTTGTCTCTTTGTTGCATAAGATGCAAGTGCCAAATAATTGCTTTACTTTATCGCTATGCGATAGCAATAGTTGCAAGAGCAATAGTTGGCGAGACGACCATGTGACGACACATTGATATAGATCAAGATGATGAAGATCATGGTGTCGCGTGCGGTGACGATAGAGATCATGACGAGACTTTGGAGATGGAGATCAAAGGCAAAGATGATCATGGCCATATCATGTCACATATTTTGATTGCATATGATGTTTATCTTTATACATCTTATTCTGCTTTTGTTTGACGGTAGCATTTTAAGATGATCTCTCACTAATTGTCAAGAAGTGTTCTCCCGAGTATGCACCGTTGCGAAAGTTCTTCGTCTTTGAGACACCACGTGATGATCGGGTGTGATAGGCTCTACGTTCAAATACAACGGTGCAAAACAGTTGCACACGCGGAATACTCAGGTTAAACTTGACGAGCCTAGCATATACAGATATGGCCTCGGAACACGGAGACCGAAAGGTCGAGCGTGAATCATATAGTAGATATGATCAACATAGTGATGTTCACCATTGAAAACTACTCCATCTCACGTGATGATCGGACATGGTTTAGTTGATTTGGATCACGTGATCACTTAGATGACTAGAGAGATGTCTGTCTAAGTGGGAGTTCTTAAGTAATATGATTAATTGAACTTTAATTTATCATGAACTTAGTCCTGGTAGTATTTTGCAAATTATGTTGTAGATCAATAGCTTGAGCTGTTGCTTTCATATGTTTATTTTGATATGTTCCTAGAGAAAATTGTGTTGAAAGATGTTAGTAGCAATGATGCGGATTGGATCCGTGATCTGAGGTTTATCCTCATTGCTGCACAGAAGAATTATGTCCTTGATGCACTGCTAGGTGACAAACCTATTGCAGGAGCAGATGCAGACGTTATGAACGTTTGGCTAGCTCAATATGATGACTACTTGATAGTTTAGTGCACCATTCTTAACGGCTTAGAACCGGGACTTCAAAGACGTTTTGAACGTCATGGACCATATGAGATGTTCCAGGAATTAAAGTTGATATTTCAAACAAATACCCGAGTTGAGAGATATGAAGTCTCCAACAAGTTCTATAACTAAAAGATGGAGGAGAATCGCTCAACTAGTGAGCATGTGCTCAGATTGTCTATGTACTTCAATCGCTTGAATCAAGTGGGAGTTAATCTTCCAGATAAGATAGTGATTGACAGAATTCTCTAGTCACCATCACTAAGTTACTAGAACTTCGTGATGAACTATAGTATGCAAGGGATGACGAAAACGATTCCCGAGCTCTTCGTGATGTTGAAATCGACGAAGGTAGAAATCAAGAAAGAGCATCAAGTGTTGATGATTGACAAGACCACTAGTTTCAAGAAAAGGGAAAAGGGAAAGAAAGGGAACTTCAAGTGGAAAGACAAGCAAGTTGTCACTCCTGCGAAGAAGCCCAAAGCTGGACCATAGCCTGGAACTGAGTGCTTACACTACAAAGGAAATGGTCACTGGAAGCGGAAATGCGCTGAACATTTGGTGGATAAGAAGGATGGCAAAGTGAACAAAGGTATATTTGATATACAGGTTCTTGATATGTGCCTTACTAGTGTTTATAGTAGCCCCTGAGTATTTGTTACTTGTTCGGTTGCTAAGATTAGTAACTCAAAACAGGAGTTACAGAATAAACAGAGACTAGTTGAAGGGGAAGTGACGATGAGTGCTGGAAGTAGTTCCAAGATTGATATGATCATCATCACACACTCCTTAAACTTTTGGGATAAGTGTTAAACCTAAATAAATGTTATTTAGCGTTTGCGTTGAGCATGAATATGACTTGATCATGTTTATTGCAATACGGTTATTCATTTAAAATTAGAGAATAATTGTTGTTCTGTTTACATGAATAAAACCTTCAATGGTCATACACCCAATGAAAATAGTTTGTTGGATCTCGATCGTGATGATACACATATTCATAATATTGATGCCAAAAGATGCAAAGTTAATAATGATAGTGCAACTTATTTGTGGCACTGCCGTTTGGGTCATATCGGTTTAAAGCGCATGAAGAAACTCCATAAAGATGGAATTTTGGAATCACTTGGTTATGAATCATTTGATGCTTGCGAACCATGCCTTTTGGGCAAGATGACTAAAACTCCGTTCTCCGGAACAATGGAACAAGCTACTAACTTGTTGGAAATAATACATACCGATGTATGCGATCAAATGAGTATTGATGCTCGTGGCAAGTATCGTTATTTTCTGACCTTCACAAGATGATTTGAGCAGATATGGGTATATCTACTTGATGAAACATAAGTCTGAAATAGTTGAAAGGTTCAAAAAAATTCAGAGTGAAGTGGAAAAATCATCGTAACAAGAAAATAAAGTTTCTGCGATCTGATCGCGGAGACGAATATTTGAGTTACGAGTTTGGTCTTCAATTAAAACAATGTGAAATAGTTTCACAGCTCACGCCACCTGGAACACCACAACGTTATGGTGTGTTCGAACGTCGTAACCGCACTTTATTGGATATGGTGCGATCTATGATGTCTCTTATTGATTTACCACTATTGTTTTGGGGTTATGCATTAAAGACAACTGCATTCACGTTAAAAGGGCACCATCTAAATCCGTTGAGATGACACCATATGAACTGTGGTTTAGCAAGAAACCCAAGTTTTCATTTCTTAAAGTTTGGGGCTGCAATGCTTATGTGAAAAAGTTTCATCCTGATAAGCTCAAACCCAAATAGGAGAAGTGCGTCTTCATAGAATACCCAAAGGAAACTATTGGGTACACCTTCTATCACAGATCCGAAGGCAAGATATTCGTTGCTAAAAAATGGATCCTTTCTAGAAAAGGAGTTTCTCTCGAAAGAAGTGAGTGGGAGGAAAGTAGAACTTGATAAGGTAATTGTACCTTCTCCCGAATTGGAAAGTAGTTCATCACAGGAATCAGTTCCAGTGATTCTTACACCAATTAGTGAGGAAGTTAATGATGATGATCATGAAACTTCAGATCAAGTTATTACAGAAACTCATAGGTTTTCCAGAGTACGGTCCGCACCAGAGTGGTACGGTAATCCTATTCTGGAAATCATGTTACTAGACCATGATGAACCTATGAACTATGAGGAAGCGATGATGAGCCCAGATTCCGCGAAATGGCTTGAGGCCATGAAATCTGAGATTGGATCCATGTATGAGAACAAAGTGTGGACTTTGGTGGAGTTGCCCGATGATCGGCAAGCCATATTGTATAAATGGATCTTCAAGAGGAAGACAGATGCTGATAGTAGTGTTACTATCTACAAAGCTCGACTTGTCGCAAAAAGGCTTTTGACAAGTTCAAGGTGTTGACTACAATGAGATTTTCTCAACTGTAGCGATGCTTAAGTCTGTCCGAATTATGTTAGCAATTGCCACAATTTATGAAATCGGCAAATGGATGTCAAAACTGCATTCCTTAATGGTTTTCTAAAAGAAGAGTTGTATATGATGCAACCGAAGGTTTTGTCAATCCTAAAGGTGTTAACAAAATGTGCAAGCTCCAATGATCCATCTATGGACTGGTGAAAGCATCTCGAGTTGGAATATACGCTTTGATATGTTGATCAAAGCATATAGTTTTGTACAGACTTACGGTGAAGCCTGTATTTACAAGAAAGTGAGTGCGAGCACTACAGCATTTCTGATAAGTATATGTGAATGACATATTGTTGATCGGAAATAATGTAGAATTATTCTGCAAAACATGAAAGGATACTTGAATAAGAGTTTTTCAAAGAAAGACCTCGGTGAAGCTACTTACACATTGAGCATCAAGATCTATATAGATAGATCAACACGCTTGATAAGATTTTTCAATGAATACATACCTTGATAAATTTTTGAAATAGTTCAAAATGGAACAGTCAAAAAAGGAGTTCTTGCCTGTGTTGCAAGGTGTGAAATTGAGTAAGACTCAAGACCCGACCATGGCAGAAAATAGAAAGAGAATGAAAAGTCATTCCCTATGCCTCAGTCATAGGTTCTATAAAGTATGCTATGCTGTGAACCTTACATATTGTATACCTTGCTCTGAGTTTGGCAAGGGAATACAATATTGATCTAATAGTAGATCACTGGACAGCGGTCAAGAATATCCTTAGTAAGGACTAAGGAGATGTTTCTCGATTATGGAGGTGATAAAAGAGTCCGTTGTAAAAGTTACATCGGTGCAAACTTTTACACCGATCCAGATGACTCTAGGTCTTAATCTGGATACATATTGAAAGTGGGAGCAATTAGCTAGAGTAGCTCCATACAGAGCATTGTAGACATAGAATATTTGCAAAATACATACGGCTCTGAATGTGACAGACCCGTTGACTAAGCTTCTCTCACGAGCAAAACATGATCACACCTGAGTACTCTTTGGGTGTTAATCACATAGCAAAGTGAACTAGATTATTGACTCTAGTAAACCCTTTGGGTGTTGGTCACATAACGATGTGAACAATGGGTGTTAATCATATACGGATATGAATATTGATGTTAAATCACATGGCGATGTGAACTAGATTATTGACTCTAGTGCAAGTGGGAGACTGAAGGAAATATGCCCTAGAGGCAATAATAAAGTTATTATTTATTTCCTTATTTCATGATAAATGTTTATTATTCATGCTAGAATTGTATTAACCGGAAACATAATACATGTGTGAATACATAGACAAACATAGTGTCACTAGTATGCCTCTACTTGACTAGCTTGTTGATCAAAGATGGTTATGTTTCCTAACCATGGACACGTGTTGTCATTTGATTAATGGGATCACATCATTAGGAGAATGATGTGATTGACATGACCCATTCCGTTAGCCTAGCACTTGATCGTTTAGTATGTTGCAATTGCTTTCTTCATGACTTATACATGTTCCTGTTACTATGAGATTATGCAACTCCCTTTTACCGGAGGAACACTTTGGGTGCTACCAAACGTCACAACGTAACTGGGTGATTATAAAGGAGTACTACATGTATCTCCGAAGGTACATGTTGAGTTGGCGTATTTCAAGATTATGTTTTGTCACTCCGATCGTCGGAGAGGTATCTCTGGGCCCTCTCGGTAATGCACATCATTATAAGCCTTGCAAGCAATGTGACCAAATGAGTTGGTTGCGGGATGATGCATTACAGAACGAGTAAAGAGACTTGCCGGTAATGAGATTGAACTAGGTATTGGATACCGACGATCAAATCTCGGGCAAGTAACATACCGATGACAAAGGGAACAACGTATGTTGTTATGCGGTTTGACCGATAAAGATCTTCGTAGAATATGTAGGAGCCAATATGGGCATCCAGGTCCCGCTATTGGTTATTGACCGGAAACGTGTTTCGGTCATGTCTACATAGTTCTCAAACCCGTAGGGTCCGCACGCTTAAGGTTTCGATGACAGTTTTATTATGAGTTTTTGAGTTTTGATGTACCGAAGGAGTTCGGAGTCCCGGATGAGATCGGGGACATGACGAGGAGTCTCGAAATGGTCGAGACGTAAAGATCGATATATTGTACGACTATATTCGGACTTCGGAAAGGTTCCGAGTGATTCTGGTATTTATCGGAGTACCGGAGAGTTACGGGAATTCGTCGGGGAGAAGTATTGGGCCTTATTGGGCCATACGGGAAAGAGAGAAGGGCTGCCTAGGGCAGGCCACACGCCCCCCCCAAGGCCTAGTCCGAATTGGACTAGGGGGAGGGGCCGCACCCCCTCCTTCCTTCCCTTCTCTCCTACTCCTACTACATGGAAGGTCTCCTAGTTGGACTAGGAAAGGAGGGAATCCTACTCCCGGTGGGAGTAGGACTCCTCCCTGGCGCGCCCTCCCTTGGCCGGCCGCCTCCTCCCCCTTGCTCCTTTATATACGGGGGCAGGGGGGCACCCCATAACACACAAGTTGATCTACGAATCGTTCCTTAGCCGTGTGCGGTGCCCCCCTCCACCATATTCCACCTCGGTCATATCGTCGTGGAGTTTAGGCGAAGCCCTGCGCCGGTAGAACATCATCATCGTCACCACGCCGTCGTGCTAACGGAACTCATCCCCGACACTTTGCTAGATCGGAGCCCGGGGATCGTCATCGAGCTGAACATGTACTGAACTCGGATGTGTCGTACGTTCGGTACTTGGATCGGTCGGATCGTGAAGACATACGACTACATCAACCGCGTTGTCATAACGCTTCCGCTTACGGTCTACGAGGGTACATGGACAATACTCTCCCCTCTCGTTGCTATGCCATCACCATGATCTTGCGTGTGCGTAGGAAATTTTTGAAATTACTACGTTCCCCAACATTGCTGTGGTGGGGCTTGGAGCGGCGCCGACAACGCCCATGCTTTGTTTTTCTCCTTGAGGAGTTATCCACCGTTGCCTCATCGCCATTGGTTTCCTTCGGAGTGTCCACCATATATATATCGTATGAGGAGGTGGATGTCCACCGCCCTGTGAGCGGTGGTTCATGTACTTCTCCTGCATCGTCGTCCATACCGTCGATGTCTTCGGAGTTGAAGTCAAGCATGTTGGTTAGATCATCGACCGTGGCAATGAAGTGGGTGGTGGGTGGGCAGCGAATTCCTTCGTCGCCTGCTTCCCACTCGAGCCGGACATAATTCGGCCAAGAGCCTCCTGACAAAGAGAGATTCTTTAATGAGTTCAGCATGTCGCCAAAGGGCGAGTGCTGGAAGATATCCGCAGCGGTAAACTCCATTACCGGAGCCCAACCAGGCTTGGCGGGCTCGGGAGCGCGCGGACTGGAACCTACAACCGGATACAAGTCCGGGGGTCCGGAGTCACAGGCTTCCTTGGAAGTAAGGCCTGTGTTTGGCTCTACCGCTGATGAGTGTGCGGCCTGCAGGGCGGGGTCCATCCACCCGTCCTTGGGCCATGCAGTCTGCTCCGGATTTAGGTCTGGGACTACAGCAAGGGTAATATCCCGAGCACTGTCCGATAGCGGGTCTAAGCCGTGCTCATCGTGGCTATCCGGCGCTCCTGGCTCAGGCCTGATTCCGTCGAAGATCAAGTCTCTGCGAATATCGGTCGTGTTGTTCAGGTTTCCGAACCTGACCTGGTGGCCAGGGGCACCGATGTTGATCTGCTCCAGATGGCCAAGCGAATTGGCCCGCAGTGCGAAGCCGCCGAACACGTAGATCTGTCCGGGGAGAAAAGTCTCTCCCTGTACCGTGTTGTTGACGTTTGGAGGCGCCATCAAGCCTCGCGGCGACGGCACAGGGGAACTCTTAATGAAAGCACCAATGTTGGTGTCAAAACCGGCAGATCTCGGGTAGGGGGTCCTGATCTGTGCGTCTTAGGCTGATGCTAATAGGAAGCAAGGGACACAGTGTTTACCCAGGTTCGGGCCCTCTTGATGGAGGTAAAACCCTACTTCTCGCTTGATTAATATTGACGATATGAGTAGTACAAGAGTAGATCTACCACGAGATCGTATAGGCTAAACCCTAGGAGCTAGCCTATGATGATTACGATTGTAATTGTGATCGTCCTTCTAAGGACCAACCTCTCTGGTTTATATAGACACCGGAGAGGGCTAGGGTTTACACAGAGTCGGTTACAAGGAAGGAAATACAATATCCGGATCGCCAAGCTTTTCTTCCACGCAAAGGAGAGTCCCATCCGGACACGGGACGGTGCTCGAGTCTTGTATCTTCACGCTCCAATAATCCGGACGAAGTATATAGTCCGGCTGTCCAGATACCCCCTAATCCAGGACTCCCTCGGTCATCAAGTGAGTCTCCTGCGAAAATAAAAATTGATCCTATGTCCGGTTCTTTCTTTCACCGAACAGTGTATCAGGGGCTGCTATCTATACCATGACACTCTTCCAAACTTCATAAAACATACCTCAAAGCCTCTTATGAGGCTGATACAGGATTCATTCAGTCCACTCTCAGCAAACTGAATCTTCTCAATCACCGCACCCATAAGGGTATGGTGTTCATCAACGATGGAGGCACCCTTCAGCGCCGCTAATAAAGCATCCGACACCTCTGGTTGGACAGAGGTCGCCGGTGGAACAGAAACACCTCCTCCAACTGACGAAGGTCGCCTGCCTGACCCCACGGCTTTATGGGTTTCCAGAATCGTGTTCGGCTGGGGGCCGGATTCAAGATAACCCCTGCCGTCAACATTCACGGGAGCCTTATCTCCCATATGTCTGGACCCTAAAGTCTGGCCTCCTGGCGCCGCCTTTCGCGATCTCCCCGCCCCGCCCTCCGGGCTCGGGTCCTTCTGGGACGAAACCTCTGTTTTAGTCATATGTTTGGGGGTAGGGGCCTTCAGGGGTGCCCCACTCCCCATTGCATCTGAACCCAGTAAATCCTCTAACGAGGATTGTTCGGCGCGGGACCTAGCTGGACTGAAAAAAGTATGGCTCAGATGAAAATATCACGCCGTGACAAGTCTGGACACATGAGAGTGTTTGGATTTTATACTCACAGGTTGACCAGGGGCTCGGCCCTGGGATCCCACTCCGATCTGCTATCGGTGGCGGCGGTGGACTCCTCTTGAAGAGGAGTTTTTCCCCTCTTAGGCGAATCGGCCTCCAAGGATGTGGAGGCTGTCCTTTTCTTTCTTCCCCCCACGGGGGATTCGTCTTCCTCCTCCTCCTCTTCGGAGGAAGAATGGGCATTGGAATCTTCGGATTTCGCGTCTGAGGCTCCACGACGATGGAGGCCGCCCCTAGTCTTCTTGGCCTCCTTTTCGGCCTTCTTCTTCATCGCCTTATAAGGTGCAGGGGCCAGCATCTTCATCAGAAGTGGGCCGGCCGGTTCTTCTGGTAGCGGGGCCGGACAGTAGATCCGCCCCGCCTTCTTCCTTCAGCCCTAGGAAATTGATGGGAAATACGTTAAGTATTTTCCCAAGAATGTGCAGATAAAACGCATGAATTGTCAACATACAGTTACTTACCGAACTTGCGGGATGGAACAGTTGGTAGCCGCAGTCCTCGGCAGAGTCCGGCCACGGTTTGCCGGACTTAAAAAGCACCTTCCAGATGTCCTTGTGCATAGAGCCAAAGAGCTCTAGCAGGGTCTGGTGCTTGGCCGGGTCGAACTCCCATAGATTCAAGGCCGGTGTTGACATGGTAGAATCTGGCGAACCAACATCACCTGGACTACATTAACGAGCTTGATGTTCTTGTCTTCCATGTCTTGGACGCGTGTCTCGAGCTCCGATAGCTCGTCAGACGAAGCCCACTTCAGGCCCTTCTTGTGCCAGGACGTAAGTCGCAGGGGGGACCAGATCTGAACTCTAGAGTGGCGGCCCATTCCTTGACACGCGGCTCAGTAATGTAAAACCACTGCTACTGCCACTCCTTGACGGAATCATTAAAAGTACATGTTGTCCATGTAACATTGGGCATCTTGCTCACCATGGCGCCTCCGCATTCGGCATGCTCGCCGCTCACTACCTTGGGCTTCACATTAAAAACCTTTAGCCATAAGCCGATGTGCGGCGGGACGCAGAGAAAGGCCTCGCACACGACGATGAATGTCGAGATGTTGAGGAAGGAATTTGGGGATAGATCATGAAAATCAATCCCGTGATAATACATGATGCCGCGAATAAACGGATGAAGGGGAAACCCTAGCCCGCAGACAAAATCAGGGAGGAATACCACCCTCTCGTGGGGTTCTGGAGTGGGGATGATCTGTCCCATCGTTGGAAGACGGTGGCCAATTCTCTTGGCCAGATACCCGGCCCCCCGAAGCTTTTTGATATCCTTCTCCCAGATGGTAGAGGCCATCCACTTGCCTGCTTCTCCAGATCATTTTCGGGAAGCCTCTTTTGGCGGAGAAGACGAGAGCCTGGGCACTAGGGCTCGAGAGAAAAGAAAGGGATGAGTAGAGAAGGGCATGGGTGAAAAAGGGAGTTCTTATCCACTTATAAAGGCAACGGAAATCCTGCGTCTCCCCACTTGCCCGCTAAAATCGCTTGCTCCCCAAGCGCCACAATTGATGGCACGGTGGGGTTACCCACACCCATATTGATGAGAATCCCGTGATAACGGGACACGATCTCTGCTTCGACAAGACGTGCCGATGAAACTGCCTCGCGATATGTCCGGTGGCAAGTTGTGGAAAATGGCTCGAATAATGACCGAACCGTGGTGTGATGTCATAAAAAGCTGTCAGCAGATTAGATTTATGGAATATCGTGCTTTCTACGGTGGTATGTGGAATTTGTTTTGCAGAGCCGGACATGATCCTCGTGTTCAAAATCTTCTGTGGAGTGTTCGGAGAAGGAACCCGCCTTGCAATGCCGAAGACAATCTGCGTGTCAGACTCATCGTCATTGAAGCCTGGTTCAGGGGCTACTGAGGGAGTCTTGGATTAAGGGGTCCTCGGACAGCCGGACTATATACTTTGGCCGGACTATTGGGCTATGAAGATATAAGACTGAAGAATTCGTCCCGTTTCCGGATTGGACTCCCCTTTGCGTGGAAGGCAAGCTTGGCAATTCGGATATGTAGATGTCCTTCTCTGTAACCGACTCTGTGTAACCCTAGCCCCCTCCGGTGTCATTATAAACCGGAGGGTTTAGTCCATAGGACAAGGACAATCATAATCATAGGCTAGCTTCTAGGGTTTAGCCTCTATGATCTCGTGGTAGATCAACTCTTGTAATACTCATATCATCAAGATCAATCAAGCAGGAAGTAGGGTATTACCTCCATCGAGAGGGCCCGAACCTGGGTAAACATCGTGTCCCCTGTCTCCTGTTACCATTAGCCTTAGACGCATAGTTCGGGACCCCTACACAAGATCCGCTGGTTTTGACACCGACACCGGGCTCTGCGGTCGCTTACAGGTGGGGTCAGGGAGGGCTGGCCAAGTCGTCATCCTCTTCCTCGCTCCCCCGACCAGAAACATAGGAAGCCAGGGGAGGGCGCAACACCGGCGGGGGGGGCGGGCAGCTCCGACCGTCCCAGACGGACTCAGCAGGAGGCACTGCTCCCTCCTGGAGCAGCAGCATCGCTGGAGAGGGGCGGGGGCGATGGCGGCATGTGGCCACAAAGAACGGGGCGGCGACCGAACCTGGGGAGGCGCGGCCAGGGGCACTCCGGCGAGAGGGTGAGATGCTTGAGAGGGTCACCGGAGCATGGGCAAGATGCGGGTTGGGTCAGAGGGTGGAGGAGGGGACCGGATAGCACGTATTTAAGCTGAGCTTCGCGGCGGCCATGGTGGACGGAGGACGAGCAGTGGGGCTCCGGCGCTCAGGGAAGAAGCTGGTCATGGTTCTGGGAGGAGGAGGAGGCCGCGGGTGTGCTTAGAGGGCCTCGGGGGTGGCTATTTATAGCTCTGGCCGAGAAGCCGTGGTCGAGAGCCGCCGCTCGGGTCCGGCCAACGCTCTGGCGCGCACAGTAGTCACGGCGAGGGGAGAGATCACGACGAGGAGGAGCGGACGAAGGTCACAGAGCAGCGCAACGCCGAGGGGCATGGGGAGGAAGATGAAGGGAGCATTCAATGCCATGTCGGCCACTGTTCGCCCATGGGCGTGCGGCGATGAGCGCCAACGAGGAGGTTTTTGGAGAGGGAGAGGGGTCCAGGGCGGTGGCGACGAGGCAGACCTGCTAGAAAAGTTCATGCGCGAAGACGACGAGAGGGAGAGGGGCCGAAGCACAAACGATGCTCTGGACACAGCCCAGCGAGCAGAGCGCGTGAATAGCCATGCCAGCTGCATGGTCACATGGGACAAGGCACAGGGAGGTCATGAGAGGATTGGAAACTGTGTCTAGGGTGTTGTCTCTCAACCCTGGAGACTGTAGAAAGCAAGAGCTCGAGAGAAGAAGCTCTGCATCTGAGTTAAGCATCGATTAATGTTTTCTGTACCAAACTTGGTCAGGCCACTGTGCTCAACAGAGAATTGATTGGAAACAAAGTTGATGTTTGGGGTGACTAACTAAGGAAGGACTACAATCCTGGGGAGTTTGAGGAGAAATGGACCAAGGCTTAATATAGTTGCTTTGCAAGTGACCAAAATGGTCAAGGAAGGAGATCAAGATGATGCACTCAAATGAAGAAGCCACTAGAGCTGAAGTTTCACAAGGCAGGGTTATCTGGCCATATGAAGATGTTGTAAAATTTCATACCAAATGGACAAGCCAAAATAGTACTGCCTTCACGAACATCCTCTCTGTCCAGAAACATGGGAAAACTCTTGAGAAAAAATGGCTTGATGAATTGATCCCAAATTTGGTGGAGAGAGGTTATTTAGGTAGGAGCATGATCTGGTAATCTTTCAGAATTAATGAAGCAATATAAATTATACTTGCTTCACAACCTGAAAATATTAACAGAATCAAAGATTTGGTCCTATGTTCACATAGATAAAGGGGTGGAGCTGAAATTTGGAGTAGTGTTATAATATGAGCACATAAACGAGTGTGCAAAAAGTTTACTCATTTGGATAAAGGTAGCTAGTATTTCCTTCACAATGCCTTCTGTTTGACAGAAACATTGAAAAAATTGCTGAGGAAAATTGGCTAGGCAAATAAAGTTGAATTTTGGCATGAGGCCATAATTTGGACATAAAAGAATGCCCAAAAAGTTTGGGAGCAATCAAGAAAGGATAGGTGGCAATTCCTTCACAAAGTGCCATTCTAGACAGAAATAAAGAAGTAATATTGGAGTATTCTTCTTGAACTGACCAAGGAAAAGTTTGGGCATCTGTGAGCAATATACGACCCAAAGAAATTATGAGAATTATTTGGGAATTTCGGGAGTGACTGAAATATAGGTTGCTTCACAACCTAGGGCAATTAGGGTTATTCCTTTAATAGAAAAAGGAATATTCCTTAGAAAAGAATTTTAGGGTTGGGCTAGAATGGAAATGACATAGTATTGGGAAAGATTTGAAGATGATGAGCCACTTGGTAGAAAGAAATGATGATGATCTCCCGGGTTGCAAGGCCACAGATCCACTCCAAAAAGAAAAATCAGAGCAAAAACCAATAAATCAAAAGGAAAAGGAAAAGGGCCAAAAACCAGGATGTTACAAACCTTCCCCCCTTAAATAAATCCCATCCACGAGATTTGGTTGCTCAGGAACAAGTATTACTTGAGGACACAATTTCCAACTCGGGTATCCTTTTCCTTTATTTGTTGTTCCCACAAAAATTTCATATGGTTTTCTTACCTTGCTCTGGGGTGGTTTGCTTCACCTTTCCCAAATTCTGACAGGTTTTTGCTCATATACCAAATCATTTTTACTAACGCTGATTTTCTCATATCTTCGGTGATATCCGAGGGATCTGAGCATAAATTTTCCTTTGGTCATGAAAACCTTTTTTACTTCTGCCAAGGAGTTTGCTCAAGCAAATGCATGCCTTTCAGGTTCAATAAATGCTGAGAATCACGGCCATTCCCTGACGGGATCTGACTGATCATAAGTGGTACTGACTTATCTTGTTTTGTTTCTTTGGCTCGAGCATGAGATATGTACCAAAGATTCGACTGCCTTTTGTCATGAGCAATATAAGGGGTACGGACGTATAGGTATGTCATACCTCAAATATTCATATCTTGTAACTAACCTAACAGGGGTGCTGGCGGGAAGATACTTTTCATGACAGGTTGTCCGTGTACTTGGTCCCGCCACTTTCTCAAGTTGTCGGTATATCCTTTTGTGGTAATAGTCCGTGAGATGCTTCGACACTGACACCAAAGTCAAACTGCGGAGTTTGCAAAGGAAATCTTGAATTTGACAGAACAGACTTGGATATTCCACACTAACCATTCTGGGTAGGTGTGGTGGGGCAAGTGGGTCATCGGAATATGTAGTCCTTGTAGAACGGAGTAGGACACTAGGGTATGCATTTGTGGATCCGTATGGAATCATGTCCTCCAACTGTCTTGGGTAGCCGGACCCTGATGGTCACGCAAACATCATGATAACTTGGCTATCAGTCTCACCCTTTAACGGTCATGATTTTGTTTGTTAGGAAACCTTACTGAAATAGCTTGGCCACATATGTCCTTGATTCTTCGTATGACCGTGGATGTGATTAGGGAAATATTTTGGCATCATTCCTTGTACTTGCTTTCTGACCTGGGTCCGTACGTATATGACATATACTTGGGGCTTGTAGCTCTACCTAGCTCGTTGTTGAGGCCAATCATACAGCAGGCCGACAAGAGTTCGGGATATCACCATGTCTGGTGCGGGAATGATGCCTTCGGTATCCATTGTCAAGACTGTTGATTATGCATTGTCATATACAGAACTTCTCGATCCTTGTATTACATGAGATGTATATCTGCTCATGTTCATTTTCCTGACTCGTGAGGTTGTTGAATCCTTACTTTTCCTATGTATATCTGCTTGGTCACTATCGCATCTCGTATAGGGGACTGGTCTGGCCGGGGATTTATACTTGCTTCACAACCTGAAAATATTAACAGAATAAAATATTTGGTCCTATGCTCACATAGATCAAGGGGTGGAGCTGAAATTTGGAGTAGTGTTATAATATAAGCACATGAAGGAGTGTGCAAATTTTTTACTCATTTGGATAAACCTAGCTAGTACTTCCTTCACAATGACTTTTGCTTGACAGAAACTTTGAAAAAAATGCCGAGGAAGATTGGCTCGGCAAATAAAGTTGAATTTTGGCATGAGGCAATAATTTGTACATAAAAGAATGCCCAAAAAGTTTGGGAGCAATCAAGAAAGGATAGGTGGCACTTCCTTCACAAAGTGCCACTCTAGACAGAAATGAAGAAGTAATATTGGAGAATTCTTTTTGAACTGGCCAAGGAAAAGTTTGGGCATATGTGAGCAATATATGACCCAAAGAAATTATGAGAATTATTTGGGAATTTTGGGAGTGAAAGAAATATAGGTTGCTTCACAACCTAGGGCAATTAGGATTATTCCTTTAATAGAAAAAGGAATATTCCTTAGAAAGGAATTTTAGGGTTGGGCTAGAATGGAAATGACATGGTATTGGGAAAGATTTGAAAATGATGAGCCACTTGGGAGAAATAAATGATGATGATCTCCCAGAATGCAAGGCCACAGATCCACTCCAAAAAGAAAAATCAGAGCAAAAAATAATAAATAAAAAAGAAAAAGAAAAGGGCCAAAACCAGGATATTACAAACCTTCCTGCCTTAAAGAAATCTCATCCTCGAGATTTGGTTGCTCAGGGAACAAGTATTACTTAAGGACACAGTTTCCAGCTCGGGTATCCTTTTCCTTTATTTATTGTTCCCACAAGAATTTCATATGATTTTCTTACCTTGCTCTGGGTGGTTTGCTTCACCTTTCCCAAATTCTGATAAGTTTTTGCTCATATACCAAATCATTTTTGTTGACGTTGATTTTCTCATATCTTCGGTGATATCCGACGGATCTGAGCATAAATTTTCCTTTGGTCATGAAAACCTTTTTACTTCTGCCAAGGAGTTTGCTCAAATAAATGCATGCCTTTCGGGTTCAATAAATGATGAGAATCACGGCCATTCCCTATGGGATCTGATTGATCATAAGTGGTACTGACTTATATTGATTTGTTTCTTTGGCTTGAGCATGAGATATGTACCAAAGATTCGACTATCTTCTGTAGTGAGCAATATAAGGGGTACGGACGTATAGGTGTATCATACCTCAAATATTAATATCTGGTAACTGACCTGACAGGGGTGCTGGCGGGAAGATACTTTTCATGACAGGTTGTCCGTGTACTTGGTTCCGCCAGTGAGTATACCTGGTCTGAGATGATTGTTCGGCTTTTGACTTTCTCATGTTGTCGGTATACCCTTTTGTGGTAATAGCCCGTGAGATGCGTCAACACTGCCGCCGAAGTCAAACTGCAAAGTTTGCAAAGGAAATCTTAGATCTGGCGGAACAGACTTGGATATTCCACACTAACCATTCTGGGCAGGTGCGGTGGGGCAAGCGGGTTAGCGGAATATGTAGTCCTTATAGAACGGAGTAGGACTCTAGGGTATGCCTTTGTGGATCCGTATGGAATCATGTCCTCCAACTGTCTTAGGTAGCCGGACCCTTATGGTCACGCAAAAATCATGATAACTTGGCTACCAGTCTCACCCTTTAACAGTCATGATTTTGTTTGTTAGGATACCTTACTGAAATAGCTTGGCCACATATGTCCTTGATTCTTCGTATGACCGTGGATGTGATTAGGGAAATATTTTGGCATCATTCCTTGTACGTGCTTTCTGACCTGGGTCCGTACGTATATGACATATACTTGGGGCTTGTAGCTGTACCGAGCTCGTTGTTGAGGCCAATCATACAAGAGGCCGACAAGAGTTCTGGATATCACCATGTCTGGTGCGGGAATAATGCCTTCGGTATCCATTGTCAAGACTGTTGATTATGCATTGTCATCTACAGATCTTGTTGATCCTTGTATTACATGAGATGTATCTCTGCTCATCTTCATTTGCCTGACTCGTGAGGTTGTTGAATCCTTACTTTTCCTATGTATATCTGCTTGGTCACTATTGCATCTCGTATGGGGGACTTGTCTGACCGGGGATGCATGCTCACCATATATATATATATAAGAATATGCCACTGAACACTCGATCCTTGCGGTAGACATATGTCTTGACTGACTGATAATTTTGAATAAAAAAGTTGCGGATCTGATTTTTGAACTGCGCTATCATATACTGCCAACTCACTGTATAACCTCTGAGGACAGTGCAATAGGGTGGTACTGACGCGGACTGAGTGGCTTACGAGAGAAGCCATCTGAGTTTCTTGTTGAGGAAGACTCCTTAGCTTCTGCTCGAAGTGTTTGTCTGGGTAAGATGTAGAAGAAATCTCGATAGTTTACACACGAAGCTTGACCTGAGTATCATGCTGGAGAAGCCTGGGTTTCGTACTTGATAAGCTTCTCCGTTTGCTTGAGTGAGATTCCATTTCTTATGTCAGAAGCTCTCACGGAGGTATGTTGTTGTGGGAGACTGGGTATCTTGGACCGGAATCTGTCCATATATTGTACTGAGGAAAAATTGAGGAGCCTTGCATCATACGTTTCTTCCGATAGCATGTGGAGGAAGACTGAGTTTCTCATATTCAAAACTTCATATTGTGTATGCAAACTGAAAGCCATACACACACCCATAATATTCTACGGCTGATTACTTGCATGAGACAATTTGTTTGGCTGCCTTTATTGATCATAGCACATTTTGGCTTTCTTTCGGAGTATAACATTGCAAGTGTAATCCATTGCTGAGCTAAAACTTTGTATATAATCCATACCTTTGACTGAAAATATGTTGTTGCTCTTGCACCTGACTTGTCTTCCTACTGACTTGATCATTACTGTGTGAGGATTAAGTACTGATGTAGACTTGATGTGTTTAGCTGAGCTTCTTCCAATTATTTGAAATTCTTATTGCTTCTTCGGGTCCGGTGTAGGTTGATGAGAAACTTCCATAAGGGGAAATAAGGTAACACCGAGGGCCCAAAAAGAAAGAAGCAAAACAAACAACTCAACTAAATAAAAACACACAAAACAATAAATTCACACACAAACAATGCCACATATTACTGCTAGTCACACAATATGGATGCCTACTTAAGCACACAAATCTCACGGGATCTCCGGTTCTACGATCTAGCATGTTGTGACGGTGTGCACAAAGACGAATCCATGTGTGGAAGAGTTGGTGCAAACAAGGCTACGCCAAGTGTTGGCTTAGCCAGGTAGCAACCTGGACTAGCTCGGAGGCGAGGACGTACTCGATAACTATGTAGCGGGACACTAATGTCGTGACCACATTTTTATCAAGCAGACGGAAGGGATCCGTGCTCGTCCAAGGAATAAGGATAGTGGGGAAAGCTGAGTCAGCTGACATTGCCCTTTCTGGATGACTAAGATCATTAAGGGTTGCCAACGCGAGAAAATAAAAGGCATGATCTAGGGTAGAAACATGTCTACCACCGAAACAACAGGCGAGGCTGAAAGAAGGATATCGGCGCGATACCTAAGCACCATTTCTGCAAACAGTGTTGGGATCACTTGGCATCACTCTGCTGGGACAAAAATGACACCGAACACCGAAGAACAGGCAAGAAAAGAAACTAGAGGAATACAAGGGCTGAGCTGTAGTGGATCCAAACTGATGCCAGCTACACTCACAAGATAAACCGTTAGAAACAAATAATAAGACTATGCATGCTATGCAGCAAACAAATGCAGCAACCAAATGCAACAAATAAGATGGACTCTATACTACCAATTTCTACCGCCCGCGTTGACTAGGGTGTCCTATAGCCAGACCTGCTCTAATACCAAGCATGTGGCACCCCGGCTCAAAGAGACTGGAACGCCCCATATTCCAGCCCAGAGATCAAGGAGAAGTCTCTGGAATACGACACTGCTTGATATAGAACAAATCAGCTCTCTACAAAGGATAATAAATACACGTGTCTGATGTTACAATGAATCACATCAGCACGGCGATACTACGCCTCTGATACAACACTTGCTCTATGCTAGCAGCAGAACAACTCAGAGCAGCAGAATACTTCTAGCAGCGGAACAACGGCGAAGGTGGTGAACTCCACTCCGTAGGGACTCTGGCTGGGACGCGATCTAGCTCACACGAATGGAAACCTCGACAAACAATCAATCAATCACAGCATCACCTGCAATCTGGCATGACACGGTAGGTCAGTACATTGAATGTACTTGCAAGCTCACAACAACCAAAATCATCAAGGGAAAACAACAACATAGCATTAAACAGGTTAATTAATTTAACAACTACTATGATATGAAAGCAGCTACTAAGCATGATATGAAACTACTACAATGCTGATGAACCAACATCTCCAATCTCAATAACCATCTCACTCTTGGCTATCCGGCCAAGCAACATACCATCTCGATCACCTCGTGATCCACCTGCTCACCTCGTGAGAAAAACACCCACCTGATCACCAGGTGATCAACCACATGATCACCTCATGACCACATCACAAGCTGAATGATCATCCTCGAGATCATCTCAACATCATCATCGGCATCATGTCAAACTGTTACTGCTCACAATATATCAACATATGAATCACCTACAAGTCATCCTGTCATGTGAGCGTTGATCGAACGGTGTGACCTAGTATGAACTATGCCCATGACCGAGGACGTGACTACCGATAGATTAAACACACACTCTGCAGAGGTTAGCACACTGTACCCAAACCACGGAACCTATGGCCTCGCCCTCCCATTCGGATGGACCAACGACGTTTCGACAAAACCGATCTACTGCCATGACACACTCTCAGCCACTCCGACCAACACCCCCTTTGGGTTCAGTCCTAGGTGGCCCCGATATCAACCAATGACATCCAACGGCCACCGTCGTGGCAAAACATAAACAATCCCAAACAGGGACAAAAAGGCGCCTAACAACAACTACGGTTACACAAGGTTATGTCTGCTTACCGGGCCAGGGTAACGCGCGCCCATAAGCTTCCCTCATTGGAGGAACCGGCGAGAGACATGACAATAGACCGCATTGGGGCTTTCCCATAAAGGCAAATGTGGTTGCACTGGAAAAGCCTGGTTTGGTGCCACCTGACCAACTAAATGATGGAATTTATCCCCAAAGTATAACTGTGATAATTGATACTCCGATATCACCTATCATCCTGTAATCCATGTCATAGCAATATCCAAATAATCCAGAGCATACAATCGTCATATCAGAATACTGCAAGGATAACATATCACTACTATCATGATGAATCCAAGAATCAACATAGTATCAATCCAATAACGATATCAAAATATTAACCTAAGATCCACATGATAACATCATATCCAAAATAATACTCCAAAGCATAACAACAACTATCATCATGAAAATAATCATGTTATAAGCCACTAATAACCCAATGGCACATGTCATCCACATAAACTGCAAGATATTAGTCCTAGAACTCCAAACAACATCATGGCAACAGCAAGATCGAAACAACTACAAGAAATGCCATGAACAAATAATACATAGCTAAAGCAATATTTTAAATAAGTTTAAATAACTTAAACCATGTGACTGCATTGCAATCATGCAAATGGAGGGTGTGTCTTGCCTGGGGTGGAAGGATTCACCGGGAAGAAGTGCGAGAAACTCGCGGAAAGAATCGTCGGAAATATTTCTCTCTTGGAGGGGCTGAAAGAGGGCAAGGGCATAATGGTCATTTTCAGAATTTTAAAACACGGTGAAAATGAAACCAATAGAACGGGCTCGAGGAGATGAAGAAGTGGGCTTTGAAATCACTCAATTGGAGTCTCGGTTGAAAAGATACGTACGTTTAAAGCGAATGAACTAATATGTAAAAATAACTTCTAAAGACAGGTCCCTAGCAGATTAAACACAATGTGCCTTTCCAGGTAATACGCTGTCTAACAGACAAAGCGTATTTTTGGGTTGAAGCAGGGTTGTGTGCTTTCGGTGGAGGAAAATGTATTCCGAGGAATACACTTTCACTTATCCACGTCAGCGGTGGTGGGACTGGGCTCCGCGATCGCTTAGAGGTGGGTTCAGGGGGGCTGGCCAGGTCATCGTCCTCTTTCTCGCTCCCCCAACCAGAAACAAATGAAGCCAGGTGAGGGCGCGACACCGGCGGGGGGGGGGCAAGCAACTCCGGTCGTCCCCGGTGTAGCTGGGACTGCCGGTGGACTCAGCAGGAGGCGCTGCTCCCTCTTGGAGCAGCAACATCGCCGGAGAGGGGCGGGGGCGATGGCAGCACGTAGCAATAGAGAACGGCGGCGGCGGCCGAACCTAGGGAGGCGCTACCAGGGGCACTCCAGCGAGAGGGTGAGATGATGGAGAGGGTCGCCGGAGCACGGGGGAAGACGCGGGTGTCGGTGTCAAAACCGGCGGATCTCGGGTAGGGGGTCCCGAACTGTGCGTCTAATGCTAATGGTAACAGGAGGCGGGGGACACAATGTTTACCCAGGTTCGGGCCCTCTCGATGAGGTAATACCCTACTTCCTACTTGATTGATCTTGATGATATGAGTATTATAAGAGTTGATCTACCATGAGATCGTATAGGCTAAACCCTAGAAGCTAGCCTATGATTATGATTGTTGTTGTCCTACGGACTAAACCCTCCAGTTTATATAGACACTAGAGGGGGCTAGGGTTACATAAAGTCGGTTACAGAGAAGGAGATCTACATATCTGAATTGCCAAGCTTGCCTTCCACGCAAAGGATAGTCCCACCCGGACACGGGACGAAGTCTTCATTCTTGTATCTTCATAGTCCAACAGTCCGGCACAAGTACATAGTCCGGCTGTCCGAGGACCCCCTAATCCAGGACTCTCTCGGTAGCCCCTGAACCAGGCTTCAATGATGATGAGTCCGGTGCGCAGATTGTCTTCGACATTGCAAGGCAGGTTCTTCTCCAAATCCAGAGTACCTGTTGTAACTAGTAGTGTCCGGCTTACCATTAATGTTGCACTCATCGGCTTCTGTACTTTAATAATGGCAGTCTCCATGTGTCGAGCGAATGCGAGAAGTCGGGGCATTTTTACATTTGCCACCTTGACCATGTTAGTAAATTGTCTATTAAAGAGACGGGGATCCTCAGATCCAATTCACACCATCTTCCCAAGCGAGGATTCATCAGAGCGCGCCCGAAAAAAGCCATCCCATCATGGCCGGCCGCCGCAGCTCCTCCTCTCGCTCCCGTAGTGCTAAGCCAGGGGATTGGGAGAAGTGTTCTGTATCCCATGGCCAACTGGTGGAGTTGCAGACCCAGAGATTTCTCCCGCCTGCATACCTTGTCCCTGTCCGAGCCGGACTAGCCACTTACGATGGCGGGGAGCAAGCAGAGAGTTTCCCCAACCCATCCAGGGGGGAGCGAGTATGCCTTGTCCCTTACTTGCTGAGGGGCCTCGGATTTCCAATCCATCCCTTCCTCCGCGGGCTCCTGGAGTTCTATGGCCTCCAGCTGCATAACTTCACTCTTGCTTCCATACAGCACATCACAGGTTATGTCGCCCTTTGCAAGCTATTTCTGGGCTGTGAAGCTCATTTCCAGCTATGGAAGAGGCTATTCTGCCTCATCCCTCGCAATCAGGAGGGTCAATATATCAAGTGGGCGGAGCCGAAATATGGAGCATCACCGGGACCGTATACCTGTCCGGCACTCCGAAGAAGACATCCGAAGACTGGCCTTCGGAGTGGTTTTATATAGATGACGTCCCCCTTCCGGACCCTATCCGAATGGGTCTTTCTGAGTTTACCAATGTCCCACTGATGAAACGCCGCAACTGGCATCCCCGGAGCCCCCAGGAGGAAGATAGCAGAGAGGTCCTTTATCCGATGGACAGGATAAAAACACTAGCCAAATCTGGATTGACAATAATCGAGGTTATGTCAATATGCATAATGCGGGGGGTGCAGCCACTCCAGTACCGTGGGAATCCCATGTGGCACTTCAATGGAGAAGACGACACCACCCACTGCGGTCGTAAAGGTCCGGACTCTGCCACCGCTCTGGCGAAAATATTGTCCGATTTGTATAAAGGAGAAGAAGAGGAGTTCACCCGCATTAAGCCACGGGATGGATTTTCCATGTACAACCCCCCTAGCTGGGTGAGCTGTTATCCTTTACTCAACTCTGTTCATTCCCGTATTCTTTCATCACGGATATTTACCTTGCTAATTCATAGCAGGAACTATGAAAAGCCGTGAGGGAGGTCCACAGCCCGCCTCCACAGCCAAAGGACAATGACCGGGCCCTTGACCCTGGACTTGAAGAAGATCCGGACATATTTGTGGAGCTTGTCGACACGACGTTTTACTAGTTAAGCTGTGACGGTGCCTTGGTGGCTATCATAGCTGATTATCCAAGCCTACTCCCTGCATCACATGTAAGTAATACCAGAGTCCTAACTTCCGAGAAGGATCCCTTCTTTACGCCTTACCCACCGCACATGTATTGCACTTTATAGGGATGGCCATCGGGGCGCCATGCCGAACCCGCGGTGTCTCGCCAACAAGGGGCACCAAAGCCGGGTAGGCTTAAAAGGAAGGCGGTCAGGACTGAGACGCCGTCGTAGAGGTATGAAAACCCTGCTCCGTGATTATCTTCTTTAAAATATAACAATGTCCATGGTCCTCGGCAGAAGAGCGCCAGATCAGGTTCGGAGGGCTCGCCGCCACACCTCCACCAGCCGGACTCCAGAGCCGGACTCAGGGGCGGAGGCTAACGCGGGGACAACGCTGAACGGTCCTCTTACAGAGGATGCAGATAGAATATCTGCTGCAAATTCTGAAGTGGAGAGCGCCATGAATCATAGGCGCCGACTGGCCATACTCCGCGACCCTAATTTCTCCGAAGAGGCGTTCAATGCCTTCAACCCAGGAGACGCGTACATCTGAGCTGCTCAAGGTGGTCTTGCTAGAGCCACGGACCAGTATTTAAAGGATATACCGGTAAGGAAATCTGATAACTATGTATATCAGTAGCCCCTGAGACTTGAAACAGTTGTGCAAAGCCCAGCTAAAGGCCGAAGCCGGAGGAGTGCATAGGTTCTTACAGAGAAGAACACCAATTTGCCCCAAGAGCTGGAGGAGTGCAAAGCCCAGCTAAAGGCCGCAGTTGCCGGAATGGAGGAATCTAAGAAGGCCTCATCTCGTAATACTTGTCTCGAAGAGAATTTAATTACGTGTACCAGTTAGTATTCGGCATGCTTGTGAATCTAACAATTGATCCTGCAGATAATCCCAGAGGGAATCCGGCGATCATACAAGAGGATGAGAAACCAGCTAAGCGACAGCTAGAGGCTGGCGACCGTGTGCTGACGCGGGTTAGGCAGGAGAAAAATGATCTCCAAGACACCAATACCCGGCTGGGCGTTGAATTAAAAGATGTTCGGGCCCAGCTTGTTGACTCCGTGAAGGAGAATAAGAGGCTCTGACGCAGCATTTTTAGTAAGTGCTTGAACGAACTTTTATATAGTTCGGCGAAGAAACAGGCTAACAAAGTTATGTCTGTAGGTATGCTGACAGGTCGTCCCGACGAGGAGATGCCGAGATCCGCAGGCGATCTTCTGCAAGAGCTCTCACAACTGCACAAACAAGTTCGGCAGGTGATGCAGGGTATTGCCCAGGCCTTGTGGCCATCCGCCTCCCTGCCAGGAGGCATGGGGGAGCTTGTAGAGATACTCAAGGGAGGGCGGTGGCGCTTCCGATTATGGAAGATATCGGCCTGACGACAAGGTGCGAGGGAAGCCTGGGCCATGGTGAAGACGCGGTACACCAAGGTTGACCCGAATCACATGGCCGAGGTCGGACCTGTAGGGTCAGATGGGAAAGAGATCCCCATTAGTCTGGTATATGACCAGGTAGGATTAGCCGCAAAGTATTCCCAACAGGATTGTAGGCTAGACAGCCTGTTGGATGGTATAGAAGAAGAATTTAGTCAGTCTAAGTGACTATGTACTTCAAATGACATATTTTGTCCCTAGCCGGATTGTAAATCATTTGTCATGGCGGACCTTTTCGCTTCAACCTCCGGACCTGACAGTCCGGAGTGTATCCGAATACCCGCTTAGTTATGTAAACTGGGGTACACATGGAAATCAGGCGTAGGGGTCATAAGCGCTTGAACAGACAAGTACCCAACTAGTTATGTTATATTACATGGATAGTAAGAAACATCTTCCAGGGAGAATAGTTCCGTTAAGGGTTCCTTTCGCTGGGTACGCATGCATTAATGTGCATGTACGAACTACGAACAGAGATGCAGGATATGAAACATCTGGGGGTTTATATTGTAAATATGTAAGAAACATCTTTTGTTCACCGACCGAATATTCCCTTAAGAACGCTAGCTTTCGGCGTCACCCAGTCTGAGGTACACATCCGGCTGACCTGGCAGTAAAAATCGCAGAGGTGCTCCCCTTATGCCCTAGCCGAACTAACGGGAACGTAGGGCATAAACACAGGAGCCAGGCAACCCAGTTTGGCCAAAACTTAAGTCATATCGATGCATATAATGGCGAAAAAAGGGGTACATATGGAAAAAGGACACATGTGTAGTGGGCATAAAGCCCAGGAGATAATTATATTAAGCTTATGTATAAGAAGCCCCCAGGTATAGTGATCGCGCGTAGCGCATCAAGGTTGTGTAGTCAAGGCACACTTGAAGCCTTTAAGGCCATAAAAATGAAGGAAAGAGAGAAAGAATATATATCTTTAAAAAAGAAAGGCGGAGGTAAGGAAACGAACACAGTGTTCGGCACAAAGCGTAGAATCTTCGGAGTCTGGCCGCGTTCCATGGGTTTGGCTCGAATCGATTATCGGATGCATCACGCAGATGGTATGCTCCTCCGGTGGGAACTTTATCAATGATGAAGGGACCCTCCCACATGGGGTTGAGTTTGTCCTTTTGCTTCTCCGATAGGCGTAGAACTAGTTCGCCAATGTTATAAGTTTTGTCACGTACTTCTCTGCTTTGATACCTTCGAGCCTGTTGCTGATAGAATGCGGAACGAGCTTTTGCGACGTCACGCTCCTCCTCCAGGGCATCTAAACTGTCCTGCCGATCAAGCTCGGCTTCTCTCTCTTCGTACATGCACACTTGAGGTGAGTCATGAATGATGTCGCAGGGCAATACCGCCTCTGTGCCGTACAGCATAAAAAATGGTGTGTATCCGGTAGTGCGATTCGGTGTGGTCCGTAGCCCCCATAGTATGGAGTCGAGCTCCTCGACTGAGTGCGAATCTGATTCCTTCAAGGATTGCACTAGTCTGGGCTTGATGCCACTCATAATAATACCATTTGCTTGTTCGACTTGACCGTTTGTTTGGGGGTGATAGACAGAGGCATAATCAAGCTTAATGCCCATGTTGCCGCACCAAGTTTTCACCTCGTCGGCTGTGAAGTTGGAGCCATTATCGGTGATAATGCTGTGGGGGACACTGTAACGGTGTGCGACCCCTGATATGAAGTCTATCACTGGTCCAAATTCAGCTATTTTAACTGGTTTGGCTTCTATCCATTTGGTGAATTTATCCACCATGAACAATAAGTATTTTTTTATGGCTTCCTCCTTTAAGGGGTCCAACCATATCGAGCCCCCAGACCGCAAAGGGCCAAGTTATGGGGGATTGTTTGGAGAGCGGTAGGTGGCATATGGCTTTGATTTGTGAAAAGCTGGCAACTGACACAATGTTGGATGAGGTCCTATGCGTCTGCTCGGGCTGTCGGCCAGTAGAAACCTGTACGGAAGGCCTTGCTTACAAGGGCCCGAGCTGCAGCGTGGTGGCCACCGAGTCCAGCATGAATTTCGGCCAAGAGCTACCGCCCTTCCTCTTCGGAGATGCACATTTGGAGCACTCCGGTCGCGCTTTTCTTATAAAGCTCTCCCTCGTGGACCTTGTAGGCTTTAGAACGCCGCATGATGCAACGTGCCTCGTTTTGGTCCTCGGTGAGTTCTTGCCTATTTAGGTAGGCTAAGAAGGGTTCTGTCCACGGGGCAATGACAGCCATGATCGTGTGGGCAGAAGGTGTTATTTCGATGGCAGAGCCCCCAATTATATCAGTGTGTTCGGTATCTGGGGTTGTGGTCGGATCTAGACTAGTATTGCCGGTCTCCCCTTGCCACACCACGGACGGCTTGAAAAGCCTTTCCAAGAAGATATTAGGTGGGACGCGGTCATGCTTAGCACCGATGCGGGCGAGGATATCCACCGCTTGATTGTTTTCTCGGACCACATGATGGAATTCGAGCCCCTCGAACCGAGCTGACATTTTGAGGACGGCATTGCAGTCAGCCGCCATTTTCGGGTCCATGGCATCAAAGTCTCCATTTATTTGAGATATTGCAGGGTTTGAATCCCCCCGCACCTCGAGGCGTTGAATGACCATGGAGACCGCCATCCGAAGACCGTGCAACAGAGCCTCGTATCCGGCTGCATTGTTAGAGTCTGTGTATAGTATTTGTAGTACAAATTGGGCTGTATCTCCGGTGGGGGATGTCAGGACAACACCCGCTCCCAGACCAGCAAGCATCTTAGAGCCGTCAAAGTGCATGATCCAATTAGAGTACGCTACTGCACTTTTTAGGGAGTTCGCTTCATCCATTCGGCGACGGTTAGCCAAGATTATGCGACTTAATGGCTCGCCATGGTTTGTATATGATGTCGAACGGGAGGAGCTCGATAGCCCACTTAGCAATCCAGCCCGTGGCATCACGGTTATTTATTATATCGTTAAGTGGCACTTTGAGGCCACCGTGATTGAACACTCTTGAAAGTAGTGTCGTAGTTTCCAGGATGCCACGAAGACCGCGTATGCTATCTTTTGATAATGTGGGTACCATGACTTGCATGGAGTGAGGACAGTGGATATGTAGTATACCGGCTTTTCAAGCGGGAACTTATGTCCGTCCTCCTCTCATTCGACGACGAGCACTGCGCTGACAACTTGGTGTGTTACAGCTATATATAGCAGCATGGGTTCGCCGATGTTTGGTGCGGCCAGGATTGGATTGCTAGCCAAGAGGGCCTTTATTTCTATCAGTCCGGGCGTAGCCACCTCCGTCCACTCGAAGTGTTCAGTGCGTCAAAGAAGGCGATAGAGAGGTAGTGCCTTTTCTCCTAATCGGGAGATAAAGTGTCTTAAGGCAGCCATGCATCCAGTTAACTTCTGGATTTGCTTGAGGTCTGTTGGGGTAGCCAACTGTGACAGAGCTCAGATTTTAGCCGAATTTGCTTCAATTCCTCTATTGGAAATCATGAAGCCCAGGAGCTTTCTGACAGGAACGCCGAAAACGCATTTTCTCGGATTGAGTTTGATGTCATATGTCCGGAGATTGTCGAATGTAAGCCTCAAGTCGTCTATTAAAGATTCGACATGTCTGGTCTTGATGACCATGTCGTCTACGTATTCCTCAACTGTTTTGCCGATTTGTTTCTCCAGGCATGTCTGAATCATGCGTTGGTAGGTTGCACCGGCATTTTTGAGCCCGAAAGGCATGGTGTTAAAACAGAAGGGGCCGTATGGTGTGATGAATGTCGTTGCGGCTTGATCGGACTCCGCCATCTTGATTTGATGGTATCCGGAATATGCATCGAGGAAGCACAATGAGTCATGTCCTGCGGTAGCGTCGATGATTTGGTCGATACGGGGGAGGGGGAAGGGATCCTTAGGGCAAGCCTTATTGAGGTCTTGAAAACGACACACAGGCGCCAGGATTTGTCCTTCTTTGGTACCATCACCAGGTTTGCTAGCCAGTCCGGATGTTTTATTTCTCTGATAAATCCAGCTTCGAGTAACTTGGCTAGCTCCTCTCCCATGGCTTGTCGCTTAGGTTCTGAAAAACGCCAAAGAGTTTGCTTGACGGGCTTGTATCCCTTCAGTATGTTTAGGCTATGCTCGGCCAGCCTGCGTGGGATACCTGGCGTGTCTGAAGGATGCCATGTGAAGATGTCCCAATTCTTGCGCAAGAACTCTCGCAGTGCGGCGTCTATTGTGGGGTTCAGCTGTGCCCCGATGGAAGCTGTTTTTGTAGAGTCCGTTGGGTGGACTTGGGATTTAACTATTTCATCCGCTGGTTTGAAAGAGGTGGACTTGGATCGTTTGTCGAGTATCAGGTCGTCCTTGTCCATTGTGGAGCGCAGCGCGGTTAGTTCTTCGGCCGCGAGGGCTTCGGATAATGCCTCAAGGGCCAGGGCGGCGGTTTTGTTTTGGGCGCGGAGTGCGACGTCTGGATCACTGGCTAGAGTGATGATTCCCTTGGGCCCGAGCATCTTGAGCTTCATGTACCCATAATGGGGTATAGCTTGGAAGATCGTGAATGCCTCCCGCCCTAAAAGGGCGTGGTATCCGCTACTGAACGGGGCCACTTGGAATGTGATTTCTTCGGACCTGTAATTCTCCGGTGTGCCGAATACCACATCTAGTGTGATTTTTGCCACGCATCGTGCCTCCCGACTAGGGATGATTCCCCTGAATGTCGTGCTGCTTTGCTCAATGCGACTCTTGTCTATTTCCATTTTGTTGAGAGTTTCCTCATAGATGAGGTTTAATCCGCTACCACTGTCCATGAGCACTTTAGTAAGCCGCAAGCCGTCCACAATGGGACTAAGGACCAAAGTGGCTGGTGCTTGGACTGTTCGGAATTGAGGTTCGTCACTGGCATTGAAGGTTATGGCCGTGTCATTCCATGGATTTATTGCTGCAACGTCGCAGACTTCGGCGAGGCTGCGGAGTGCTTGCTTGCGCCTTTTATTTGAGGCGAAAGTCTCGAAGACTGTCAATACTATATTGTTATTTTCTGCGGGATGATGCTCTGTGGTATCGTTGATGAGGAGATCCTCGCCGCTCTTGGCCACCTGCCGGAGTATCGAACATGCTCTAAGGCTGTGTGTTGGTATGGTATCCGGTGTGGTGTGAACTTTGCATGGCCCATTGAGCCATCCCTCCAATACGGTTCCACGCCCTGTAGTGGGCTTTGGTTTCTTTGTAATTGGATCGGGTGACTTGCGAGAGTGCACCCTTTTAGTTCGAACGAGGGGTTTAGTGAGAGCCAGAGGATCCCAGAATTCTGTTTGGGTTTTCCAGGCGATTTCCATCACCCAGTACTTCTGTACTATGGCTGCCAAGTCAGCGAAGTGTGCTATATCACGGAGACTTATGGTGTTGAGGATTCCCTTGTCCGTGCAATTTTTGCAAAAGAATGAGATTGTGTCTTCCTCGTGATAGTCCTTGACCTTGTTCAATACAAGGAGGAATCTGGCCCAAAAGTGATGTACTGTCTCTTGGGGCTCTTGTTTAATGTGTGAAAGATCGCTTTTATCTGGGTGGGCGGGTAGATTTAAGTCCAAACCCTGACCCAATCTGAGACCCAGGAGCAGAGGAGCCTCCGAACTTAGCAGTTCGGGTTCCGGGATGTCGCCCAATTTTTCTTGCCTGCTCTCCGATTCTAAGTTCGGAGCCTAGGTCATGTCCTCCCGTAGACGGGTATCCGGCTGGAGAGCTCGGGAATCCGGACATAGTTCTTCCTCAAAATAGAGGAAGAATTGCTGCATTGCTCCTCCACAAACGCTATCTGATGGGTGACCGGCGCAGAGTTAATCTCCCTTTGATCGGGTTTAAGCCCAATCCGATCATAGTCCGTGGCGACTCCCAAGGCGGCGATGCAATCCAAGAGCTCGTTCAGGGAGGAGAGCTCCATTGGATCCATCTGCTCGGTGAATTCCGAGCTGACGTGGAGGCTATTTTTGATGACCCGAGAAGTCATCGTCAGCGCGGCAGCCGAACGGGCGGTCATGACGAAGATGCCTAGTCGGAGAGTTTGACCTAAAGCCAGGGCTCCCCCAGTGGTGATGTTGTCCTTGATAACAACGTGAGCCATCAAGCCTTACCATGACGGCGCAGTGGAACTCTCAATGAAATCACCAATGTCGGTGTCAAAACCAGCGGATCACGGGTAGGGGGTCCAGAACTGTGCGTCTAAGGCTAATGGTAACAGGAGGCGGGGGACACAATGTTTACCCAGGTTCGGGTCCTCTCGATAGAGGTAATACCCTACTTCCTGCTTGATTGATTTTGATGATATGAGTATTACAAGAGTTGATCTACCACGAGATCGTAGAGGCTAAACCCTAGAAGCTAGCCTATGATTATGATTGTTGTTGTCCTACGGACTAAACCCTCCGGTTTTTATAGACACCGGAGGGGGCTAGGGTTACACAGAGTCGGTAACAAAGAAGGAGATCTACATATCCTAATTGCCAAGCTTGCCTTCCGCGCAAAGGAGAGTCCCACCCGGACACGGGACGAAGTCTTCATTCTTGTATCTTCATAGTCCAATAGTCCGGCACAAGTACATAGTCCGGCTGTCCGAGGACCCCCTAATCCAGGACTCCCTCAGCGGGTGAGGTCAGTGGGTGGAGGACGGGATCGGATAGCTCATATTTAAGCTGAGTTTCACGGCGTCCATGGTGGGCGGTGGATGAGAAGAGGGGCTCCGGTGCTCGGGAAGAAGCTGGGCGGGGCTCTGGGAGGAGGAGGAGGCCGCGGGTGTGCTCAAAGGGCCTTGAGGGTCGCTATTTATAGACGTGGCTGAGGTGTCGTGGCCAAGAGCCGCCACTCAGGTCCGGCCAATGCTCTGGCATGCACAGCGGTCACGGGTAGGGGAGAGATCACGACGAGGAGGAGCGGACGAAGGTCACAGAGCAGCGCAACACCAAGGAGGCACGGGGAGGAAGACGACGGGCGCATTCAATGCCATGTCGGCCACTGTTCTCACATGGGAGCGCGGTGGCGAGCGCCGACGAGGAGGCTTCCGGATGGGGAGAGGGGTCTAGGGAGGTGGCAATGACGAGGCAGAGCTTCTAGACAAGGTCACGCACGCAAAGACAACGAGAGGGAGATGGGCAGGAGCACAAATGATCCTCTGGATGTAGACTAGCGAGCAAAGCGCGTGAATAGCCATGCCAGCTGCGTGGTCACTACGGGACAAGGCACGGGGTGGTCACGAGAGGATTGCAAACTATGTATGGGGTGTTATCTCTCCACCCTGGCGACTATAGAAAGCAAGAGCTCGAGAGAAGAGGCTCTGCATCTGACTTAGGCATCGATTAAAGTTTTCTGTGGCAAACTTGGTCAGGCCACTGTGCTCAACAGATAATTGATTGGAAACAAAGTTGATGTCTGGGGTGATTAACTAAGGAAGGACTACAATCCTAGGGAGTTTGAGGAGAAATGGACCAAGGCTTAATATAGGTGCTTTGCAACTGACCAAAATGGTCTGTGTCGGTGTCAAAACCGGCGGATCTCGGGTAGGGGGTCCCGAACTATGCGTCTAGGTGGATGGTAACAGGAGACAAGGGACACGATGTTTTTACCTGTGTTCGGCCCTCTCAATGGAGGTAAAACCCTCTCGCTGCTTGATTGATATTGATGATATGGGTAGTACAAGAGTGGATCTACCACGAGATCAAGGAGGCTAAACCCTAGAAGCTAGCCTATGGTATGATTGTTGTTGTGTCCTACGGACTAAAACCCTCCGGTTTATATAGACACCGGAGAGGGCTAGGGTTACACAGTCGGTTACAATGGTAGGAGATCTACATATCCGTATCGCCAAGCTTGCCTTCCACGCCAAGGAAAGTCCCATCCGGACATGGGACGAAGTCTTCAATCTTGTATCTTCATAGTCTTGGAGTCCGCCAATGATGATAGTTCGCTATCCGGACACCCCTAGTCCAGACTCCTTCAAGAGCCCCCTAACCAGGCTTCAATGACGACGAGTCCGACGCGATATTGTCTTCGCATTGCAAGGCGGGTTCCTCCTCCGAATAATTCATAGAAGATTGTGAACGCCAGGATAGTGTCCGGCTCTATAAAATAAATTCCACATACCACCGTAGAGAGAATAATATTTACACAAGTTCAATCTGCTGACGTATTTTGTGGCGTGACGTCACACCACAACCAAGCTTTTACTCGAATCGTTTTTATTATACCACCTCAGCGTGTTTAGCGGCGGTTTCTTTGGCACGCCTTGTCAAGCAGTAGATCGTGTTCCCTTATTCCGGATCCTCATCAATACGGACGGGTAACCCAACTGCGTTCGCCCCCCCCTCCATCAAAGGCGAGTTCCAAACGGTCACGGGGACGGCTCTTGGTATTCTTCCTCTTTATAATGAGACCAAGGCCTGTTCCTTTTCTTCAATCCTCCATCGAATCCGCCCCTCGCCCCGAGTTCCAACACCCAAGGCTCCAGATTCAGGCTCTTCGAACCTTCGACAATGTCAGGCTCCGACCTACAGGGTCGGTGGATGCCCTCCTCCGTCATGGAAGAGGACGTGCTAAAGCTGAGAGAAGCCAGGTACTTAACCTACGAGATTTCTCATAGGTTGCCTGCCCAAGGGCAAGTCATTCCTACTCCCGAGCCAGCGAGAGCGTCGTGTTCGTGTCTCACCTCCGTCGGGGTTTAGGCTTCCCGATGGATCCCTTCGTGAGGGGACTCATGTTTTACTATGGGTAGGAATTCCACGACTTGGCTCCGGAGTCCATCCTCCATATCTCATCATTTATTGTCGTCTGCGTAGCCTTCCTCCGCACTACCCCTCACTTCGGTTTATGGCTCAAAACCTTCAACGTGGAGCCGAAGATGATTGAGAGGCGTCAGGCAGAGTGCGGAGGGGCGGTTATAACCAAGAGGGACGATGCTCCATGGCCCGAGGGCTCTTTTCGGGAGGAGCTCGGTTTGTGGCAACAGGAGTGGTTCTATATTACCGCCCCGTAGGCGAGAGCGAGGCTGCCGCCTGCCTTTCGCCGGCCCTCCACAACGGCCGACGTCATGGGTCAACAAAGGGCTTGACTGGGGGCCGTCCAAGGACGTACCCCTATTGCAGGGCCGGATTCGAGACCTCCAAGAGAGGGAGATCAATCTGGTCGTAGTGACGTAGGTTATGCTGATTCGGCGTCTTCTGCCCTGCAAGCGTCGCCCCCTCCGCCTGTGGGAATTCAATCCGGAGGGGCCACGAGCTCTCCAACACTTCATGGATATGACACCCGTGGAGATGTACAAACTGTACTTCGGAACACAAGAGGTGTGTCCAGAATTGTCCGAGGACGCCGTCTTAAGCTGCAATCACCCGGCTACTCAAGTAAGTAGTCATGTGTCCGGACATACCGTTTGTTTGCATATCATGGATTTGCCTTTTAACCAATCGTCCTTTGAACATGAGTGGATAGCGCAAGCAAAACTGATACGGTGTCCGCCCCCCCTCCCGGAGACCACGCCGGATCCCGTGTTGGTCAAGATGCTGGAGGTTGCGCCTTTAGAAGAGGGCGAAGGGGAAAACAGAAAGACTACCACCTCCACTAAGGAGGCTTTCAAGAAAGGGGGGATCAAGAATCCCTCCTTCCAGGGGGAGAAAAGGACCGCTTCCGAAGATCCAGAGGCTAAGGCCTCAAAGCGGGGGAAGAGATTTTCACCGAGGGTCTCAAGGCCAGAGAAGCCCCGGCCGCACTATCTCCCCAAAGGAATCAGCCCTCCAGCGAGCCGTAAGTAGAAAAAGGGGAGTTTTGTAGTAAGGGACATCCCTATTTTTATTTCTGAGGAGAACCGAAGTTTTTACCTTGTAGTTTGGATCTCAGCCCTTCTCAGCAGAGCTCATCTTCGGGGGATCTTCGTCCGGAGATGATGGAGAGCGAAACGCCTCCATCTGCCGCACCCTCAGGCGGGGCACACGACCCTGAGATGTCGTCGCGGAGGGTCTCCCCGAGTTTGGCGGGGCCGGAGAGTTCGGTACCAACAGGTGTACGGCCGAGGGAGCTGAAGGATCTGCTCGAGAGGGCGTCTATCTCAGAAGATCACCGTACTTTAATGAGTACGGTGATTGAAAGGATTTCATCCGCTGAGAGCGGGTTGCATGAGGCCGCAGAAGTTTACTGGCGGGGTTTGAGGTACGTAAAAATGACATACCTTTTGACAGCTTTGCACATAGAGTGCACCCTATATAGATAGTAGCCCCTGAGACTCAGTACGTTGTCAGAAGTGACAGCGTGCCGAGGATCATAATCTCAGTTTTAATATGTTGCCATTCCTATTCAGGGGGCGGAGCGCTCGGGCTACTGGACCGATAGAGTTTCGAATCAAGCGGTAATCGGGCGCTGCGGATGCGGACATCGCGCTGGTCAATAAGCGACTTGACGAGTCACAACGTGGGTGGTTTCTCCGCGATCACCTGGTAAGGGAGCTGATGCCCATGTCTTACAACATGTATGCTTGATGCAGATGGCGCCGCTGCTGTGGAGGACCTTCGGGCAGAGCTTGGTCAAGCCAAGGAGCAAGCCAAAAGGAGTGATGCGGCTGCCTCGAAGGCAACCGAAGAGTTAAAAGCCGAAAGGCTGCTCACTGCCGAGGCAGGGAGGAGATGGCCAGAATGGCCGTGAAGCTGAAGGATGCTACCGACCTCTATGAAGTTCTTGAAAGAGAACGCCGAGCGGAGCAAGAGGGCCTGAAGAAGGCCACCGCTGAAGCCAAGGATGCCCGTTCTGTAATGTGGGCTATAAAGGAGGAGCTGCGTCAAGCCGAAGACATTGCGGCTGGAAAGCCCTTCTTGCTTCGTAGGAAGTTCACGGATCCAAAGTATGCTCAGTTGGGCCAGTTGTGGGGTGCGGAGGATCCTTATCTAAATTTGGCGGTGAGTGCGGCGGACGCAGCCGTGCACTTCCGAAGCCAAAAGGATCACGAAATGGAAGAGCTTTTTTGGTCTCAATTCCATAGTCCAGAGCGTCCCCTTCTGCTAACCGATCGGTTGGCTGAGTGGGCTGAGCTGAATAGATTGTCCGGATTTGCCATGACGGATGTGGTGGCTCATCTGTGGCCAGAAAGGCCCAAGCCAAAGAGTTATTTTGGCTTACTGCAGCAATTCCTTGGGGCGGTGCCGCATATCAAGGCGATGAAGCGGTCGGCATGCATAGAGGGTGCACGGATGGCTCTCGCCCGTGTTAAGACATACTGGGCGGAGATGGATGCCACCGCTGTTGCATCCCGGGGTTCGGACAAAAGCCGGCTACCCGTCGAGCACTATTTTGAGGAAGTCCTGCAGGGCGCTCAATTAATAGAGTCGCAGTGCTCGAAAAACGTTAGGTTCAAATGACATGTATGATTTGTAAAACCATATTTATAATATAAGGTCTTTTTATACTTGTGTGTTCAAGTATTGAAATTTCTCCTGTGCGACCGTTAATGTATATGTATATATAACCTGAAAGATGGCAGTCTTCGGCTTCAGCCCCCACGCACATAGTGCGGGGGTGTTTGCAAAAAAGCACATTTTCACACTTAATCCAACGTCTTGGTCCTGTGAAGGAGGTGGTAGCGTAGCAAACTAGGCAACCAGACTATAATGCTTTATCACTTTCACTTAGCCATAGGAGTTCGAAGGTGGGGCTACGATATAGCCCCTAGGGGCACCGCGCGATTCGAATTCGGGGCGCGTATGTGCCTGACCGGGAAACGGTCCTTCATCAAAGTGGAGGAATTCTAGACATTCCATTAGTCGATAAAGTGGTTGACCAGTCTCTCGCTATATCATGACAAATCGCCGCTTTCATCGAGGTGCTCGCCAGGCCGAACCGGGGCACAATCGCAGTAGTTGTCCTGGTGCCGCGTTAGCCGATGATACGGAACGTAAGGCAGCAAAACATAGGAGCCGGGCAAACCCAACATTTGACCAAAGACATGATTCAGAGCTGATGCATATAAGGCCTAACTCGAGACGCCGAACACTCCCTGAGGTATTCGGTCTTTATGAAAACGGGTAGAACGATGCCCTATGCCCCTAGTGTCCGGGTACGTGCGAAATCTTCTGACGCGGCCGATGCCAAAACGCCAGCCTCCTCCTTGGTTATGATAAGAAACCGGGGGATGTGTATCAACAAGAGACAGTAAAAAAGGTTTACGCAGGGTCTTAATCTGAAAAGAATCCTTTCAACGGGTCCTTGCTGCACGTCTGCGCGTGTGTCTCCATTGTGCCGTATCCTGGACGGGCGTAGCACGTGGTTCATCTGTAAAAGAGAAGAACTTAGTTTGGAAAAAATATCGTGCAAAAAATGTATGTAAAAAGAGTATGATTTTAGAAAATGAATAAAATTGAGCTTTATTGGCTCTCATTCTTCATTCGTGCAGCCCCATGTAAAGGGGTATGTGGCTGGGAAGCCCCTTGTTTGTTTATGCCGGACTCGCATAGCCGTGTCCGGGGTCTAAATGACCTGTTTTAGGGGCTTCGATCAGCCAGGCCGGATTAGTTTGTGGCTGTCAAGGCAGTCTCACGTTTTTCCGTGGTCGGGGAACACTCTAAGTTGCCCTTTAATGAGATGATGCCGCGTGGACCGGGCATTTTAAGTGTAAGAGACGTGTAATGCGGTATTGCGTTAAAGCGGGCGAAAGCTTCGCATCCCAATAGTGCTTGATGGCTACTTTTAAATGGGGCGATATGGAAGATTAGCTTTTCACGACGGAAGTTGTCGGATGAACCGAACACAACCTCTAGTAGTACAGAGCCTGTACAATTGGCATAAAGGCTTGGCATCACTCCTTTGAAGGAAGTGCGGCTATGGCGAATTTTGGTAGGGTCTATCCCCATTCTGCGGATGGTGTCCTGGTATAGCAGGTTTATATCATTGCCGCCGTCCATTAGGACTTGTGTAAATTGTAGTCCGTCGATTATGGGATTCAATATCAAAGTAGTCCATCCTGCGTTTCGAATACTTCTGGAGTAATCCTGATGGTTGAAAGTAATTGGTTTTGTCATCCAATCTCGGGACTCCGCTGGGGTGGACCGTGCGGCGCATGCTTTAGCAGGTGCCGCACTATTTTTCCTTATTATCACATGAAGTGAGTTCACTGTTTTGACTTCTAGTGGGAAAGTCTTCTGCTTTCCGGCGTGCTGCTTGTGGGGTTTGTCGTCTTCACTCAGTGTGTCAAGCCCCTTGTGTTCGGCTTCAAGCCGGCCGGACTGCTTGAAGACCCAACAATCTCTGTGGGTATGGTTTGCAGGCTTCCCGGGGGTACTGTGGATTTGACATATCCTATTCAAGATTTTGTTTAGGTTGGATAGCTCGTGACTGTTGTCCTTAAGAGGCAGTATTTTGTTATTCGGCCGAGAGCTTTTGAACCCGGCGTTGACTGTCGTGCTATTTGGGCCATTTTCCTTATTCCGGCGCTGATCTTTTCTGCGTCGTGATTTCCCACTTCCATCCCTGACTTCGGATGTACTCGGGTTGCTGGTGCTGCATCTTGCCAGCCAGCTATCTTCCCCCGCGCAAAAGCGGGTCATGAGGCTTGTTAGCGCGGCCATTGTTCTTGGTTTTTCCTGGCCGAGGTGTCTGGCGAGCCATTCGTCTCGGACGTTATGTTTAAAGGCTGCTAAGGCTTCGGCGTCCGGACAGTCGACTATTTGGTTCTTTTTGGTGAGGAACCTATTCCAGAATTTGCGCGCTGACTCTCCGGGTTGTTGAGTTATGTGACTTAAATCGTCTGCATCCGAAGGGCGGACATAAGTCCCCTGAAAATTTGCTCAAAACGCATCCTCGAGCTCTTCCCAACTTCCAATGGTATTTTCTTGGAGGCTTTTGACCCAATGCCGAGCTGGCCCTTTGATCTTGAGGGGTAAGTATTTTATGGCATGGAGATCGTCTCCTCTAGCCATATGTATGTGTAGGATATAATCCTCAATCCAGACTCCGGGGTCTGTTGTTCCGTCATATGCCTCTATGTTTACGGGTTTGAATCCCGCTGGGAATTCGTGATCCAGTACCTTATAGGTGAAGCATAGTGGGTGTGCGGTGCCCCTGTATTTGGGTGTGCCGTTATCTTCGAACACTCTGCGTGTTGTGTTGCTTCCTAGAGCATTTTTTGGCCCATAGATGGACCTGACCGGGCCATCCTTTCTGCGAGGATCCTTATGTGGATCGTGTGCCGGCTTGTGTGCGGCGCCGCTTGCCGCTCTTATCCTGTCTTCTGGTCGTCTATCCGGCCAGGCGGCCCCTTTGTTATTTGACTGTGGGGGCTCTACGGCCTCCTCGTCAAATTCGGGCAATAGTTTGCGCTTCGGGTAGCTCTTTGCTTGGTGACTATCGCCGTATTTATCTGCGGTCTTGAGTACTTTGCTCCATCTCATTCTGAGTATGTCTTCCGCTGTTTTGAGCTTCCGCTTCTGCTTCTTCAAACTTCTTGTAGTGGCGATGAGCCTTTTGTGAAGGTTATTATGCTCCGGTGATGTGTCCGGCGTGCGGCCGTCTGGACTGTTGTTTTTGCCGGGGCTGGGTTGCTCGTCCAATTCATCCTGTTCGGATGGTTGCTTGGTGGCATGTTCGTCGTCCACTGGTTCGCCCTGCTCTATGGGTGGGTCCGTATGGGTGCTGTTGTTATCGAGGCAGGACTTTAGGCGGCGCTTGCGTCACCGTTTTGGTTGTTTTTCGGGGTAATTATCCTTCGCCGCGTCCCGTTGTTCCTCGTTATCGCTTCCTTTCGGTGTATCCACCATGTATACGTCATGAGTTGAGGTGGCTTTCCAGTGCCCGGTAGGTGCTGGTTCTTGGTCGTCTCCGGCATCGTCGTCCATACCATCGATGTCTTCGGAGTCGAAGTCTAGCATGTCGGTTAGATCGTCGACAGTGGCTACAAAGTGGGTGGTGGGTGGGGTTTGAATTTCTTCATCGTCCACATCCCAACCATCCTGACCGCAGTTCGGCCAAGGCTCTCCTGATAACGAGAGATACTTTAGCGAATTCAGGATGTCGCCAAAAGGTGAGTGTTGAAAGATGTCGGCAGCGGTGAACTCCATGATCGGCACCCAATCGGATTCGATTGGAGGGGGCGTGGGAGGTTCGAAGTCCGGCGAGGAGTCCGGCACCTCGGAGTCACGAGCTTCACAAGGGACAAGGTCAGTATTCGGCTCCATCGCCGTAGAGGTTGCAGCCCCCGAGGCGGTGTCTAGCCACCCATCATCGATCTGCGCAGTCGGCTCCGAATTAGGGATCAGAGCGGACTCGTGTGCGGCCTCCAGGACACTAGCAAAGCTAAATCGTGCCCATCGTGACAGTGCGGCGCGCTCGGCTGTGGCTCGAATCCATCGAAGATCAAGTCTCCGCGGATGTCAGCCGTGAAGTTTAGACTTCCAAATCTGACTGACGCCAGGGGCGTAGCTTCGATTTGCTCCAGATGGCTGCTTAATTGGCCCGCATGCAAAGCCGCCGAATCTGAAGATCTGTCCGGGAGAAAAGTCTCACCACTGGACTGCGCTGCTTGTGATGATCGAAGGAGCCATCAGGCCTATATGCGATGGCACGAGGAACTCTCAATGAAAGCACCAATGTCGGTGTCAAACCTGGTGGATCTCGGTAGGGGTCCCGAATCGTGCGCCTAGGCGGATGGTAACAGAGACAAGGGACACGATGTTTTTACCTGTGTTCAGCCCTCTCGATGGAGGTAAAACCCTACTCTGCTTGATTGATATTGATGATATGGGTAGTACAAGAGTGGATCTACCACGAGATCAAGGAGGCTAAACCCTAGAAGCTAGCCTATGGTATGATTGTTGTTGTGTCCTACGGACTAAAACCCTCCGGTTTATATAGACACCGGAGAGGGCTAGGGTTACACAGAGTCGGTTACAATGGTAGGAGATCTACATATCTGTATCGCCAAGCTTGCCTTCCACGCCAAGGAAAGTCCCATCCGGACACGGTACGAAGTCTTCAATCTTGTATCTTCATAGTCTTGGAGTCCGAACGATGATGATAGTTCGGCTATCCGGACACCCCCTAGTCCAGGACTCCCTCAGTCCGGAAAAGAGATCAAGATGATGCACTCAAATGAAGAAGCCACTTGAGCTGAAGTTTGGCAAGGGGTTATCTGGCCATATGAAGATGTTTTAAAATTTTCATACCAAATGGACAAGCCAAAATGGTACTTGCTTCACAAACATCCTCTCTGTCCAGAAACTTGGGAAAATTCTAGAGAAAAAATGGCTTGATGAATTGATCCCAAATTTGGTAGAGAGAGGTTATTTAGGTAGGAGTATGATCTGGTAATCTTTCAGAATTAATGAAGCAATATAAATTATACTTGCTTCACAACCTGAAAATATTAACAGAATCAACGATTTGGTCATGTGCTCACATAGATCAAGGGGTCGAGCTGAAATTTGGAGTAGTGTTATAATATGAGCACATGAAGCAGTGTGCAAATTTTCAACTCATTTGGATAACCCTAGCTAGTACTTCCTTCACAATGCCTTTTGTTTGACAGAAACTTTGAAAAATTGCTAAGGAAGATTGGCTAGGCAAATCAAGTTGAATTTTGACATGAGGCAATAATTTGGACATAAAAGAATGACAAAAAAGTTTGGGAGCAATCAAGAGTGGATAGGTGGCACTTCCTCCACAAAGTGCCACTCTAGACAGAAATGAAGAAGTAATATTATAGAATTATTTTTGAATTGGCCAAGGAAAAGTTTGGGCATATTTGAGCAATATATTACCCAAAGAAATTATGAGAATTATTTTGGAATTTTGGGAGTGACAGAAATATAGGTTGCTTCACAACCTAGGGCAATTAGGGTTATTCCTTTAATAGAAAAAGGAATATTCCTTAGAAAAGTATTTTGGGGTTGGGCTAGAAGGGAAATGACATGGTCTTGGGAAAGATTTGAAGATGATGAGCCACTTGGGAGAAAGAAATGACGATGATCTCCCAGGTTGCAAGGCCACAGATCCACTCCAAAAATAAAAATCAGAGCAAAAACCAATAAATCAAAAAGAAAAAGAAAAAGGCCAAAAACTAGGATGTTACAATGGTCTATGAGGGTACGTAGACATACTCTCCCCTCTCGTAGCTATGAATCTCCATGGATAGATCTTGCATGTGCGTAGAATTTTTATGTTTTCCATGCAATGTTCCCCAACAAAGTGCATAGTCATGATGTTATTCATGGCATTACCATGTACATTGGCATTACGTCTGTGACAAGTAGACCCACTCCTGCCTGCATCTACTACTATTACTACACTTCGAGAGTGCTTCTATGCTTTCCTCTCTACGTATTAAGTTTGTAACAAACAGAGTAATGCGTGAAGTATGATAACATAATGTAGACAGAATAAAACCAAGCAATATGATTGTAGCTCATCATTTTCCCCTTAGAACCAATAATACAAATATGTGTCTCGCTACCCCTTCTGTCACTAGGTGAGGACACCGCAAGACTGAACCTACAACTATGCACCACTTCCACCCAAGATCTACTCATCAACTTGGCCAAATAAAACTCATAGATCAAAAAGCATTACATAGCTATAACAATCACACATAATAAAGTTTAGAAAAGACTCAGTTACTTTCAATGAATAATTTGATCATAAACCAACAATTTATCGGGTCCCAACGAATGCACCGCAAAAGAAGATTACATTGAATAGAACTCCGAGGATAACATTGTATTTAAGATTAGAGACAGAGAGAGAGAGAGAGAGAGAGAGAGAGATCTAGCTAATCACTATGGACCCATAGGTCATGTTGGAACTACTCACACATCATTGAGGTGTAGCAAGGTTGATAAAGAAGCCCTCCATGATCAATTCCCCCACTGGCAAAGGCCTCCAGACGGGATCATGGAATAACAGAGACTTGCGGTGGCGGAAAAATTGTTTTGGTGGATGCTCTGGTGGTTTTCCAATATTAGAGAATTTATAGCGCTGGAATTAGGTCAGACGGAGCCATGAGGGGCCCATAAGACATCAGGGCGTGCCTACCCCCCCTCCCATGGCACACCATGTTGTCTTGCCGTCTCCTTGTAGGTCTTCTGGTCCTGCCCAAAGCTTCTAGGGTCTCTAATGTCTAAAAAAAATTGTTAAAAAGTTTCATCGTGTTTGGACTCCATTTGGTATAGATTTTCTGTAAAACCAAAAACAAGCAGAAAACAGCAACTTGCACTACGCACTAGGTTAATAGGTTAGTTCCCAAAAAATATATAAAATTGCATGTAAAATATATAAAATTGATAATATAATAGCATAAAACAATCAAAAATTATAGATTCGTTGGAGACGTATCAAGAGGTTCCCTTGCACTTGGACAATGGTCGGTCTAGCCGGTAGTGTGCAACGGTGCGAGCGACCCGAGCGGCATTTGATGCGGGGTTGCATCCAATTCGACCAATCCTTCCTGGAGGCCCTTTCTATGCACCAAGTTGTAAGGGGACTGGTTGGTCGATGCCTTGTTGAACGGCATGCCGCTTGGCTTACCCGAGTGAGTTTCCTACCTGGGATAACACGGCCAAAATGAACCCAACAAACCGATCAAAACATATAAAGGAAGCATCACTCAACATCAGCCCGACACCAACCCAAACTAACACAGGCAAAAGAGGGGGACAAACTTCAACGCTTGTAGTATAATTGTCGAAGCTTTTCTCAAATCGTATAGGCCCAATGATAAAACATCTCATGTCTGCCATTTCTATACGCAGCTTGTTTTGCCTATAATTATGTACGTTGAATGTTTCCAGCAAAAACTCACACGCCACAAAATACATCGTTAGTCTTGTCCCATCCCTTGTTGCTTTAAATGTGAACAAATAGCACGTCTCGGTCATTAGGTACTGAAGCACCACCATCACCTATCGTACCCTACGCGAGGAGCATGGGTGGTTGAAACGTCTCCAACATATCTATAATTGTTGATTGTTCCATGCTTTTGTTGTAATAATCTTGGATGTTTTATATAAATTTTTGTGCTATTTTATATCATTTTCTGAGACTAACCTATTAACCAGTGCCAGTTGCTATTTTCTGCTTGTTTTTGATTTTCCACAAAATCAGTACCAAACGGAGCCCAAACGCTACAAATCTTCTTTGACATTTTTTATGGACAAAAGAGAGCAAGGTTCCGGCAAGGCAACAGGGTGTGCCCAGGGGGGTAGGCATGCCATGTTACCATGTGGGACTCACGTGGCTCCGTCTGACCTAATTCCACCTCTATAAATTCTCTAAAATCGGGAAACCAACAGAGAGCCACCCCAAACACTTTTTGCGCTGCCGCAAGTTTCTATTCTTCTGCGATTCCATCTGGAGGCCTATTTCGGCACTCTGATGGAGGGGGAATCAATCAATGAGGGCTTCTAAATCATTCTTGCTGCCTTCCGATCATGCGTGAGTAGTTTACCATAGACCTACAGGTCCATATCTAGTACATATATGGCTTCTTCTCTCTCTTTGATCTTCAATACAATGTTCTCCTTGATGTTCTTGGAGTTCTATTTGATGTAATCTTGTTTCTGATGTGTTTGTTGGGATCCGATGAGTTTTGGATTTATGATCAAATTATTCATGAATATTAACTGACTCTTTTTTGAATTCTTTTATGAGTGATTATTATAGCATTTTATTTCTCTTGTATCTATCTATTTAGTTTGGCCAACTAGATCGATTTATCTTGCATTGGCAGAGGTGCTTTGTGATGGGTTCAATCTTGCGGTGCTCCATCCCGACAGAAAGGGAAAGGACACGTATTTGTATTATTGCCATTAAGGATAAAAAGATGGGGTTTATTCATATTGCTTGGGTTTACTTTCTCTACATCATGTCATCTTGCGTAAGGTGTTACTCTGTTTTTATTAACATAATACCCTAGATGCATGCTGGATAGCGGTCGACGGGTGGAGTAATAGTAGTAGACGCAGACATGAGTTGGTCTACTTGTCTTGGACGTGATTCCTATATAAATGATCATTGCCTTGAATATCATCATTACTATGCGCCTTTCTATCAGTTGCCCAACAATAATTAGTTCACCCACCATATGTTATGTGCCTGAGAGAGAAGCCTCTAGTGAAAACTATGGCCACGGGTCTACTTTTATCATATATAAAAACACAAAAAATACCTTGCTGCACTTTATTTGTTTTATTTTGTTTTGCAATTTATCTATTTACCTACCACTACGAGATTTGATCCTTGCAAATAACCGCTGAGGGGATTAACAACCCCCTATTTGTGTTGGGTACAACTATTTGCTTTTGTGTGTGCAGGTGCTGCTAATGAGGTTTTGTGTGGTTCTCTGGCTGGATTTATAACCTTGGTTCCTATATGAAGGAGATACTTATCTCTACTGTACTACGTCATCCTCTACTCTTCGGGGAAATCCCAACACAGCTCACAAGTAGCAAGACGGATTTCTGGCGCTGTTGTCGGGGAGGCATCGTCAAAACCTATCATGTACCTTCGCACAAACTATCATCTACTTGCTCTTATTTTTATTTGCCTTTGCCTCTCATTTTCATCTCCCCCACTTCTATTTTTTCCAGAAACAAAAAAATGTTTGCTCGTTTGCTTGCTTTTAATTGGCTTCATGTGGATGCACTTTATCATCCACTTGCTAATAGTTAGTTGAGTGCACTTTATTATCTCTATGAAGTTTTGCTTGAAAATCATGAATCTGAAAATTGTGATGAAGTGTTAGAAGAAATTTTGAAGGCGATTCTTGTTAGCTCCTTGAATGAAAAGCATGATTGTAATGTTATTATAAATACTATTAATGTCAATTGAGATAATGATATGCAAAGCTACAAGCTTGGGGATGATAAATTTGTTATGTCCACTACTTATTGCAATGATCATGATTGGGGTGATGATGCTTCTTATGATCTTGAAAATGTATTTAAGCCTGATGATGCATATGTTTTTGATAATAATGTTTGTAATAATATTGAAAGTGGGTTTGGAAGATTGTCAACTTTAGGTAAAAATTAATCCCACATATTCGGAGAGTGTTCAATCTTATGAAATTTTTGATAAAAGTGGTTTTGGAGAGGTCACGACTTTAGTTGATGTTAATCCCACTATCTTGGAAGAATATAAAACTTTTATGCATGTGGATCATGAAGAGACTATTTTATATGATAGCTATATTTTTGAATTTGATCCTACATGTAATTATTATGAGAGAGGAAAATATGGTTGCAGAAATTTTCATGTTACTAAATTACCTCTCATTATGTTGAGATTATCAATGTTTTATTTTCTACCTTGCATATGCTAGATATTTCTTGTCTTGATAATTTGTTTGCTTATAAAATTCCTATGCATAGGAAGTGTGTTAGACTTAAATGTGTTTTTCACATGTATTATGGTGCTCTATTTGTGCTTCAATTCTTATCTTTCATGTGAGTATCATTGAAATCTCAAAGCCTATCAAAATGGCTATAAAGGATGGCTATAAAGGAAGAGCTTGTTGGGAGACAACCCAATAGTTATCATTCATATTATTTGAGTGTCCACACAATTTTTCTACTGTTATGATTGTGTTTTTGTGTTTTAATTAGTGTTTGGGCCAAGTAAATCCTTTGGGATGATTTGGTTGATAGTTAACTTGATTCTGTGAAAAAAATAGAAACTTTTGCACCCAGTACTAGAATTGTTTAAGTTCACTGGAATGTTTTCCTTGTTTTTTAGAAATTTTTGGAGTTACAGAAGTATTGCATTTGTTCAGATCATTACAGACTATTCTGTTTCTGACCAATTCTGTTTCTATTGCGTAGTTCACTTGTTTTTATGAATGTATGGATTATATTATGGGGTATATGAAGAAGTTATTATAGTAGGTATTATTCAATAATAAAATATTAATGGGTTTACAACAGTACCTAAAGATTATGATTTGCTTGTTATACTAATGGATCTCACGGGGTTTCTGTTGTGTTTTGTGTGCCAAAGTTTTCAAGTTTTGGGTGACATGACGATGGATGAAGGAATAACGAGCGACAAAACCCTAAGCTTGTAGATGCCCAAGGCACCCCAGGGTAATATTCAAGGAAAAACAAGCATCTAAGCTTGGGGATGCCCCGAATGGCATCCCCTCTTTCGTCTATAATAATCCATCAGTATATTACTTGGAGCCATATTTTTATTCATCACATGATATGAGTTTTCTTAGAGCGTCGTGTATTATATGAACCTTTGCTTTGTTTGCTTTTTAGTTTGCCACAATCATTGTTTGCTTCACATACCTTTTGAGAGGGACACAAATTTATTCATGATTTACTAGAATACTCTATGTGCTTCACTTATATCTTGTCAGCGTTCTGGGAACGGGGGTACCCAGACTTGCCTGCCTGCAGCCCACGGCGTGGCTCCATCGACGGCCTGGTACGGCCCAACTTTGACATCGACAACTCAAGACCCTCGCAAGGGGTCGAGCCTCGCGAGGTGGATGACACCAAGACCTCCAAAGGGAGCAGCCTCCTCAGGCTGGCTCCCGAGGAGCAGAGATTTCTATGCAAGGCTCGCCTCGTGAGGTTCGGGTGACATGAGCCATGGCGACCAAGGCTAGGCAGGCGCCAGCGGGCGTAGTGTACCAGTTTCCTCTTTGGTGCAAAGGAGGCAAGTAGCAGGCGCGGAGTCCTGAGGAAGCAGTCAAAGGTTTCCATTCTCGTGCAACAAGACCAAGACCGCCAGGACGGCAGGACGGAGGTCATCACCGAGCCCACCACGGCGTCATGGCCAGAGGCTTTTGCAGGCGAAGACCACTTTCGTCAGGATAAGATGTGCTAGTTGTCTCCCTTCAAATTTGCTTGTTGTGGGATCCCTTCCCGCCTTCATTTGGGAAGAGGACCAAGGCCACTATAAATAGGACCTAGCCACCACCATGGACGGGAGACGACGATCAAGTCGACCGAATCCATTCCACCCTCACCAGCTCACTTGAGCTCAAGAACACACCTCCTGAGGTTGTTCGCCATTGTACTAGTTCATCCTCAGCCCCACGAGGCAAATCCACCACAAAGCAGGAGTAGGGTTTTACACCGCAAGGTGGCCCGAACCTGGGTAAACTATTGTGTCCCCTTTGCTTCGAGTTCGTCGTGCTAGGCTATGAGATTTGCGAGCAAGCAGACTGGGGAGGTTGAGATCTCTGCATGCACCCCAAAGTTCGAACCTCTCAAGGGTTTGCGGAACCCAAAATTTTACATTTGGCCCGCCAGGTAGGGGTGCATCGGAGCCTCTCTTCCGCCGGTCGATTCGCCACCGCTCCCATGGCCGACGCATGCCAAGCTCGCGTTGAGCGTCGGGCCACTCTCTCCACCCGCGTCGTTCAGACAGCACCGGCGGGCGACGGCTTCCCTCGCCGACCCATGTCTCCGGTGGCGAACGCCTACATGGGCGCTGTGGGCCACGAGCAATAGGCCTCTTCGCCGCACCCTTCCGTGCACCGTGACGGGCGCACCACTACTCCATCGCTGACTCCAACTGCTTCGTCCTCCCATGCTCGTCGTGGCCCGACGAACGCGCACGCTGCGTTGCTCATGGCACGCGAGCTCCTGCGCTTCCGCCCGGTCGACGACCTGTACAAGGACTTGCTCGACCGCATCGCCGAGCTTGTCACCGCAACTGGAGATTCTGCTACGCCGTCTTGCTCGCTACCTCAACCACCGCCTGCTGTAGAAGACATAGCACATGGGGCGCCTCCTCCACCTTCCAGGCAGGACACCATCATCGAGCCAAGGTGGGAGCCCCCCCCCCCCGGTGTGATCCACAACATCGGGCGCCCGCGTGTGATGAGGCAAGCTGCCATGTGGTCCAGCAGCCACAAGAAGATGCGCGTGCACTCCCGGCACCGCCACGTCAAGACCGCGCGCTGCTTGTGGTGGCGGTGCACGAATGCCAAGACCAAGATCAACCCCCACAGCGGGCTCCCATGACGACAGTAGGGTGCAGCGCATTCACTCCGGAGCTGCGCAGCATCGTCTGGCCGGGGAAGTTCAAGCCCGACTTGCCTCCATGCTACGATGGCACCCCGGACCCTGCTGAGTTCCTGCAGCTCTACCAGCTAAACATCGAGGCGGCCAGCGGCAACGAGAAGGTCATGGCAAACTGGTTCCCATGGCCCTCAAGGATGGCGCGCGCTCGTGGCTCCTGAACCTCCCCGTGGGATCGATCTCCTCCTGGGACGAAATGCGGGAGCGCTTCATCACCAAATTCCAGGGCACTCGCGACCGCCCGCCGGTTGCGGGTGACCTGCGATGCATCAAGCAGCAGCCAGGGGAGACCCTGGAGAAGTACATCTGGCGCTTCAACAGCGTTCGCCTCAAGATCCCCAAGGTGTCGGAGGAAGCCATCATCTCAGCGTTCACTGATGGCGTCCGCAATATCAAGATGAAGGAGGAGCTCGCCATACACGAAGACCTGTGCACGGCCCTGGAGATGTTCAACATGGCAACCAAGTGTGTGAGAGCTGAGGAGGGACGCCTCTCCCTCCTCGAGCTCCCTAACGCAGACCCAGAAGACAAGAAGGCCAAGGCCAAGGTCGTGAAGCGCAAGGGACCGGCCGTACTCGCAGCCGAGCCAGAGATGAAGCGCGGCTGCAATCACCCAAAGTCATCCAAGGGCAGTCGCCCATTCTATGCGTCTTCCACAACATGCACAGCCACAACACCAATGACTGCCTGGAGCTCAGGGCCATCCACGACGGGCACCCCGGTCATCGCCCCGAGTTCATGACCGAGGCTATGGTCGTGGAGGAGGCCATGACCATCGTCAGGAGTGGCGCGACCAGCCTCGGGAGGACCGCTGGCAGGGCCAGCCTCGTGAGGGCGCCTGGAGGGATCGGCCTCGCGAGGACCGCTACCACCAAGAAGGAATGAGGACCACCACCAGGACGAGGGGGCTGGGGGCTTCCAGGAGCCTCGTGCCATCGCCTGCATCTTGGGCGGCTCCCAGGCCCCAGCCTCCCATCGCATCTTCAAACAGTTCGCGTGCGAGGTGAACACAGTGCTCCCCAAGCTCGAGGCAACGTGCCCGCTCAGGTGGTCCAAGTATGCCATCACCTTCGACTCCTGCGACCAGCTCAAGTGCGCGGCCATAGTCGGCGTGCTCCCAATGCTCTGCTCGCCCATCATCAGCAACGTATGTCACCAAGAAACTCATCGATGGCGGCGCAGGGCTCAATGTTCTCTCTGTCCAGACATTCAACAGGCTCCAAGTGCCATACCACCAGCTTCAGCCTACCAAGCCTTTCCCAGGAGTGACCGACAGCTCCACCACCCCGTTGGGCAGGTCCGCCTCCCTATCACCTTTGGCAAGCGTGAAAACTACTGCACCGAGCTCATCGACATCAACGTGGCCGACATCCGTCTCCCGTACAATGCCATCCTCGGGTACCCGGCCCTGGCCAAGTTCGTGGCGGTCACCCACCATGGCTACAACTTCCTCAAGATGCCAGGAAACTGCGGCATCATCATTGTCGCCTGAGAAGAAAAGGACACGATGTGCTCTCCCGAGCACGCCTACCAGGCTGCAGCGGTCGAGAACCCAGACGGCGAGGGCGCTCCCTACCCTCCAGAGGCCATCCCCAAGAAGAAGTAGGTGCTCCACCAAGGATCTCAAGAGGGAGGGGCGTCCGGCAATGCCGCCTTATCCTTGCGTCCACGGATGGGGCGCCTTCCCCTCTCGCATAGGAAGGCGCGCCTGGTGCCCCTCTTAGGCTGGGCTTGGCGGCTCTGCTCTGGAGGGCCTCTAACCTGTCCAGTGTCACAAGGGAGGTGCTCGGTCACCATGTAGAGGCGTGCTTCAGCACACGCCTCCGCGAAGAAAGCGCAGGGCGCGAGGCATCAGGCGCTCCGAAGGTCATCACCAAGGCAGTCAAGGAGATCCAGGAGGCAAGAGCTATGCGAGGCGGTTGCCGCCAACCACCCGACGCGGCTCCCCACCCAAGTGATGATGGGGAGCTATGTGTCTATGTCGACATCCTTGGGCTCAATAGGGCCGCGTCTCAGGAGCTCTTCTGTCCATCCCGTGTTGGCCGATGCAAGGGTCCCCCTCACAGCTATGTTCGCATGCCCTTCGGCCTACTGAACACGGCTGTCGCATCCCAGTGCCACATGCAGGGCGTCCTGGTAGCTCAGGAGGCCATGCACCGAGCGGTCCAGGAGGAGATGGCGATGGATCTTCGCAAGCCCCCCGGACCTCCAGAGCCTCCCGAGGTTCAGGGCCAGGGCGGCTCATGAGGAGCGACCACTGCAGCGCGCTCTTCTACTACTCCAATGACTCTTTAGCAACATACCAGGTGACATCTTTTAGTTTGTTCAGTTGGGGTGCCCCTCGGGCAGCACTATCCCCTAGCCATGTGGGTCCATCCCTACAGCGTGTATCCTTCTTGCATTCATCAGAACTTGCTTACCTTCTTTCATGAGTGCTTTATGATTATCATTTGTCTGTTCGGTGCTTCTTCGTCGTGAATGTTACACGCCCTTACAAGCCCGACCGCCTCATGATTAAGGACTAGCATGGCGTCTGTGCTCGGGTTCGTCCCTGCAGTGTCGCTAAACCTAAGAGGCTGAGCTCTGGCTCGCGGGCGAGATCCCATACACGTCACCTCCCATGGCCCTTGGTGCCTTGTTCTCGCATGAGCTAATCGCGGGCGGATGAGTGAGGGCGCGCGACCTGATGCCTCGTCATCACGGGAGCCGTGTGCCGGTTGTCTCTCTTTATGATCTTCGCATGAGAATACTAGGCACGGCGCCTGTTCTCGTGTCCGTCCCTGCAGCGTCGATAAACCCAACGGCTAAGCTCCGTCTGGTGGGCCGGTCCCGTTCATGTCACCTCCTGGGATCGTTGGTGTTCTGCCTTCTCACACGATAGCCTCAGGAGATTCACTAGGCGCACGTTGCCGAACCATCTCGTAGGGCTATCACAAATAATCCCAATCAAGTTCAGGCACAACCCGCCTTGAGGTAGGGCCACGTGAGTCCCGCGTTGGCTCACGCATGCCCAGACATACCTCCTCTAGCCCTGTCGTGCAAGCCACGTGTCAGGGCAGGGTTGTACACGCCCCGGGGACTCTCCTCGGAGGGAGCGCCCACCCACGTACCAGTGGAAGCACCATGCTCCATGCTGGCAGTTGACATGGTCGAGGAGCAGCTATGCCCATGCAAGAGCGGAAGCGCCATGCTCCGCGTTGGTGATAAACAACTGAGGGTAGCCTCGCGGCTGCTGCAACCTTAGGTGAGCTCTCGCCTCAATGCTTAGCCTCATCACACTACTTTCCCTCGAGAGAGTAGTGCGAGGGGGCTGGGCATGGGGGCTATGCTCAGGCCACGCCTGGCGTACGCCACCTCGCTAGGTCCCACGGACCTGGTCTTCACGCACCCCTCCCGAGTGAAAGCCCGGCGAAGAAAGGTATGATGGTCTGTTCGTGCGTCAAGGGGGACTACTGAGCATCATCACTCAGGAGCCTAACTGGTCACGTAGCCCCTTACCCCTTGACCTCGTCCTGGTTGTCCGGACGACCCAACGGCGGTGGAGGTATGCGCGGGTCCAGGCCCTGCCGATGCAGAACGCTAAGACTTGCTCCCACACCTCCCTTCCGAGGGTTGTTCATACATCAAGGGGGACTCCTGAGCATCATGACTCAGGACCCTAACTGGTCACGTAGCCCATCACCCCTTGGCCTCATCCTGGTTATCCGGACGACCCAAAGGCGGCTGAGGTATGCACGGGCCTGGGGCCTGCCGACGCAGAACGCCAAGACCTGCTCCCACACCTCCTTTCCAAGGGTTGTTTGTACGTCAAGGGGGACTCCTGAGCATCACGACTCATGAGCCTAACTGGTCACGTAACCCCTCAACCCTTGGCCTCGTCCTGGTTATCTGGACGACCCAACGGAGGTTGAGGTATGCGCGGGGTCGGGCCGTGCCGACGCAGAACACTAAAGCAAACAAAAAGGAGGTCGTGGAGACTAAAAAAATTATTACAAGCATAATGTCTCTTAAAAGTACCAAGCATAAAGTTCTTATGCCTCCACGAGGCATGATACATGATGTAGAAATAGGAGGAAGCATCATCATCAAGCCTCTTCTTCAGCCTTGGGCACCATCGTCGCTCGCCAGAGGAGCCGTCGTCGACGACGTCGCCGATGTCCTTGTCAACATCCCTAGCCATGAGCTCGACAGTGAGGAACTTCTTCAGCAGGGACTCCACCTAATCCTTCATGGCCTTAGCAGCGGCAGTGCAGGACCTCGGGTCCATAGGCTCGAGCAAGGCATCGAAGTCGAAGCTGGAATCTCGGAGACAGAGGTGGCTGAAGACGTGTGTCATGGCCGAGGAAGAAAGCGTGCGGGCGTCTCCCTCCACCATGGGGCCTACTCCGGTGGCGACGCCCTCTAGTGTCATGATGAGATGAGGGAGCATCACGGCGGGACCCTGCTCCGGGGTCGCCATCAGCAGCTTTGCTCACCCCCATAGAGGTCTTGCAATGCCTTGCAGGACCACATCTTGAGGGAGACGAAGGTGTCACGCCCCATGGCGGCCGCCTCCTCGACCTGAGCAAGAAGCCTCTTCCTGGCCTCCAGTCGAGACTTCTCATCGGAAACAAGCTAGGTATGGGATGCCTGAGCTGCCTCCACCTCCTCCTTCAACTTCTCTAGGCGGCTGCGCTCGGTGGCCTACTCTCGGGTCACCTGCACCAGCTCGGCATCATGATTGGCAACCGTAGCTTCCCGGGCCTTCAGCTTCTCCTCCCACACCTCGAGCTGACGGGCCTAGGTGGCCTGCTGATCACAGAGGGTCTTCAGCTTGGCCTCCGCCATGTGGCAGCACTCCCCGACGTCCTTGGCCTCCTTCAGTGCCACGTCGCAGGCGGCTGTTGCTAAGCCAGGCACCCTCCGGCCCTCCTCTGCGGATGTCGTGGCTTGGCCCCAGGCCGCCCTCACAGACTGTAATACCCACGATGCGGCTATATCTCCCATGTGTCGAAGCACGACTTAGAGGCATAACCGCATGGTGGTTTTGTCGCAAGAAGGGTCATCTTCACACAATCCCATGTGATGAACAAGAATGGGATAAAGAGTTGGCTTACAATCGCCACTTCACACAATGAACATATAATTCATACATCATTCAGAGTACACACATAGTCCGACTACGGACAAAGCCAAAAGAAAAGAAGATAACCCAACTGCTAGATCCCTGATCGTCCCAACTGGGCTCCACTACTGATCATCAAGAAACGAAACATAGTAACGACCAAGATCTTCATTGAGCTCCCATCTAAACTCGGTTGCATCACCTGCACTGGTATCATCAGCACCTGCAACTATTGTGATAGTATCTGGTGAGTCACGAGGACTCAGCAATCTCAAAACCCGCGAGATCAAGACTATTTAAGCTTATGCGTAGGAAGTGGTAATGAGGTGGAGTTGCAACAAGAACTAAGCAAATATGGTGGCTAACATACGCAAGTAAGAGCGAGAACAGAAGCAACGGAACGGTCGAGAAGCTAGGAGTGATCAAGAAGTGATCCTGAAACTACTTACGCACAATCATAACCCAAAAACCGTGTTCACTTCCCGGACTCCGCCGAAAAGATACCATCATGGCTACACACGCGGTTGATGCGTTTCAATTAAGTCAAGTGTCAAGTTCTCTACAACCGGATATTAACAAATTCCCATCTACCACATAACCGCGGGCACGGCTCTCGAAAGTTTATACCCTGCAGGGGTGTCCAAACTTAGCCCATCACAAGCTCTCACGGTCAACGAAGGATATTCCTTCTCCCAGGAAGACCCGATCAGTCTTGGAATCCCGGTTACAAGACATTTCGACAATGGTAAAACAAGACCAGCAAAGCCGCCCGATGTGCCGACAAATCCCGATAGGAGCTGCACATATCTCGTTCTCAGGGCACACCGAATAGGTCAGCCTATGAGTAAAACCAGCCCTCGAGTCGACCCGAGGTGGCCCCATAGTCTGCCCATTTCGGACCAACACTCGAAGGAGCACTAGCCCGGGGGGTTAAAATAAGGATGACCCTTGAGTCTGCAGAACCCAAGGGAAAAATGCTTAGGTGGAAAGTGTTAAAACCAAGGTTGGGCCTTGATGGAGGAGTTTTATTTAAAGCGAACTGTCAAGGGGTCCCATAAATCACCCAACCGCATAAGGAACGCAAAATCAAGGAACAAAACACAGGTATGACGGAAACTAGGGTGGCAAGAGTGGAACAAAACACCAGGCATAAGGCCGAGCCTTTCACCCTTTACCAAGTGTATAGATGCATTAATTAAATAAGAGATATTGTGATATCCCAACATAATCTTGTCCATCATGGAGCAATCTTTAACTTCACCTGCAACTAGCAACGTTATAAGAGGGGCTAGGCAAAAGCGGTAACATAGCCAAACAACGGTTTGCTAGGAAGGGTGAAAAATTTAGAGGCTGACATGGCAATATGGGAGGCATGGTAAACAAGTGAAAGGTAGCGCAGCATAGCGATAGAATGAAGCAACTAGCAAGCAAAGATAGAAGTGATATCGAGGGTAATGGTCATCTTGCCTGAGATCCCACAAGGAAGAAGATCGAGTCCATGAAGAAGACAAACGGACATAGTCGAACGAATCCTCACAACTCCGGAACAAAACCGAAGCTAACGAGAGAAGCAAACCGGAAAGAAGCAAACAACATGGTAAACACACAAGCATAAACATGTCATGATGCACAAACAAGTGTGATGCATGTCCGGTTTAATGAGGCATGGCATGGCAATATGCTCAAACAACACTACAAGTTAAGTGGAGCTCAATATGCAACGAGTTGCATATTGACAAAACACAACATCAATTATTTAGTTCTCTCTCGTTTATGCTACTCGTCAATATTAAATGTTGTTAAACATGGCAAGGGGTGAAGCATATGAAAACTAACTATTTGGGAAAGTTTAAATGAGGCCGGAAACACAAACAACAATTCCGGAAAATCCCCATGTGCATAATTTGAGTTTGGTACTGTTCTGCCCTAAACCATATTTTATTGTTGTTAAATAGGAAAATAAAGTACATCAAGTTAAACTAGGCATTTTTCCACCCCATTTACATATAAAGTTTACTAAAATTGGAGCTACGGTTATTTAGTTATGAAATAAATCATTTTAGCATGGCATTTGAGCAAATTTAAACAAACAGCATTTTAAACATTTTAAACATGGATGAAAGTTGCAAAATATGAAACTAGATGAAATTCTAAGCATTTTACATATTTAAATTATTTTAATCCGATGCACGGTTGTGGAGTTACTATATGCATGATGTCGAGGGTTTTTCTGTAAATCTGTAAACACTGGATAATAGCTAAACTCGCAGGCAGGAAAAAAAACTATACGGGCCGAAACTTGCTGGCCCGACAGGGGGTACAGGAGGGGGACTAGATGGGGCTGCTCACCTATGGGCTTGGCCCGGTTCGGTGGAGGAGGCGGGCCGGCTGAGGTGGCGCTGACTGGGCCGGATCTGGAGGGAACGAAGCAGCGCCCCGGCGCAGGTGGGGCGAGCGGGACTTGGCGCCTCGGTCCATGCTGGAAGCAGAGGAACGACGCGATGATAAGGGTGGCGCTGGCCTGATGCACAATAAGCATACGTGAAGGCCGACGGCAGGGGAGGTTTCAAGCGATGCAGGGCGCGGTGGCGGATGGATCTCCTGCTCTAGTGATGCGGCGGTGCAGAGAACAAAGGGAGGTGCGGATCTGAGTGCAGCGGGATGACGGCGAGGGCGGAGCAACGCGACAGCGTGGATCCGGGTCGAGGAGGCTGCAGTCGGTCTCCTGGGGGGAAAACAAAGGCGACGAACATGGCGGCTCGGTTCCCTGTTGCAACAGAGAGAGGGAGCATTGAGAAAGAGAGAAGAGAGAAACGGGAGAGGACGAAAGGGAAGGCACGGGGCTCATCTGCGGCGTTCCGAGCTGCTGGAGGATGAGGTTGGAGCGGGAGGCAGACGCGGCAAGGCAGGGGATCGAGGGGATCCACAGGAGGACGAGCTCGGGAGGCGACGAGGGGCACGGGACTCGGGGCTTCGAGGGTGTTGTGCTCCGGCGAGGTGGTCGGTATGGCCGGGCGAAGACGGGCGCAGCAGGATCGAGTGAGGCAGGGGAGTACTCGCTCTCATGCGGTGGATCAATGGAGGAAGTGGGTGGCTGGATGGATTTGGACCTGGGAGGATGAGGCTAGTGATTGGCTCGCTGGCAATCCCGAGGGGAAAACGAAGAGGAGACAAGGTGGAGTTTTTTGCGGCGGCGGGGAGGAAATGATTGATGGGATGGCTAGTCTAGGGTTTGTCCGGTATATATACCGAGTGGATTTGGATAGGGGTCGTTTGGGTCCCTCTGATCGTAATCGGGTGGCTGAGGAAAAATAGGTTAGGACGTCCAATTAAGAAAATGGAGATGTTTTGTAGATATTTGGGGATGATCCGAACCCAACGGTGATGACTGAGCGGGTCGGGTTAGGGCAAGTTTTTGGATGCACGCAAGAAGGGGTGGTGGTTGTGCAGAGAGGTTAGGTGGTTTGACAAGAGGGAAACGCAAACACGGTTGGTCTCGAAACGGCCAACGAAAGCAAGGGGTGACACGACAACTACGAGCGGATACGGGTTTTATGAAAACATGCAGATGCAATGCGCATGATGCTATGAGATGAAATGCATGACATGAACAAAATGCAAAGCAAAAGACAAAAACCCAACCATGGAGGAAATAATATATCACATAGCCGGAAATGGCAAGAGTTGGAGTTACAATTATGGAAAGTTACATCCGGGGTGTTACAACACTCCACCACTACAAGAGGATCTCGTCCCGAGATCTAGGATGGCACTGGAGAGAAACAGAAGAGAAAGGGAAGAGGTAAAACTAAGTTGCTTCTTCAACAAATGAGTGAAACCAAAGAACCTTGAAAGGTTGAAAATTTGAAAGAAAGAACACATCGGAGTTGAACACAATTGAGAGCACTGCGGTAGAAAATAGAAACAAGGAACACCATGTGAACCTTGGGGGTTGAAAGACATAAGAAAAGGGTTACAATGGAAAAGAAGTACATGCACGCACTCCGGTTGAAACGAGATGTACAAGGAATGATAAAGATCAATTACGACAACACTCCGGTTGGAATTGGGAGGAATAGAATATGAACTTGAGAAGATGGGATGATACTTGATGAAATCAACAACACACTGCCTCCGGAACTATTGAAAGAATGGCACAATGGGTAAGAAGGATTTCAAACAGCACTAAGGTTGAAAAGAGAGGCAAAAATTAATGAGATGAAAGAACTTGAATGAGAACACAACACTCCGGTTAAATGGATAAGCAAGAAAATAACATGATCTTGACAAAACGAGATGATGGGTCAATCAGAGCAACATCACAATGCCTCCGTAAGAAAGAATAGAAGATAGATCATTGGAATACCAGAAGGGAGAAGAAAATGCCAACTTCTGCCACAAATGAGCTTGGAAAGCACCCTTCCAAGAAGCGAATAAGCTTGTAGTGGGCTTATGGAAAACTTCTCAAAATTGAGGCAAAATTCTGCCACTATGGAAAACAAATAATATAAATTCTGCCACTATGGAAACAAATAATATAATTGATAACACCAACGAGATGAAAAATTTCTTCCACCAAGATGATATAGAGATAACTTGGATCATTGATAAGCACCACAATAACAACATTCCTTAGCGAAGGCTTTAGGTGAAATATGACACAAGATAACTCCAATAAAGAGATTGATGGGTTGCAAAGGATCTCCTGAACGAAGAGAAAATGATGGGTTAAATATCTCATTCTTAACAACTTGCGAATCATGAAACACGAAGTGAAATTGTCAAGAATGACATAAGACCACCTCAAAAGGTAGAAAGAATTGCACTTCGGGATGCACGATGAAGAATGCTTGAACTCCTCAAAACAAGACATGTGTTGAACACCATGTTTAATTTTGAGTATAGCTCGGCGGATCATAACTTTGAGAGAAATGTTGAAGAACAACTGAAGAATGAAAAGAATCCTTGACAAACCACCATGTAGAGCCTCCATGAAGAACTCCGGTAATAAAAGGATGATAAAAAGAAAGAGAAGTTGACAACACAAGGTGAAGCCTTGCAATGATTTAAATGGAGCTTCGCGGCGAGATAATGCAGAAAACTTGGAACTCCAGAAAAGAAAATGAACAACTTGGAACCGAGAATTACTTCATCATGAACTATCTTCAGAAGAAAAGAATTGAATCACCTCGAGGAAATAAGAATAAGATTTATTGTATGCTTATCCTTCATCAAATTAAATTGTTGCCAAGCAATGGATTTGGCATACTACTTATTCCCGTAGAAAGGATTAAGAGAGATATAGCGCAAACTCAATGGGCCACCGGTAGGATTGGAAAGAATGAATGAATTGATACGATAATGAAGGAATAGAAATCTTGAATGAACCACCGATAGGATATGGAAAGAACGAATTAATTTATATGATAACAAAGGAAGAGGAATGTTGAATGAACCACCGTAAAAATTGGAAAAGAGAGTAGCAAAGGCACAATTCACCGGGAAGAATTGGAAAACGAATGAAGATACTTGAGGGGATTTACATACATGAGAATGAAGAGATCATGAGCTGACTAAAGAGTATACTTGAATGATCCACCGGTAAGATTTGGAGAACGAGAACTGAAAGCTGGAATGAATAATTATGACATGATGGCCTTCGGGGGAAAGAAATGGAAACAACTCATGAAATGCTCCGGATGGTAAGAAAAGAATTGTCACAATCAAAAACAATTATGAGGATGGCATGAAGCTAGAACCATGACTCTCTGGAAGAACGGGTAAGGATTTAAGAGGAACTCTTCTTCGGTTTTCAAAATTCGAGAATGACGACGAGAAACACCACCATGAATTGTTGAGACACTCCGGAAGGATTAAAAGAAAAAAGGTTGAGCCAAAGATGAAAATAATTTGAAAGCGACCTTGGAGAAGGCATGTGAGTGATGAAAGTTCATTCTTACGTCAAACTTCGAAAAGAATTTGAGAATAGCTCCGGAAAAAATAAAAGAGTCAGGTAAGATCCTGGAAAAAGACCTGTGGGTTAGGGCCCACTCAAGAGAAACACCGTTGAAATGATTTTACAGAGAGATTGCACCGGTTGAATTAAATGACTTAAATGAGATAATAATCTCAAAATAGCTTGAACAGATTGAGAATGGAAACACGAATCTTCCAAGAGATCTTCAGCACTCCGGATAAGAACTGAGAGAGGTGAATAAATAAGAGAGCCTTGGATAATAAATTCACATGGGAAGATATGTGAAACAAAAGGAAGAGATATAATCAACACCAAAGCTTGAAATTAATCCACCAGAGAAGAAAAGAGAATGAAGAATAATAAACTTGTAGCTCCGTTAGTATCTTCTTGAGAATCACCGGATAGGAACATTGAAAGAAACGAATGAAGAGACTTCTCACAAATAAAAGGGATACATGGTTAAGAAATCTAGGTCCTTGAAGTAAAAGGGTGGGAGGGCGGGAAAACAAAGGCAAGTTGGGGCAGATGGAATGGATACCGTTGAGAAAAACTTAGAATTGATCTTGCGAATGTTGAAATGATCGGATCCACTTGAAGAGAAGCACGCTGGTTGGAAAAGAATTAACATGACGACCTCGATGATCAAGGAGTAGTATTCACATAGCAATATGAGAACACCGTTTAGGAAAGGTATGGATCCGATATTTGACTTCGAAGCAACTCGAATACCACAAATAAAACAAAAAAAGGATTTGGCTTGCAGAATAAGCCGGAAACAAACATATGATAGAGATTTCGTTCGAAGTTTTCGTGGTGGGGCCCACATGGGCTCGATCATACAGCACCATCATGTACAAGGCAGTGCACATGACATACAAAGTGTCCCCGAACCAGCATAGCCAAGGGCTCTTTAAGATACAACGAGACCACTGTAAAACCGACCGTGGATAGGAGGACCACTAGACGTCGAACCCCAATCTCATATCATGCATCTGTCGGAAAGAAAAAGAAAGAAAAAAAGCTAGAGCTACTTGAATTCCCACCTATAAAACTCCCGAAACTTTCTGGTTATGCAATCTGGTGTTGGGGATACAGGGGAAGCAATATATATCCCACCCAAAACTAGCAATACCTACATCCAAGCTGTATCCATCCGTCAACACATAACCAAGAAACCTTCGGAAATCATGTACCTCAACCTTCGAAAAGCATCCATTATACGAGCTATGGCAATACTCCCAAACTCCCTAGTACTGGGTGGCATCGAGGTTATCTCACCAACAAATGCATAAAAGAGATTTTCGATGCGGCGAAACTCACGTATTCCAGAACTGCAACGATAAAATTATGACGACAACACCTCGGAGCTCAACTCCCCGGGACACTGCCACAACCCCTGAATGTCAGGAGGCACCAAGAACAATGTTCTTGTCATAATAATATCGGAACGATCCCAAGATACCTGCATGATCCTAAAAAAATTAGTGAAAATTGAGGAGAGGAAAGACAAAGCATCTACGTCAGGAGGCCTCACCAGAGCGACGAAGGGACTGAGGAGTAAAAAGAATCCTACTCTCCGATATATATAATCCTAAGACTCAAAACATTTTTGTTCTAGACTCAACAACGTCAGCGATTCGATCAACCAGGGGGCTCCTAAGTCGGGGATGGCTCTGATACCAACTTGTTACACCCACGATGCGGCTATATCTCCCACGTGTCGAAGCACGACTTAGAGGCATAACCGCATGGTAGTTTGGGTCATCTTCACACAATCCCATGTGATGAACAAGAATGGGATAAAGAGTTGGCTTACAATCGCCACTTCACACAATGAACATATAATTCATACATCATTCAGAGTACACACATAGTCCAACTACGGACAAAGCCAAAAGAAAAGAAGATAACCCAACTGCTAGATCCCCGATCGCCCCAACTGGGCTCCACTACTGATCATCAAGAAACAAAACATAGTAACGACCAAGATCTTCATTGAGCTCCCATCTAAACTCGGTTGCATCACCTGCACTGGTATCATCAGCACCTGCAACTGTTGTGATAGTATCTGGTGAGTCACGAGGACTCAGCAATCTCAAAACCCGCGAGATCAAGACTATTTAAGCTTATGGGTAGGAAATGGTAATGAGGTGGAGTTGCAGCAAGCACTAAGCAAATATCGTGGCTAACATACGCAAGTAAGAGCGAGAAGAGAAGCAGCAGAACGGTCGAGAAGCTAGAAGTGATCAAGAAGTGATCCTGAAACTACTTACGCACAATCATAACCCAAAAACCGTGTTCACTTCCCGGACTTCGCCGAAAAGAGACCATCACGGCTACACACGCGGTTGATGCGTTTCAATTAAGTCAAGTGTCAAGTTCTCTACAACCGGATATTAACAAATTCCCATCTGCCACATAACCGCGGGCACGGCTCTCAAAAGTTTATACCCTGCAGGGGTGTCCCAACTTAGCCCATCACAAGCTCTCACGGTCAACGAAGGATATTCCTTCTCCCAGGAAGACCCGATCAGTCTCGGAATCCCGGTTACAAGACATTTCGACAATGGCAAAACAAGACCAGCAAATCCGCCCGATGTGCCGACAAATCCCGATTGGAGCTGCACATATCACGTCCTCAGGGCACACCGGATAGGTCAGCCTACGAGTAAAACCAGCCGTCGAGTTGCCCTGAGGTGGCCCCGCAGTTTGCCCGTTTCGGACCAACACTCGAAGGAGCACTGGCCCGGGGGGTTAAAATAAGGATGGCCCTTGAGTCTACAGAACCCAAGGGAAAAAGGCTTAGGTGGCAAATGTTAAAAGCAAGGTTGGGCCTTGCTGGAGGAGTTTTATTCAAAGCGAACTGTCAAGGGGTCCCATAAATCACCCAACCGCATAAGGAACGCAAAATCAAGGAACAAAACACATGTATGACGGAAACTAGGGTGGCAAGAGTGGAACAAAACACCAGGCATAAGGCCGAGCCTTTCACCCTTTACCAAGTGTATAGATGCATTATTTAAATAAGAGATATTGTGATATCCCAACATAATCTTGTCCATCATGGAGCAATCTTTAACTTCACCTGCAACTAGCAACGCTATAAGAGGGGCTAGGCAAAAGCGGTAACATAGCCAAACAACGGTTTGCTAGGAAGGGTGAAAAAGTTAGAGGCTGACATGGCAATATGGGAGGCATCGTAAACAAGTGAAAGGTAGCGCAGCATAGCGATAGAACGAAGCAACTAGCAAGCAAATATAGAAGTGATATCGAGGGTAATGGTCATCTTGCCTGAGATCCCGCAAGTAAGAAGAACAAGTCCATGAAGAAGACAAACGGACATAGTCGAACGAATCCTCACAACTCCGAAACAAAACTGAAGCTAACGAGAGAAGCGAACCGGAATGAAGCAAACAACATGGTAAACACACAAGCATAAACATGTCATGATGCACAAACAAGTATTATGCATGTCCGGTTTAATGAGGCATGGCATGGCAATATGCTCAAACAACACTACAAGTTAAGTGGAGCTCAATATGCAACGAGTTGCATATTGACGAAACACCACATCAATTATTTAGTTCTCTCTCGTTTATGCTAGTCATCAATATTAAATGTTGTTAAACATGGCAAGGGGTGAAGCATATGGAAACTAACTATTTGGGCATGTTAAAATGAGGCCGGAACACAAACAACAATTCCGGAAAATCCCCATGTGCATAATTTGAGTTTGGTACTATTCTGCCCTAAACCATATTTTATTGTTGTTAAACAGGAAAATAAAGTGCATCATGTTAAACTAGGCATTTTTCCGCCCCATTTACATATAAATTATATTAAAATTGGAGCTACGGTTATTTAGTTATGAAATAAATTATTTTAGCATGGCATTTATGCAAATTTAAACAAACAGCATTTTAAAAATTTTAAACATGGATGAAAGTTGCAAAATATGAAAATAGATGAAATTCTAAGCATTTTACATATTTAAATTATTTTAATCTGATGCACGGTTGTGGAGTTATTATATGCATGATGTCGAGGGTTTTTCTGTAAATTTGTAAACTCTGGATAATAGCTAAAATCGCAGGCAGGAAAAAAACACTATACGGGCCGAAACTTGCTGGCCCGATAGGGGGTACAGGAGGGGGACTAGATGGGGCTGCTCACCCATGGGCTTGGCCCGGTTCGGTGGAGGAGGCAGGCCGGCTGAGGAGGCGCTGACTGGGCCGGATTTGGAGGGGACGAAGCGGTCAACGGGCGCAGGTGGGGCGAACGGGACTTGGTGCCGCGGTCCACGCTGGAAGCAGAGGAACGACGCGATGACGAGGGCGGCACTGGCCTAATGTAGAGTAAGCATACACGAAGGCCGACGGCAGGGGAGGCTTCAGGCGATGCAGGGTGCGGCGGCGGATGGAGCTCCTGCCCTGGTGACGCGGCGGTGCAGAGAACGAAGGGAGGTGCGGATCCAAGTGCAGCGGGACGACAGCGAGGGCGGAGCAACACGACGGCGTGGATCCGGGTCGAGGAGGCTACAGTCGGTCTCCTGGGGGGGAAACAAAGGCGACGAACATGGCGGCTCGGTTCCCTGTTGCAACAAAGAGAGGGAGCATTGAGAAAGAGAGAAGAGAGAAATGGGAGAGGAAGAAAGGGAAGGCACTGGGCTCATCTGTGGCGTTCCGAGCTGCTGGAGGACGAGGTTGGAGCGGGAGGCAGACGCGGCAAGGTAGGGGATCGAGGGGATCCACAGGAGGACGAGCTCGGGAGGCGACGAAGGGCATGGGACTCGGGGCTCCGAGGGTGTTGTGCTCCGGCGAGGTGGTCGGCAGGGCCGGGCGGAGACGGGCGCGGCAGGATCGAGGGAGGCAGGGGAGCACTCACTCTCATGCGGTGGATCAATGGAGGAAGTGGGTGGCTGGATGGATTTGGACCGGGGAGGATGAGGCTGGTGATTGGCTCGCTGGCGATCCCAAGGGGAAAACGAAGAGGAAACAAGGTGGAGGTTTTTGCAGCGGCGGGAGGAAATGATTGATGGGACAGCTAGTCTAGGGTTTGTCCGGTATATGTACCCAGTGGATTTGGATAGGGGTCGTTTGGGTCCCTCCGATCGTAATCGGGCGGCTGAGGAAAAATAGGTTAGGACGTCCAATTAAGAAAACGGAGATGTTTTGTAGATATTTGGGGATGATCCGAACCCAACGGTGATGACTGAGCGGGTCGGGTTAGGGCAAGTTTTCAGACGCGCACAAGAAGGGGTGGTGGTTGTGCAGAGAGGTTAGGGGTTTGACAAGAGGGAAACGCAAACACGGTTGGTCTCGAAACGGACAACGAAAGCAAGGGGTGACGCGACAACTACGAGCGGATACGGGTTTTATGAAAACATACAGATGCAATGCGCATGATGCTATGAGATGAAATGCATGACATGAAAAAAATGCAAAACAAAAGACAAAAACCCAACCACGGAGGAAATAATATATCACATAGCCGGAAATGGCAAGGGTTGGAGTTACAACTATGGAAAGTTACATCCGGGGTGTTACACAAACGCATCGGCCCGGAGCCATCCTGAGACCAGCTCCGGGCACCCTTACGCCCTGTGCCGGTCTGGGTCCTTAAGATCATCCTGGAGCTGGTTCAGCGCGGAGAGGGCCTCCTCCAGAGCACCGGACGTGGTAGAAGAACCACAGCCCGACGGCGTGGTAGGCGGGAGAGGAGATGGCGCCGTCGTCAAGACTCGCTAAGTGGCAGCAGCAGAGAGGGCCGGGGGCTCCAGAGCCCTTGGGCCTTCAGCAGGCGAGCTGAGGGCGAGCACTTCTGGAGCTAGCTCGGTCGCAGGAGTTGTCTCCTCCTGAGGCTGGGCCCCATAACTGCAGGAGCGTGAGGGGCAGTCCCGTCCTTCTGGGCCAGAGCCGCGACGACCATAGCAGGGCGTCTGGTCTCGGCGGCTCCAGAGTCCTCCTCCTTCCTCTTTGTCGCCGACTGTAGCCTGGTGTCAGGATGAACATATTGAGTACTACACCAAAATCGAGGAGCAAAGGCAAGAAGATACACTTACTGGTCCTAGGCGACGTATTTCCTCCTACCCAAGAGCGCCAGCTTCCCGAACACAAGCAGCACTGCGCTTTCAGAGCCGGGCGATGAAGGAAATATGCCCTAGAGGCAATAATAAAGTTATTATTTATTTCCTTATTTCAAGATAAATGTTTATTATTCATGCTAGAATTGTATTAATCGGAAGCATAATACATGTGTGAATACATAGACAATATAGTGTCACTAGTATGCCTCTACTTGACTAGCTCGTTGATCAAAGATGGTTAAGGTTTCCTAACCATAGACATGAGTTGTCATTTGATAAACGGGGTCACATCATTAGGATAATGATGTGATTGACTTGACCCATTCCATTAGCTTAGCACTTTATCGTTTTAGTTTACTGCTATTGCTTTCTTCATGACTTATACATGTTCCTATGACTATGAGATTATGCAACTCCTGATTACCGGAGGAACACTTTGTGTGCTACCAAACGTCACAATGTAACTGGGTGATTATAAAGGTGCTCTACAAGTGTCTTCAATGGTACATGTTGAGTTGGCATAGATCGAGATTAGGATTTGTCACTCCGATTGTCGGAGAGGTATCTCTTGGCCCTCTCGGTAATGCACATCACTATAAGACTTGCAAGCAATGTGACTAATGAGTTAGTTATGGATGATGCATTACGTGAGCCAGTAAAGAGACTTGCCGGTAACGAGATTGAGCTAGGTTTGAGATACCGACGATCGAATCTCGGACAAGTAACATACCGATGACAAAGGGAACAACCTATGTTGTTATGCGGTTTGACCGATAAAGATCTTCATAGAATATGTAGGAGCCAATATGAGCATCCAAGTTCCATTATTGGTTATTGGCCGCAGACGTGTCTCGATCATGTTTACATAGTTCTCGAACCCGTAGGGTCCGCACGCTTAACGTTCGGTGACGATCGGTATTATGAGTTTATATGTTTTGATGACCGAAGGTAGTTCGGAGTCCCGGATGAGATCGGGGACATGACGAGGAGTCTCAAAATGGTCGAGACATAAAGATCGATATATTGGACGACTATATTCGGACATCGGAAAGGTTCCGAGTGATTTGGGTATTTATCGGAGTACCGGAGAGTTACGGGAATTCGCCGGGGAGTATATGGGCCTTATTGGGCTTTAAGGGAGAGAGAGAGAGGCAGGCTGCGCCCCCCCCCCCAAGGCCTAGTCCGAATTGGACTAGGGGAGGGGCGACGCCCCCTCCTTCCTTCTCTTCTCTCTTCCCTTTCCTTGACTCCTACTCCTACTCCTACTAAATGGAAGGGGGGAATCCTACTCCCGGTGGAGTAGGACTCCCCCGGGCACGCCATAGAGAGAGTCGGCCCCTCCCCTCCTCCACTCCTTTATATACGGGGAGGGGGAGCACCCCATAGACAAGCAACTTGATCATTGATCTTTTGCCGTGTGCGATGCCCCCATCCACCATAATCCACCTCGGTCATATCGTAGCGGTGCTTAGGCGAAGCCCTGCGTCCGTAGCTTCATCAACACCGTCATCAGGCCGTCGTGCTGATGGAACTCTCCCTCAAAGCTCTACTTGATCATGAGTTCGTGCGACGTCACCGAGCTGAACGTGTGCAAATCGCGGAGGTGTCGTACGTTCGGTACTAGGATTAGTCTATCGTGAAGATGTACGACTACATCAACCACGTTGTCATAACGCTTCCGCTTACGGTCTACGACGGTACGTGGACGACACTCTCCCCTCTCATTGCTATGCATCACCATGATCTTGCATGTGTGTAGGAATTTTTTTGAAATTACTACGTTCCCCAACAGGCGAATGCGCGACCAGTGTTGTGCTGGATGCCGGCGGTGAAGCGGGGGCACCACCCCGGGGAATCAGCACCGACATGTCCCTCTTCGGGACCCCACGCTTTTGCCTCTTTAGAGGGGTCCCCCCGGATCTCGTGGTGACCCCGGCTGAGCGCATCGACTCCCTGACTGGGTGGGCGCCGGCGTCGTCGTCATTAGAGAAGGCGCAAAGGAGCTTGCTCTGTCACAGGCGAGAGGTCTCCCCCTTCCCCTCCAAGGTGGCCTCTGAGGAGTGGTCGCCGGAGGACACATTCACCGGGGAGCCTTCTGGCAGGGAAGGCTCCAGCGGCACGAGCCCACGCTCATTGAAGACAGGCATGGCGGCGGCTATCTTCTCCCCGTCCTCACGACGGTACAACAGGAGATGGGTGTCCGGGGGGGCACCCTAGTCCTTCCCGAGCAAGGTGCGCATAATCTTCCCCAGCTCCTCGTCGGACAAGTCGTCAGGGCGCAGCCGGAGATTGTCGGCCATGCCCGCGAATTTCCACAGGGGGCGCGAGTGCGCCTGGAGTGGCGCCAGGCGTTGCGTCAGGAGCTCCCTGACGATCATGGCCCCCGTCAGCCTCTCCGCCTTCAGGTCAGCCATCATCTTCTCCAGCAGCGGCTCTGCACGGGAATCGGTGAGCTTCTCATGAGCCAATCCTTCCCGGGAGGTTGGTAACTCGGTCGGCAGCTTTGGCCAACCGAGGGAGCGCTTGGCGTCCAAGAAGATCCACTTGTTATGGAAGTCCTCCACCTTCTTCCCGGCGTGAGAAATCGTGTTGCTACTGTTGGCCGCGATGAAGCCAGCAAACCCAGAGTACTGTATGCAGTTTGTCCTGAGGTAGAAGAAGTGGCGGAACAGTGCAATGGAGGGCATCACCCCCACGAATGCAAGGATGTTGTTTGCCATTACGGGCTCCAAGCCCTCCATCTTCATCCCAACTCCGTCCTCCTCATGTCAATCTTCACCTTTTACTGCGAGGCATTCATGGGGGTGATGCCCTCCGTCGCGCTGTACTGCCACTTCTTCTACCTTAGGACAAACAATGTCCGGTACTCCAGGTGTGCCGACTTTGTCACGGCCAACGACAGCAACGCGATCTCTCACGCCGGGAAGAAGGTGGAGGAATTCCAGAATAAGTGGATCTTCCTAGACGCCAAGAGCTCCCACGCTTGGCTGGAGCTGCCGATCGAGTTACCGATCCCCCGGGAAGGATGGGCTCATGAGAAGCTCACCGATTCCCACGTGCAGCCGCTGCTGGAGAAGATGACTATCGACCTGAAGACGGAGAGGCTGACGGCGGCCATGATCATCAGGGAGTTCTTGACACAACGCCTGGTGCCATTCCAGGCGCACTCGCGCCCCCCTGTGGAAATTCACGGGCACAGAAGACAATCTCCGGTTGCACCCGGACGACTTGTCCGATGAGGAGCTGGGCAAGATTATGCGCACATTGCTCGGGAAGGACCAAGGTGGGCCCCCGGACACCCATCTCCCGTTGTAACATCGTGAGGACGGAGAGAAGATAGTCGCCGCCATGCCTTTCTTCAACGAGCGTGGGATCGTGCCACCGGAGCCTTCCCTGCAAGCAGGCTCCCTGGTGAATGTTTCCTCCGGCGACCACTCCTCAGAGGCCACTTTGGAGGGGGAGGGAGACCTCTCCCCTATCGCAGATTGAGCTCCTTTGCGCCTTCTCTGATGACGACGACGCCGGCGCACACCCAGTCAGGGAGTCGATGCGCTCCGCCGAGGTCACCACGAGATCCGAGGGGCGCGCTCAAGAGGCGAAGCGGGGTCCCAAGAGGGACATGTCGGCTGATTCACGGGGTGGTGCCCTGCTTGCCACCAAAGATCCAAAGGCAGCACCAGCCGCACATTCGCCCACCTTCAAAAGTGCAGCGCCGCTTGTGTTCGGGAAGGTGGCGCTCCTGGGCAGGAGGAAATACGTCGCCGAGGACCAGTAAGTGTATCTTCTTGCCTTTGCTCCTCAATTTTGGTGTAGTACTCAATATCTTCATCCTGATGCTAGGCTGCAGCCAGCAGCAAAGAGGAAGAAGGAGGACGCTGGAGCCGCCGAGACCAAGCACCCTGCTGTGGTCGCCGCGGCTCTGGACCAGAAGGACGGGACTGCCCCTCACGCTTCTGCAGTGATGTTGCCCTCCCTAGGCTATGGGCACAGCCTCAGGAGGAGATAACTCCTGCGACCGAGCTGGCTCCAGAAGCGCTCGCCCTTAGCTCGCCTGCTGAGGGACCGAGGGCTCCGGAGCCCCAGCCCTATCTACTGCTACCACTTCGCCAGTCTTGATGCCGTCACCATCTCCTCTCCCGTCTAACACGCCACCGGGGCGTGGTTCTTCTGCCGCGCCCGATGCTCTGGAGGAGGCCCTCTCCACGCTGAACCAGCTCCGGGACGACCTTTAGGACCCGGACTGGCGCAGGGCGTCAGGGCGCCTGGAGCTGGTCTCGGGATGGCTCCAGGCCGATGCGTCTATCAGGGCGGTCTGGGGCCAAGTTGCGGCATCCGCAGAGGAGGGCTGGAGGGTGGCTGGCTTAGCCGCAGCCGCCCGCGACGTGGCGCTGAAGAAGGCCAAGGACATCGGGGAGCGCTGCCGCGTGGCAGAGGCCGAGCTGAAGACCCTCCGCAATCAGCAGGCCACCCAGGCCCGTCAGCTCGAGGTGCGGGAGGACAAGCTAAAGGCCCAGGAAGCTGCGGTTGCCAATCGTGATGCCGAGCTAGCGCAGGTGACCCGAGAGCAGGCTACTGAGCGTGGCTTCCTGGAGAAGTCTAAGGAGGATGGAGGCGGCTCAGGCGTCCCATACCAAGCTTGTTTCTGACGAGAAGGCTCAGGTGGAGGCCAAGGAGAGGCTTCTTGCTCAGGCCGAGGAGGCGGCCACCGCGGGGCGCAACACCTTCGTCTCCCTCGAGGTGAGGTCCTGCAAGGCATTTAGGGACCTCTACGGGGGTGAGCAAAAGGTGCCGAGGGCAACCCTGGAGCAGGGTCCCACCATGTTGCTCCCTTAGCTCGTTGCGACACTCGAGGGCGTCGCCGCCGGAGTAGGTCCCATGGTGGAGGGAGAGGCCCGCTTGCTTTCTTCCTCGGCCAACTCTATCTCCGAGATTCCAGCTTCAGCTTCGGTGCCTTGCTCGGGTCCTACACTGCCGCTGCTGGGGACATGAAGGATCAGGTGGAGGCCCTGCTAAAGAAGTTCATCACCATCGAGCCCGTGGCTAGGACTGATGACAAGGACAGCGGTGACGTCATCGACGATGGGGCTCCTCTGGCGAGCGAAGAAGGCGCCCAAGGCTAAAGAAGAGGCTTGATGACGACGGTTCCCCTGTTTATACATCATGTATCGTGCCTCGTGGAGGCGTAAGAACTTTATGCTTGGTACTTTTAAGAGACATTATGCTTGTAATAATTTGCTTAGTCTCTGCGACCTCCTTTCCGTTGGCTTTAGTGTTCTGCGTCGGCAGGGCCCGACCCCGCGCACACCTCAGCCGTCGTTGGGTCGTCCGGATAACCAGGACGAGGCCAAGGGGTGAGGGGCTACATGAATAGTTAGGCTCCTGAGTTGTGATGCTCAGGAGTCCCCCTTGACGTACGAACAGCCCTTGGAAAGGAGGTGTGGGAGAAGGTCTTGGCGTTCTGCGTCGGCAGGGCCCAGCCCTGCGCATACCTCAGCCGCTGTTGGGTTGTCCGGATAACCGGGACGAGGCCAAAGGATGAGGGCTACGTGACCAGTTAGGCTCCTGAGTCATGATGCTCAGGAGTCCCCCTTGACGTACGGATAGACCATCATACCTTTCTTCGCCGGCCTTTCGCTCGAGAGGGGTGCGTGAAGACCAGGTCCATGGGACCTGGCGTGGTGGCGTACGCTAGGCGTGGCCTGAGTGTAGCCCCCATGCCTAGCCCCCTCACACTACTCTCCCGAGGGAAAGCAGCACGGTGAGGCTAAGCATTGAGCCTGGAGCTCACCTGAGGTTGCAGCAGCCGCGAGGCTACCCTCAGTTGTTTATCACCAGCGCGGAGCATGCACTTCTGCTCTTGCACGGGCATAGCCGCTCCTCGACCGTGTCGACTGCCAGCATGGAGCATGGTGCTTCCACTGGTACGTGGGTGGGGGCTCCCTCTGAGGATCCCTCTGAAGGCAAGTTACGCCTGAACTTGATTGGGAACATTTGTGATAGTCTTGCGAGATGGTTAGGCAACCTGCGCCGAGTGAATCTCCTAAGGCTATCACATGAGAAGGCAGAACACCAATGACCCTAGGAGGTGATGTGAACAGGACCGGCCTGCCAGACAGAGCTCAGTCATTGGGTTTATCGACGCTGTAGGGACAGACCCGAGCACAGACGCCGTGCCCGGTCTTCTCATGCGAAGGTCCTGAAGAAAGACAACCGGCGTGCGGCTCCCGTGATGACGAGGCACTGGGTCGTGCGCCCTCACACGTCCGCCCGCGATTAGCTCATGCGAGAACAAGGCACCAAGGTCCATGGAAGGTGACATGCATGGGAGCTGGCCCGCGAGCCAGAGCTCAACCTCTTGGGTTTAGCGACACTGCAGGGACGGACCCGAGCATAGACGTCGTGCCAGTCCTTAATCATCAGTCCGCAAACGAAGTGGCGGAAAAGCATAGAAGAAGCTATAGAGAGGAGGAACCAGCTCGGCAAGGATGTTGTGCAGGAAGAAGGGGTAGAAGGTGCCGCCCAGGGATTACAGCTTTGTGGAGCCAACCCGGAATGCCGTCTCTCCCCCCTCGTTATTGCTGTCCACCGTCAATTGGAGCGCGGTGGCGAAGTGCTTCTCTTCGGTGATGGTGGACGCACTTAGGACTGACTCGAACCAAGATGTCGAGCGCGCGGTCGGGGCCGGAGATTTCGCCTCGACGGTGGCCATCGGGCGCGAGCTTGGTGGAGAGGTTCGGCATATCAAGAGGTTTTCTGGGTCAGAGGGAGAAAGGGATCTGGAGCAAGACGAAAGGAAGGTAATGAAGGCTTAGCAGCAGACGCCAGCATTTTTTCAGCTAGGAACGGTTGTCGAGGCAGCGTGGGGAAGCCGAGATGCCCACGTCCCATCAATCGCCACACGTCGCCCAATGCTGCAGGCGGCTAGGGCCCGCGGCTCTCTACACTTGTCCTTTGGCTTTACCTCGAAGCCAAGTCCGAGCGCATCTTGGGCCCGGGGGCTACTGTCGGTGTTCTGGGAACGGGGGTACCCAGACTTGCTTGCCTGCAGGCCACGGCATGGCTCCATCAACGGCCCGGTATGGCCCAACTTCGACATCGACAACTCAAGACCCTCGCGAGGGACCGAGCCTTGAGAGGCGGATGACACCAATACCTCCAAAGGGTCAGCTAAGGGAGTCCTGGATTAGGGGGTCCTCGGACAGCCGGACTATATGCTTATGCCAGACTGTTGGACTATGATGATACTAGATTGAAGACTTCGTCACGTGTCTGGGTGGGACTCTCCTTTGCGTGGAAGGCAATCTTGGCAATTCGGATATGCAGATTTCCTTCTCTATAACCGACTCTGTGTAACCCTAGCCCCCTCCGATGTCTATATAAACCGGAGGGTTTAGTCCGTAGGACAAGGACAATGATAACCATAGGCTAGCTTCTAGGGTTTAGCCTCTACGATCTCGTGGTAGATCAACTCTTGTAATACTCATATCATCAAGATCAATCAAGCAGGAAGTAGGGTATTACCTCCATAGAGAGGGCCCGAACCTGGGTAAACATCGTGTCCCCCGCCTCCTGTTACGATTAGCCTTAGACGCACAGTTCGGGACCCCCTACCCGAGATCCACCGGTTTGGACACCGACATTGGTGCTTTCATTGAGAGTTCCACTGTGATGTTGAAAAAAAAAGGTTTGATGGCTCGCCTTGTTATCAAGGACAACATAGCCTCCGTGGGAGCCCTGGCCTTAGGCCAAACCCTCCGACTAGGCGGCTTCGTCATGACCGCCCGTTCGGCCACCGTGCCGACGATGACTTCTCGGGTCATCATAAACAGCCTCCACGTCAGCTCGGAAAACGCCGAGCGGATGGATCTAGTGGAACTTTCGTCCTTGAACGAGCTCTTGGATCGCATCGCTGCTTTGGGAGTCGCTATGGACTATGATCGGATTGGGCTTAAACCCGATCAAAGGAAGATTAACTCTCCGCCAATCACCCATCAAATAGAGGTGGTGGAGGAGCAATGCAGCAACTCTTCCTCTATTTTGAGGACGAACTATGTTTGAATTCCCAAGATCTCTAAGCCGGATACCCGCTCGCGGGAGGACATGACCCAAACTCTGAATTTAGAATCATACAGCGGGCCAGAAAAATTGGATTACATCCCGGGACCCGAACTTCCAAGTTCGGAAGCTCCCCAGCCTATGGATCCCAGATCGGGTCAGGGTTCGGACTTAAATAAACCCACCCACCCAGATACAAGCGATCTTTCCCACATTAGACAACAATCCCAAAAGACAGTACATCACTTTTGGGCCAGATTCCTCCTTGCAATGAGCAAGGTTAAGGGCTGTCGCGAGGAAGATGCAATCCTTAACGCCATAAGTCACCGTGATATATCACGCTTCGCTGACTTGGCGGCCATAGTACAGAAGTACTGTGCGATGGAAAGCGCCTGGAAAACCCAGGCATCATTCTGGGATCCTCTGGCTCTCACTAAACCCCTCGTCCGAACCAAAAGGGTGCACTCTCGCAAGTCATCCGATCCAATCACAAAGAAACCGAAGCCCACTATAGGGCGTGGAACCGTATTGGAGGGATGGCTCAATAGGCCATGCAAAATTCACACCACACCGGATACTGTACCAACACACAGCCTTAGAGCATGTTGGATACTTCGGCAGGTGGCCAAGAGCAGCGAGGATATCCTCATTAACAATACCGCAGAGCATCGTCCCGCAGAAAACAATAATATAGTGTTGACAGTCTTCGAGACTTTCGCCTCGAATAACAGGCGCAAGAGAGCACTCCGCGGCCTTGCCGAAGTCTGCCACGTTGCAGCAATACGTCCCTAGAACGACACGGCTATAACCTTTAATGCCAGTGACGAACCTCAATTCTGAACAGTCCGAGCACCAGCCACTTTGGTCCTTAGTCCAATTCGCCACTGTAATAGTTCATCCTCAGCCCCACGAGGCAAATCCACCACAAAGCAGGAGTAGGGTTTTACACCGCAAGGTGGCCCGAACTTGGGTAAACTGTTGCGTCCCCTTTCCTTCGAGTTCGTCGTGCTAGGCTATGAGATTTGTGAGCAGGCAGACTGGGGAGGTTGAGATCTCCGCACGCACCCCAGAGCTCGAACCTCTCAAGGGTTTGCGGAACCCGAAATCCGACATATCTTTTGAGCTAGGCAATTGCTCTAGTGCTTCACTTATATTTTTTAGAGCACGGCGGTGGTTATATTTTAAAAAATAGTTTCACTCTCATGCTTAACTTATATCTTTTTGAGAGTCTAATAAATAGAAATGGCAATATGCATGGGTTATGAAATTGGTCCTGATATGATAGGTATTCAAGAGGGATATATTGAAAACTTTCATGTAGATCACTGAATATGATAAGTTTGATTCCTTGCAATAGTTTTGCAACATAGAGATGGTGATATGGGGGTTGTACTAGTGAATAATTGTGGTTTAGTAATAATATCAGTGTTAAGGTTTATGATTCCCGAAGCATGCACGTATAGTCTCCCGTTATGCTAAGAAGTTGGAGCACGATTTATTATTGAGTGTCTTCCTTTGCGTGAAGGTCGGGGCGTGATGGTTAACTCCTACCAACCTCCCCCATAGGAGCATGCATAGTAGTACCTTGCTTCGAGGGCTAATAAAATTTCGCAGTAAGTATGTGAGTTCTTTATGACTAATGTGAGTCCATGGATTATACGCACTCTCACCTTTCCGCAATTTGCTAGCCTCTTTGGTACCTTGCATTGCCCTTTCTCACCTCAAGAGTTGGTGCAAACTTCTTGATATGATACACTATCACACATAAGCCTCCTGATATCTTCCTCAAAGCAACCACCATACCTACCTATCATGGCATTTCCATAGCCATTCTGAGATATACTGCCATGCAACTTCCACTGTTCCGTTATTATGACACACATCATCATTGTCATATTGCTTTCCATGATCATATAGTTGACATAGTATTTGTGGCTCAGCCACCCTTCATCATTATCATACATGTTACGCTACCATTGTTGCACATCATGGTACACTGCTATAGGCATTCATATAGAGTCATATGTTTTAGCTTCATCGAGTTATAATATTGAGTTGTAAGTAAATACAAGTGTGGTCATCATCATTATTAGAGCATTGTCCCAGTGAGGAAATAAATAAATAAAGGCCAAAAAGAGCCCAGCAAAAACAATGAGAGAAAAAGAGAAAAGGGGCAATGTTACTATCCTTTTCCACAGTTGTGCTTCAAAGTAGCACCATGTTTTTCACATAGAGAGTCTCCTATGTTGTCACTTTCATATACTACTGGGAATTTTTCATTATAGATCTTGGCTTGTATATTCAAATGATGGGCTTCCTCAAATGCCTGAGGTCTTCATGAGCAAGCAAGTTGGATGCACACCCACTTAGATTTCAGTTTGAGCTTTCATACACTTATAGCTCTTAGCACATCAGTTGCATGGCAATCCCTACTCCTCGCATTGACATCAATTGATGGGCATCTCCATAGCCCGTCGATTAGACCCATCGATGTTAGACTTTCTACCTTTTTTATCTTCTCCATATTAATCTCTACCACCACATTCTATTCCACCCATAGTGCTATGTCCATGGTTCACTCTCATGTATTGCGTGGGGGTTGAAAAAGTCGAAGCATGTTAAAAAGTATGAACCAATGGCTTGCTGACACCGGGGTAGTACTGTTGGGTAACGTAGCATGCAATTTAAAAAAGTTTCATACGCTCACGCAAGATCTATCTAGGAGATGCATAGAAATGAGAGGGGGAGAGTGTGTTTACGTACCCTTGTAGACCAAAAGCGAAAGTGTTTGACAATGTGGTTGATGTAGTCGAACTTCTTCTCGTTTCGATCAATCAAGTACCGAACGTATGGCACCTCCGAGTTCTGCACATGTTCAGCTCGATGACGTCCCTCGAAATCTTGATCCAGCAAAGTGTCAAGGAAGTAGAAGAGTTCCGTCAGCACGACGGCGTGGTGACGGTGATGGTGAAGTGGTTCGCGCAGGGCTTCGCCTAAGCACTGCGAGAATATGACCGAGGGTGTAATATGTGAAGGGGGCGCCGCACACGGCTAACACATGTTGTTGTGTGTTCTAGGCGCCCCCTCCCCATGTTTATATAGGTGGGAGAGAGAGGGGAGCAGCATGGGGCGCCCCAAGTAGCAGGAATCCTATTTGGGAGCCTCCCCAATTCGGCCTCCCCCCTTCCATAAGTTCCGGAGGGTGAAGGAACAAGGAGGGAGGAGGGAAGGAAGCGGGAGGATGAATACCTCCCCTTCCTTCTCTCTTCCCCTCTTTCCTTACCCTCTGGTTTGGCCCATATGGGGGCGCAGCAGCCCTTGCTGCCTGCTGCATTTCCTCTCTTGGCCCATTAGGTCCATATCTTTTGCCGTGGGTGTCCGAAACCCCTTTCGGTGACCCGATATGTACCCAGTACCCTCTGAAACACTTTCGGTGACCGAATACTATCGTCCTATATATCAATCTTTACTTCTCGACCATTTCAAGACTCCTCGTCATGTCCATGATCTCATCTGGGACTCCGAACAACATTCGGTCACCAAATCACATAACTCATATAATACAAAATCGCCATCGGACGTTAAGCGTGTGGACCCTACGGGTTTGAGAACTATGCAGACATGACCAATACACATCTCCGGTCAATAACTAATAGCAGAACCTGGATTCTCATATTGGTTCCTCCATATTCTACGAAGATCTTCATCGGTCGAACCGTAGTGACAACATACGTTATTCCCTTTGTCATCGGTATGTTACTTCCCGAGATTCGATCGTTGGTATCTTCATACCTAGTTGAATCTCATTACCGGCAAGTCTCTTTACTTGTTCTGTAATACATCATCCCGCAACTAACTCTTATTCACTTTGCTTGCAAGGCTTCTTATGATGTGCATTACCGAGAGGGCCCAGAGATACCTCTCCGATACTCGGAGTGACAAATCCTAATCTCGATCTATGCCAACCCAACAAACACCTTCGGAGATACCTCTAGAGCATCTTTATAATCACCTAGTTATGTTGTGATGTTTGATAGCACACAAGGTATTCCTATGGTATCCGGGAGTTGGATAATCTCATAGTCAAAGGAATATGTATATGACATGAAGAAAGTTATAACAATATAACTGAAGGATCAATATGCTAAGCTAATGGAAGGATCTTGTCCATCACGTCATTCTCCTAATGATGTGATCCCGTTCATCAAATGACAATACATGTCTATGGTTAGGAAACTTAAACATATTTGATTAACGAGCTAGTCTAGTAGAGGCTTAATAGGGACATGGTGTTTTGTCTATGTATCCACACATGTATCAAGTTACCTGTTAATACAATTCTAGCATGAATAATGAACATTTATCATGATATAAGGAAATATAAAATAAGAACTTTATTATTGCCTATAGGGCGTATTTCCTTCAGTTTCCCAATTGCACTAGAGTCAATAATCTAGATTACATTGTAATGATTCTAACACCCATGGAGTCTTGGTGATGATCATGTTTTGCTCGTGGAAGAGGCTTAGTCAACGGGTCTGCAACATTCAGATCCGTATGTATTTTGCAAATCTCTATGGATCCCTCCTTGACTTGATCATAGATGGAGTTGAAGCATCTCTTGATGTGTTTGGTTCTTTTGTGAAATCTGGATTCCTTCGCTAAGGCAATTGCTCCAGTATTGTCACAAAAGATTTTTCATTAGACACGATGCACCAGGTATTACACCTAGATCGGATATGAACTCTTTCATCCAGACTCCTTCTTTTGCTGCTTGTGAAGCAGCTATGTACTCCGCATCACACGTAGATCCCGCCACGACGCTCTGCTTGGAACTGCGCCAACTGATAGCTCCACCATTCAATATAAATACGTATCCGGTTTGTGACTTAGAGTCATACGGATCAGTGTCAAAGCTAGCATCGACGTAACCATTTACGATGAGCTCTTTGTCACCTCCATAAATGAGAAATGTATCGTTAGTTCTTTTCAGATACTTTAGAATGTTCTTGATTGTTGTCCAGTGATCCGCTCCTGGATTACTTTGGTACCTCCCTGCCAGACTTATAGCAAGGCACACATTAGGTCTGGTACACAACATAGCATACATGATAGAACCTATGGCTGAGGCATAGGGAATGACTTTCATTTTCTCTCTATCTTATGCACTGGTTAGGCATTGAGTTTGACTCCACTTCACACCTCGTAACAAAGGCAAGAACCCTTTCTTTGACTGACCCATTTTGAATTTCTTCAAAACTTTATCAAGGTATGTGCTTTGTGAAATTCCTATTAACCATCTTGATCTATCTCTATAGATCTTGATGCCCAATATATAAGAAGCTTCATCGAGGTCTTTCATTGAAATACTTTTATTCAAGTAGCGTTTAATGCTATCCAGAAATTCCACATCTGTCGGTGTACTAAGGTAGGGGTACCTCGATTCTAACTTGTGCACGGGCAGATTCAGCTTCCTCATGGCGGGGTTTACTATGTGCTCGCCGGAGACCGCTCTGCTCCATATCAAGCCATTCAAGAACAAAGTATACAAGACAGAAGATCGAGACCCCGGCAAGAGGAGCTTGCCGGGAGGGCCGCCCCAGGCTCAAGTTATATCACTCACGCAAGGCCCTGGCAAGAGGAGCTTGCCAGGAAGACTAGAAGATTACATCATAGAAGACACGCCTCGGCGCCACATGCGTCCCGGCGAGGGTCCGGGGAGCGGCAAGTTACAGAGCCCGACAAGCTCCCGGGCCCGGCAAGATCAAGACCCCGGCAAGGTACTTGCCGGGAGAGCTGCGCTGTACCTGCTGCGCTCGGCTCATCTGCCCACGCCGCCTGGGCCTTTCGAGGACGCGTGGCGGATGGCTGCGCAGCTGGGGACACGGTGGCACTTCACGGTGATGGATCCATCGCCGTGGCGCATTTAAGACGCAAGGGCGGAGCTTTTGGGGTCGACGGCGACGGGCATTAAATGCCCTTGTCCCCCTCTGTCAAAAGTAGGTAGAAAACACTGTTCAAGCACTGTAGCTCCACTGTTCCCGCACTGTTCCAACTACCACCTCTTTTACATTTTTACCCCTTCCTCCTACGTTGACACCGCCGGTAACCCCTTGCACTATAAAAGGAGGCCCATGCGCAACGTGAGGGGGTTGGAATCTTTGCAACTCCCACGCCGGTGTAGCTACTCTCAGTAGCTCTTCAAGCTCCCGAGCATAATACAACACAAAGCAGCAGAGAGTCTTATCTCTCGGAGAGCTCCGGCTGGGTAAAATCCGCCCGCGTGCATCGCCTCGATCTGCTCTCTGTGCTCCCTCCGCCTCGTATCGCCTGACAGACGAAGGGCCCCGCCCCATAGGTGTTCGTGGCGGGCAGATCGCCCCCCGACATCTTTGGCGCGCCAGGTAGGGGGCGTCGAGGTTGTGCGGATCTGATCCGGCGTCCGCGCGGGCGCGCTCGTCATCAACCTCTCCAATTTCATCAGCAACTTCATCAACAATTGCGCCATGGCCCCGAAGAAGAAGGCTTCGGGGACTGCAGGCCCGTCTGCGTCTCTTCCGCCGCCACCGGAGCCAACGGTGGGCGGAGGAGACGCCGACGGAAGGGTGGTCACCGGCGAGGACACTCGCCGCGCCACCAGGTCCAAGGACAAGGCGGATGACCGCGCCTCGATCTCCGTGGACATTCCACGTCCATCTCAGCGCACGACAACCCAGCAGCGCCATACCACGGGAGGTGGTACCCGCTTTCTTGGGCAGGACACGCCGGAGGCTCGCGGGATGCTCGACCAACGCCCGACACGAGCAAAGCGAAGGCGCCGGCAGACCCGCTCCTTCTAACACCGCAGAAGTCCGAGCCTACCCGTTCCTCGCACCGCCGCTCCCCGCCCCCTCCACTCCGCAGAAGCGCCATAAGGGCACAACTATTCTCGACTTCCCTCAGCGGCGGACAAGGTCAAGACCGGAGGGCTACCATCAAGAGCCTGGTCGCCGCTAACAACGACCCTTCACAGCAGCCGGCGACCTCGCGGCCGCGCAAGCCGAGAAGACGGCGCCAACGGCGATAAGACCGCCGGGGTGCAACCACCGAGCACTCCCGCCGCAAGCAAAAGACGCCGTCCCGCGGGAACAACGCCGACGACGGCTCCACGGCGTCGTCGGATCCGCGGGCCCGTCGGGACCAACGCCAGGTCCTCGACGACCGGCGACAAGAAGACGCTCGGACCACGATCGAGCGCCGCCGAGAAGCTCGGCGACAATCAGACCAGAGGGCTGGAAACGCCGTCGACACGTACACGCCCGGTGAACCAGGCGACTTGCCGTACGCGGCAGGCTGCCCGGCGTTCACCCGCGAGCTGCGGCACGTCCAGTGGCCCAGCATGAAGAACTTCAAGCCCGACGTACCGGAGAAGTACGACGGCAAGACGCACCCCTCGGAGTTCCTCAGTGTCTACACCATCGCGGTGCAGGCTGCGGGCGCGACGACAAGATTTCGGCGAACCACTTCCGCTGCGTGCTTAAGCCGAACGCTCGTTCTGGCTTATGCACTTGCCGGAAGGCTCCATTTCTTCTTGGGCCGACCTTTGCCATCAGTTTGTTGGCGCCTTCACCGGGCGGCCACAAACCCCACGGCCAGAGAGCGATCTCCACATTTTGGCCCGTAGGAAGGAGAATCCTGCGCAAGTATATCCAACGCTTCACCGTGTGCAGCACAATATCCTCGATGTCCACCTGCCGCGGTTATCGGCTGCTCCACCGAACGTCGCGTAATCGCCGCATGCGTGAAGAGATGGCGATGACCAAGATTCGGGATGTCACGAGCTCTATGCTCGGCGGCAAGCGCGCCGCTGCGGAGGGGAGGAGACTCCCGGGAGGATGCCGCGCAGGAGGAAGCAATAGCGACGACACCGCCCCGGCAAACAAGAGCCGGCGGCGGAACAACCGAAGGAAGAATAAGAAAGAGGTGCTTGCCGCCGAGAAGTCCGCAAGGAGGCTCCGCCAAGCAAACGCAGGGTTGCTTCTCCGCAAGGAGCCTGCCTCAGAAGCGGCAGCCGACAAGCTGTGGCGCCCGACAAGCAATCGCAAAATCCACCGCACCAAGGGCCACGATCTCACCAACTGCAAGCGGGTCGAGTACCTCGTCGAGCAGCAAAAAGCTGAGTACGAGAGGCGTGACAAGGAGAAGGCCCAAGGCGGCGGAGGAGAACCGAGCAAGAAGCGGCCGTTCAATGGCCGGGGAGGACGTCGCGACAAGGCTAAGCAGCGGCAAGGCGATCGACCTCCCCGGGGCCGCGACAAAGATGAAGAAGATGACGACGAAGAAATGGAGGATGAGGATGACAGTGAGCAGGAGTTCCAGAAGGCCGCGGAGGTCCTGTGCGTCGACGGTGGCGCCTCTCTGCACACCTCCCACCGCCGCTAAAGCAAGGTGCGTGAGGTGAATGCGGTGGAGCTGCCCGTGGAGTCGCCAGAGGCTCCTCAAGTGGTCCGCACGCCCATCATTTTTGATCTTGAGGATCACCCCGACCGCACCACCATGGTTGGGTGCTTGCCGATGCTGGTCTCACCTACCATCCGCAACCTCAAGGTCACTAAATGTTGGTTGACGGCGGGCCGGGCACAACTTGATCTCCTCTGCTGTGATCCAGAAACTCCAAATTCCAGATGGTGAGCTCAAAGAGACCGGTTCTTTCCAAGGAATCAACCCGGGATGGAGCAAGCCCAAGGGAAAGATCACTCTGCCGGTGACCTTTGGCGGGAGCTCAATTTCAGGATCGAGCGCATCACTTTCGACGCCGCCGATATTCCGCTGCCATACAATGGAATACTCGGCCGCCCTGCCTCGCCAAGTTCATGGCAGCTTCCCACTATGCTTACAACGTACTCAAGATGCCAGGGCCGATAAGCGTCATCACTATCCACGGCGACAAGAAGGATGCGCTTATCTGCGCCGACAAGATCTACCGGGATGCGGCAGCTGCGGCCGACAAGAATACACTCGCCGCTGAAGCTCCCGGGGGGAAGAAGACAAAGACCAAGTCCGACAAGTGCTCTGGGGCCCACTCCGGCAACCGCACCTCTTCGAGTGCTTCCGCTGCCGAGAACGCACCGCCGAGCTCCACCGCAAGAGTAAAAGGAATGGCCGCCCACCGCAACCAAGAAGGTGTCCGCAAGGAGGACGGCACTGGTGGTACCTTCACCATCGCCGCCACGCTGACAAAGAATAGGAAAGCGCGCTCGTTGCCTTCCTGCGGGCGAATGTCGATGTGTTTGCATGGCAACCATCTGACATCCCCGGTGTTCCCAGGAAGGTGATTGAGCACAAGCTTGCTGTTTGCCCTCATGCGCGGCCCATCAAGCAAAAAGTGAGGAAGCAAGCCGTGGAGCGCCAAGAATTCATCAGCGAAGAAATCAAGAAGCTAGAGGCGGCAGGCCTAGTCAGAGGCGTGATCCATCCGACGTGGTTAGCAAACCCAGTCGTCGTGCGCAAGGCTAATGGGAAGTGGAGGCTGTGTATAGACTTCACCGATGTGAATAAAGCATGTCCCAAGGATCCATTCCCCTTGCCACGCATTGACCAGATTGTTGACTCCACTGCCGGATGTGAACTACTTTGCTTTCTTGATGCGTACTCAGGCTATCACCAGATCTTTATGGCCAAAGAGGATGAAGAGAAGACTGCGTTTATCACTCCATGTGGCACCTATTGCTTCATACGCATGCCATTTGGACTGAAGAATGCAGGATCAACATTTGCAAGGGTAGTGTATACTGCTTTTGAGCCACAGATCCACAGAAATGTAGAGGCTTACATGGATGATATCGTGGTGAAGAGCAAGAGCAAGGATACGCTGATTCAAGATTTGGAAGAGACATTTTAGAACCTGCAAGAAGATACAACTTAAGTTGAACCCCGAGAAGTGCGTTTTGGAGTTCCCTCCGCAAGCTCCTCGGTTCTTTGTGTCACAGAGGGGATTGAAGCCAACCCGACAAGATTAAAGCCATTGAGCGATCGAAGCCCGGGCGAGTCAAGGATGTCGAAGGCTCGCAGGTTGTGTGGCTGCCCTCGGAGGTTCATTTCAAAGTCTGCGAGCGCGCCTACCTTTCTTCAAAATTTTGAAGAAGGCAGGCCCCATGAAGTGGACTCGGAAGCGGAGGCAGCGCAAGATTTGAAATGGTACCTATCCTCCACCCCAATACTTGTCGCACCTAGACCACGGAGAAGTTGCTGCTGTACCTAGCGGCAACCAACCAAGTGGTCACGCTGCGCTAAGTAGCAGAGAGGAGTCCGACGAGGAGACTACACCACCGCAAGCGAGGCCAGCGACAAGCGAGGGGCTGTTCCGCAAGCTCGCCCCGACAAGGACAATTCTCACAGAACAGGATGAGGTGCGGAAGAAGATGGTGCAGCGCCAAAGTATTTTGTAAGTTCCCTTCTCGAGGGGCTAGATCGAGATACTCGTGTGCAAAGTTGCTTTTCGGCCTCCTCATGGCCTCGAGAAAGCTGCGCCATTACTTCCAAGCACACGAGATAACAAAGTGGTCACTCGCTTTCAATGAAGAGGATATTGCACAACCCGTAGCAACAGCAGGATCGTTGAGTGGGCACTTTGGAGCTGTCGAGCTTTGGACTCAAGTTTGAAAGTACTTCAACCATACAGAGCCGGGCTTTGGCAGAATTCATAGCAGAATGGACCCCAACACCTGACGAAGAAGTCCAAGAAACAAGTACACCCGTACAGGAAGCAACAAGTGAATGGGTAATGTACTTTGATGGTGCCTTCTCGCTGCAAGGCGCCGGTGCGGCGTTGTACTCATCAAGCTACCACCGGAGAGCACCTCAAGTACGTTATCCAGATGCACTTCCCAAGGGAGCAAGCGACAAACAACACTGCTGAATATGAAGGTTTGCTCGCCGGTCTCAGGATTGCGGCCGAACTTGGGATCAGGAAGTTGATTGTGCGAGGAGATTCTCAGTTGGTGGTCCGGCAAGTTAACAAGAGCTACCAGAGCCCTTTGATGGAAGCTTATGTCGATGAGGTGAGGAAGCTCGAGGAGCACTTTGAAGGTCTGCAGATGGAGCACGTCCCAAGAGCCCAGAATGAAATCGCAGATGGCCTTTCAAAGTGTGCTTCGATGAAGTTACCTGTGGAACCAGGGACCTTCTTGCTCAAGCTGACTCAACCATCCGTCACGCCATCAATTGGGCAGTCCAAGAAGAGAAAGTTGGTCTCCGGCGACTACTTGCCGGCGGGTCTCCCTGAGGCCACCGCCAAGGTCCTCAAGATCAACGACCAGAACGCTGAGGAACAGTTTGCTCCTGCAGATCCTCGGATCTGTGCAGTTGAAACAAGTGTTCCCGACAAGCCTTGCCCCGGCAAGCTTGCCGGGGGACCTTCAGCTCCGGCGGAGCCAGAGTTTCTTGCCGTAGAAGCTGGGGTTCCCGCAGCGGCCCTCATGCCTTTAGTCCTTGCCGTTGAGCCCCGAGCTCCGGCATGGGCGCAGCAGATCGTCCGTTTTTTGCAAACTGGAGAACTTCCCGACGACCCAGAAGAGATAGAAAAGATAACCAGACAGTCAAGTATGTACCAGTTCGTGGACAACGAGCTGTACAGAAGAAGGCTCAATGGTGTCAAACTGAAGTGCATCTCCAGGGAAGATGGATGAAGGTTGCTGGCGAAGATACACGGAGGCATATGCGGCCACCACATTGGCGCAAAGGGCGCTTGCCGAAAGCTTTCCGGCAAGGGTTCTTTTGGCAAGAAGCCCTCGAGATGCAACCGCACTAGTAACCAAGTGTGAAGCGTGCGGCCCATGCAAAGCGATTCATCACCAGCTCAAGCTCTCCAAACAATCCCTTTATCCTCGCCCTTCTCGGTCTGGGGCTCGATATCCTCGCCCCTTCCCCGTCTGTCGGGGCTTTGAGTACTTGTACGTAGCAATCGACAAGTTCACAAAGTGGCGAAGTGGAGCCAAGAGAAAGGTGATAGCACAATCAAGCGATCAAGTTCTTGGTCGATTGTGTGCCGCTTGGGATCCCTAACAGATTATCACCGACAACGGTACACAATTCACTAGTCGCACCTTCATGCACACGCCCAAGACCTTGGCGCCAAGGTCTGTTTAAACCTCGTTGCTCACCCAAGGAGCAACGGTCAAGCGAAAAGGGCCAATGCTGAAGTGTCTGTGCGGACTCAAGACAAGAACTTTCGACAGTCAGTGCAAAAGCGGAAGAAATTGATAGAGGAGCTGCCGCGGCTCTTTGGTCAATCGAACGACACCAAATCGAGCCACCGGACGGACACCCTTTGCTCTAGTCTATGGAGCGTAAGCGGTTCTCCCCACGGAACTCAGATACGGATCTCCTCGAGTGCTCGCTATGATGAGCTCGAGCAAGAGCAATTGCGGCAAGATGACGATTGCTCCTTGAGGAAGGACGCCTCGTGCTCTTTGACGAGCTGCTCGATACCAGCAAGCCTTGCGCCGCTATCATAGCCGCAAGGTCAAAGCCAGAGTCTCGAGGAAGGCGACCTTGTTCTTCGGCGTGTTCAGTCCGCCAAGAATTCCAACAAGTTGACGCCGAAGTGGGAAGGCCCTTATCGGGTGAGACAAGTCACGAGGCCCGCGCTGTCCGCCGAGACCGAAGAAGGCTTACCAAAGGAGCAACTCTCGAACATAGAGCATCTTCGCAAGTTTTACCCATAAGGCGCGGTTGCCGTGATCCGCCCGCAACCACCTTTTGTACAAAGCTTTGCCGCCGTTGCATATAACCCTTTGTACAAAGTCGGGCGCAGACCCCGTGCAGCAATAAAGTTTCTGTGTTTTGCGCTGGTTGCCTTTTCCATGGTTTTCTTTGCCATTTGCATGTGTTATTTGGCATCTCTTGTGCGACACACATATCTGGTAGGCAATAGCACGCCGAAAGGCCACATACTTGGTTCCCTCTTCTCTTTTTTGCCTCTTAAACAGAAGGAACGTTCCTCGCGCACAAGTTTGCCGGGGGGGAAGAAAATGGAGGATGAACCAAGTGCTGTTCAAGGAAGAGAAGCTTGCCGGAGAACGCAGATTGCAGATTGCGAAAGCTAAGTTATTAGAATTTGAGCAGTTCAAAATTTTAAATTTTAAGTTGCCTTCCTTGAACAACCCCACTTTGTATGGAAAACCTGTGCTCGGAGGAACCTACCCGTGGATAGCCGTGCCCTTATCTTGTTCCCGAGCGCGCTCAACGATTTATGTGGGCTACGGCAAGTGTCGCGCCCTTGTTTCGTTTTCGAGTCCGCTCAGCAAGCTAAGTGCGTTGCGACTAGCCACGGCAAGGTTGCTTGCCGGTAAGGCCTTGGCCAGCAGGCTGCTTCGAGTTCAGTACTCAGCGCTCGCGGCAAGGGCCCCTTGCCGGCAAGTCTCCTAGAAGCATAAGGATGAAGCATACAAAGTTGAGGATCAAAACGAGGGAGATAACACTGCATCTATTGATCAAAATAAAGATAATATCTTACAAGGAATAACTTGTCGCGATGACTAATGAGTTCATAACACCCTATGCAGCAACAAAAAAAAAGAGATAAAAATAAAGGAGGCCTAGTCTACGCGGTCGCCCTCCACCCTGGAGATCTTGTTCACTTTGGCAATGATGTGGGCGACCTGCTCCTTCAGAGCCTCCATGTTCGCGTCGGCCGGCAAGCTGCGAAGAATGTTGGTGAGGTTGATGCCGGGATTGCGGTATACAATCTTCGTCAGCACACGCTCCATGGTTCCCGTGCACAGCCGGCGAGTCTCCTCGGCAAGTTGCGCGGGGATCTTCTTCCGCAGATTTGCAAGGGCCGGCGCGATCCCCCTGAAGAAGAGGCTGAGCTTGGAGCTGTGGGCGAGGTTTGGATCCGGGGAGTAGATGAGATGCTCCAGCTTCAGCGCCAGCAGCTCCTGGTCAATGGCGGACGCACAAGATACCAAGTCCTCGGTCCATACCTCGACGGTACGGTGGAAGTGCTCGGCTGCTTTGTTGGCGCTGTCCACTAAGGTTCGCTCCTCGCGGAGCTCCTCCTTCAACTTGGTCTCCCGTTCCCGGGCAGCGTCAAGCGAGTCCTTCAGTGCAGAGACTCTCAGCTCAAGATCCTCGATGGAATCCTTGGCAGTCTTCAACTCACCGTTTTTCTCGGAAAGACGCGCCTGGAGTTCTGAGTTGGTGTGGGCATCCTTCTCGCGCTCCGTGATGAGCGCGGCGATCTTCTCCACATTCGCCTTCAGCAACTCCTCCAGCATCGCGACCTTGGCGGCAAGCTCCTCCTTGGCGGCCTCCGCGGCAACCGCGGTGTTTTTCGCCTCCTTCAGTTCCCCGCCAAGGGCCTGTTCCCGAGCGGCAAGGTCTTCCTCGTGAGCGTCGAGGTTGACCTTCCGCTGGATGAGTTCTCCTTCTCACCGGGACAGCTCCACCCCGGCAAGCCGCTGCTGCTCTTCGGCCTCAGCCTTCTCCAGCAACCACTCTTCATATTCCCCGGCGAGTCGCTTGCGCTCCTCCGCCACCTCGCGGAGGGCAGCCTGGTTAGCGGCGCCGAGCTCCGCCGCGCGCTTCTCCATCTCCTCGGCAGCCTTGGCGGCGAGGGCCTCCCGGGAAGCGAGCTTCGCCTGTCTGGCCCGGTAAAGGGCCAGGAGCTGGTGAAGTAGCTTCTCCTCCTCGGGCCCGTCGCTCCCGCCGGGCCCCTCGACAATCCTCAAGCCCGCGGAGGCGAGGACCTCCCCATCAAAGGCCTCGCCCTCCAGGGGGGCTCGCGACGAAGAACCCCACGGCACCTGGATGAAGACGCCGTTGGGGGCTTTCAAGTAGTAGCCGGACGGCTCCTCTCCGGCGGAAGGGTCGGCGGCGGCGCAGATTTTTGATGCTCCCGCCGCCTCGGGCTGGCGGTGCGGTCGCCGTCCCCCTCCCCGGCCGCTGCGTCTGCGGCCGGAGCGGTCTCTGGCACATGTGGCCCGGCGGCTCCCGCCGTGTCTTCGACGACAGGGGCGTCGCCGCCGCCGCCCTGCACGTCCTCCTCCTCCTCAATGGCGACTTCCGTCTCCATCTGCTCGGGGGGAGGAGGATCTAGAAGAAGAAGAAAAAGCAAAATAAGTTCAAGCAAATATCCAAAAAAAAGACAACGCCTAGTAGACAAAGTTGCAGAACCTACCTTGGCGGACGTCATCAGCGGCGGGCTCTCTTGCCGGGGAACTCTCCCTTGGCGGAGTGGCCGCCCTCGCCGGGCTGCTCGCTCTTGGCGGGGTACTCGCCCTTGGCGGAGTACCCGCCCTTGGCGGGACGCTCTCCCTTGCCGGGGAGTCCAACCTTGGCGGGGATGGCGGGACTGCCGGATCCTCGAGGGCGACCTCCGGATGCTCCTGCCGCTGCGGCTCCATCTCTGCACGAGTCGAGACAAACACGTCAAGATATTAGTACGAGACCAAAATCTCCAGACGCGCCCGGCGAGCGAAGGTGCGGAACCCAGACTTACGCTGGGGGCTGCGCTGGGGGCTGCTCCCCGGGACAGCACTCGGGTCCGGCAAGCTTGGCTCCGGCACGTCCCCGGTCGCCGCGACGGGCGAGTCGTCCACGACTTCGACCACGGGCACCTTGGCCTTCTTCGTGCGCCGGACCAAGGTCCTGAAATCAGCATAAGAAACAAGATTAGCTTCAACAACAATCAAGGCGAAAATTGAGAAGATGAAGATCTCGGATACTTACTCCTGTTCCTCCACGTCGTCCTCGCTCAAAGCGGAGAAGTCATACTCCACCGGGTCGATCGGTATCAAGGAGCAGGGCGAAGACCCCTCGGGCGCTTGGCGGTCCTCGGGCTGGGGCTGCGAGACCCAGCCTGTGGCAGCCGGACCCGAGAAGCGGGCGGAGCCGCCGCTCCGCTCCGAGAAGACCCCTGTCCGCTCGGCGCCGACCTGCGGGGCGCCTTTGCCGCGGCCTGCGCGCAAGTCACTTCCGCCGTGGCTGGTGCGCCGGTCGCCCTCGGCGCAGCTTGACTCCCCCGGGAAGCTTGCGCTGCCCGGCGAGCTGGTAGTTACCGGGGGGCCTGCGTACTCGCTTCCGCCGCCGCCTTGCGGAGGCGCTTCAGTGGAGAACGCTTAGGGCTTGCCCGGGGCGGGGAGGTCTCCGACGACGAGGAGAGGTCGTCGGCGTAAAGTTTCATGGACCCGCCGGAGCCCTCGGCGGCCTCGGCGTCCCCTTCCTCCTCCTCCCCGGCTAGCTCGCCGGACCCAGCGCCCTGCACTGCGGCCTCTTTCCCTCTGGCGTCTCCGCTCCCTTCGGCGCCTTCGTTTCCTGCGGCGCCTCTGCTCCCTCCGGCAGCGCCACCTCTTGCCGCGGCCTCGGCCGCGATTCCGGGGATCCCGGAGTGCCTCAGAGAGGGGACCCCGGCGAGCGCGTCGGGAGGAAGTTGCAGCAGTCTGCAGATCTCCGCCGCCTCCGCTTGGCAGGACTCCTCCGCAGCCTCTGCCTCCTCGGGCGTGCAGCCGAACTCTCCTGCCGCTGCGGCTGCAGCGGCCTCTTCAGCCCGAGAAGCTATATATGCGAGCTCTTGGTCAGTGGTGTCCCGCGTATGCTCCTTGATGTCATCCTTGTTCTTCGCCACCTCCTCAAGGTTGTCGAAGAAGCTGAGGATGACTGATGAATCGGGCGCAATCCACCTGCGGTCCACGCCGTGCGAATCACACGCGGGCATCATGGCGCAGAGACGATCCCGAGCGGTGCTGTTGCAGAGGGGCACCACTCCCCGGGGAGGCCTGAACCACTCTGGATGGGCCGGGTCATATTTAAAGAGTTCCCGGACCATCCCCCTCAGCTCCAGCGTCGTGAAGTTGAAGTTCAGCCCGGGGCGCAGCCTCATTATATCCCTGCGCGCCGTACTCCCAGGCCGGCCTTTTCCTATCTTGGAGAGGGGCGATGCGGCGGCGGAGGAAATCTGCGCCTACCTCTGCAACGGACAGCTTCACTGCTCGAAGGCGAAGAATCCGGATGAGGGCGACGTTGAGCTTGACGTCGTCCGATCCAGCTCGCTCCCACCCTCGCCACGACGATAGGAGTTGTGCGCGGCGCGGTGAAGTGCTGCGGCTCGTCTTCAACGACCCAGCACCAGTCGGCACGCCACTCCTCCCACTTGCCGCGGAGCTCCCCCGGCAAGTACGACTCTTTCAAGTTCAAAGCGAAAAACCAAGAAATCCCTCCGAGAGGGGGGCACCGGCTCTGCTGCGGGTGAAGAAGTGCCTAAACAGCGCTACGTTTGGCAGTATCCTATGAAGTTTTCGCACATATAGTAAAACCGCCATCGTAAGGATGGCGTTGGGGGTGAAGTCAAGAAGGTGGAAGCCGTATGTGTGCATGATGTCACAGAAAAATTCAGAAAAAGGAGGGCAAAGTCCGCAGTGGAAGAAGGCTGCGAAGAAATAATACCCGCCAGGATAGTTGTCCATGGTGGCGGCCGGATGAGCTCTGGTCCGAGGATGCGCCTTGGTCTTCTTGGCCCAGAACAGGTAATATTTGCCCCAGAGTTCCCGCACGCCGAGCCGCGGCGGGAAGACGACGTTCTGCTTCCGCATCGAGGCGAAGCCGCCGCCGCCTCAGATTTCTCCTTCTTGGTCTTCTCCGCCTTCCCCTTCCCCTTCCCGGTCTTCGGGGCCATGGCGGAGGCGACGAGGGAAGGAGGACGAAGAGTCCGGCGGCGCCGCAAACGCAAAAGACGGCGGAGGAGATGCGGAGGCAGAGCGCAAAGGGGATCTCTGGAGGAGGAAGAAGATGCAATGAAAGCGAAGGAGGGGAACCGCGCCTGCTTCCTCTGTTTTTATGGGGAAGTGGGGGGTGTTCCGCTCTTCTCATTAAAGAACGTGGGCGCGTCCCATCCCACGACGCCGCAATCGACGCGCCCAGTTCACGGGAGGGAGGCGGCAGAGGCGAAGTGGATTGACGCGCCGTGGGCGCGTGTGCCCAGACTGCTTTTTGGGCCTGGCCCAACAGCGCTGGGCTGTGTGTGGCCCAGCCGGGGCTCTGTCGGTGTACTAAGGTAGGGGTACCTCAGTACCCCAACTTGTGCACGGGCAGTTGCAGCTTCCCGCGGCAGGGTTTACCATGTGCTCGCCGGAGACCGTTCCTGCTCCATATCAAGCCATTCAAGAACAAAGTATACAAGACAGAAGATCGAGACCCCGGCAAGAGGAGCTTGCCGGGAGGGCCGCCCCAGGCTCAAGTTATATCACTCACGCAAGGCCCTGGCAAGAGGAGCTTGCCAGGAAGACTAGAAGATTACATCATAGAAGACATGCCTCGGCGCCACATGCATCCCGGCGAGGGTCCGGGGAGCGGCAAGTTACTGAGCCCGACAAGCTCCGGGCCGGCAAGATCAAGACCCGGCAAGGTACTTGCCGGAGAGCTGCGCAGTGTACCAGCGCTCAGCTCATCGCCCACGCGTCCTGGGCCTTTCGAGGGGCGCGTGGCGGATGGCTGCGCAGCTGGGGACACGGTGGCACTTCACGGTGATGGATCCATCGCCGTGGCGATTTAAGACGCAAGGGCGGGAGCTTTTGGGGTCGACGGCGACGGGCATTAAATGCCCTTGTCCCCCTCTGTCAAAAGTAGGTAGAAAACACTGTTCAAGCACTGTAGCTCCACTGTTCCCGCACTGTTCCAACTACCACCTCTTTTACATTTTTACCCCTTCCTCCTACGTTGACACCTGTCGGTAACCCCTTGCACTATAAAAGGAGGCCCATGCGCAACGTGAGGGGGGTTGGAATCCTTTGCAACTCCCACGCTCGGTGTAGCTACTACTGTAGCTCTTCAAGCTCCCGAGCATAATACAACACAAAGCAGCAGTAGGAGTCTTATCTCTCCGGAGAGCTCCAAAGCTGGGTAAAATCCGCCCGCGTGCATCGCCTCGATCTGCTCTCTGTGCTCCCTCCGCCCTCGTACCGCACAGACGAAGGGGCCCCGGCCCCATAGGTGTTCGTGGCGGGCAGATCGCCCCCCGACAACATCATTTCCAATCAACAATATGTCATCCACATATAATATTAGAAATGCTACAGATCTCCCACTCACTTTCTTGTAAATATAGGCTTCACCGAGAGTCTGTATAAAACCATATGCTTTGATCACCTCATCAAAGCGTATATTCCAACTCTGAGATGCTTGCACCAGTCCATAAATGGATCACTGGAGCTTGCACACTTTGTTAGCACCTTTAGGATCAACAAAAACTTCTAGTTGCACCATATACAACTCTTCTTTAAGAATCCATTAAGGAATACAGTTTTGACATCCATTTGCGAGATTTCATAATCATAAAATGTGGCAATTGCTAACATGATTCGGACAGACTTAAGCATCGCTACGGCTGAGAAGGTCTCATCATAGTCAACTCCTTGAACTTGTCAAAAACCTTTCGCGACAAGTCGAGTTTAATAGACAATAACATTACCATCAGCATCAGTCTTGTTCTTGAAGTTCCATTTATTCTCTATGGCTCGCCGATCATCGGGCAAGTCAACCAAAGTCCACACTTTGTTCTCATACATGGATCCTATCTCAGACTTCATGGCCTCAAGCCATCAGAATCTGGGCTCATCATCGCTTCTTCATAGTTCGTAGGTTTGTCATGGTCTAGTAACATGACTTCCAGAACAGGATTATCATGCCACTCTAGTGCGGAACCTGCTCTGGTTAACCTACGAGGTTTGGTAGTAACTTGATCCGAAGTTTCATGATCATTATCATTAGCTTCCTCTCTAGTTGGTGTAGGCATCATGGGAACGGTTTTCTGTGATTATCTACCTTCCAACTCGGGAGAAGGTACAGTTACCTCATCAAGTTCTACTTTCCTTCCATTCACTTCTTTCGAGAGAAACTCTTTCTCTAGAAAGTTTCCATTATTTGCAACAAAAATCTTGCCTTCAGATCTATGGTAGAAGGTGTAACCAATTGTTTCTTTAGGGTATCCTATGAAGATGCACATCTCCGATTTGGGTTCGAGCTTATCAGGATTAAGCATTTTGACATAAGTGTTGCAACCCCAAACTTTAAGAAACGATAGCTTAGATTTCTTGCCAAACCACAGTTCATACGGTGTCGTCTCAATGGATTTAGATTGTTCCCTATTTTACGTGAATGCAGCTGTCTCTAATGCATAACCCCAAAATGATAGTGGTAAATAGGTAAGAGACATCATAGATCGCACCATATCTAATAAAGTACGGTGACGATGTTCGGACACACCATTACGCTATGGTGTTCCAGGTGGCGTGAGTTGTGAAACTATTCCACATTGTTTTAAATGAAGGTCAAACTCATAACTCAAATGTTCGCCTCCGCGATCAGTTCATAGAAACTTTATTTTCTTGTTACGATGATTCTCCACTTCACTCTGAAATTCCTTGAACTTTTCAAATGTTTCAGACTTGTGTTTCATTAAGTAGATATACCCATATCTGCTCAAATCATCTGTGAAGGTCAGAAAATAACGATACCCGCCGCGAGCCTCAACACTCATCAGACCGCATACATCGGTATTCCATTGTTCCAAAGAACGGAGTTTTAGTCATCTTGCCCATGAGGCATGGTTCGCAAGTATCAAATGATTCATAATCAAGTGATTCCGAAAGTCCATCTGCATGGAGTTTCTTCATGCGCTTTACACCAATATGACCTAAACGGTAGTGCCACAAATATGTTGCACTATCATTATCAACTATGCATCTTTTGGCATTTGACAAAATTAACAGAAAATTGAACTAGTAATGTTTTGGATAATGTTGGTGACATACCAGCTTCTGGTAGGCCCATGCTTATTCAAATAACTGAGTGTGGGTGGTATGTCTGATCTAGGTCCAACGGCTGAGAAAGATCTGGAGGGGCTATGATTTAGGCTCATCGTAGTTGGCCGTTGGGGCTTCACCGGGAAACGCGTGCATAGCGGTGCTGGCTTTGGATCTCATCGAAACAGAGCTCCGGTGGTCCTTCGGTGGCGCGGAAGGCTTGAGAGGGCACGGCGTGGCACGGCGAAGATGATGGAGACCGTGGTCGGCCTCGGGAATGACGGAGTTGAGTGGAGCGAGGTCACCAGAGGTGCGCCTGCACCGGTAAGCTTCGGGTGTGGAGTGTTTGCTCGAATCTGAGCATGCTTAGCTAATGGATGGGTTAGGGAGAAGCACATGAGTGTGGAGAACACGATGGACAAAACTCGTGGGTCAGACGCATGCTCACGTCGTCGGAGTGAAGCTCAAGGCAGTGGAGTTGTTCGGTTGCCGGTGGTCGTGGACTTCAAGAGGGCTAAGGGCTTGACGAAGTTGTCCAGGAGGTTCACCAATGTGCGGCGAGTCGAATTGTGGCAGTGAATGGTTGAGTGCGGCTCGGGGTCGTCGGAATTCCGTTGGAGAAGAACTAGGTCGGGCGGAGCTTGGGGTTTCACCATGGGGAAGCCTGTCGGCGTCGGGCGTCGTGGCATGGGGCAAAAGAGAGAGGTGGTCAAGGCCTATTTATGGGACATGGAGGCAGGGTGAGCATGCAAATTGGTCGCACTGAGTGGGCAATGTGGGAGTGGGTGTGCTCGGTTGTGGGCATCATGGGGCGAGGCGGTTGCGGGAGGTGGAGGATGACAACCCGACAGGCGGAGTCCCCCTATCTGTGAGTGAGACAAAGAGGGCTGGGCTCTGGCTGGCTCGGGCGCTAGCTGGGTCGTGACCTGGCTGGCTGCCCCAACTTTTTTTCCTATTTCTTTTTGTTTTCTCTATTTCTATTTCTGTTTTCTTCTATTATTTTCATGTCATTTAGAATTTGAATTTTCTTCAAACAACAAACTTGCCCTAAATTCATATTTGAATTTTTGTGACTGTGTCAACTTTTTTGGGGGCATTTTGGTCAAATATTTTCTACATTATGTTTTCCTTTTTCAATTTGAATTTGGTTTAAAACCAAATATGTTTCAAATCTATTTTAGAAAATTGGCAGAAGGTCAAGGTTTTTATTTGGACTTATGAAATTCACTTTCCTATCAAATAAATGTGAATCCAATTTTTAAATAATTTCCCTTCAAGTTTGAATTGATTTCAAAATAAATCCAACTCAAATTATATAGGGAAAAATTCATCATGGCTTTGATTATCATTTGGGTCTTATTAAGGCTAGCCTTATGCCCGAATAAACACTTCAAATGATTTGGTCTCAACCAGAGGCTAGCTAGGTTTTCTCTAGTGGCACTGAGCTTTCGCCCTTCCTAAGCAACAATCAAGCAATTCTAGGCATTCATGGGTTTTCCTAGGAAAATTTTAATTCCATGTGAAATTTTTGACATACCATATTTGGGAAAAATCTAGGATATGACATTGGAAATGACCAAGGCCTTGATTGAATGCAAGATGACAGAAGGTTCCTCAATGATTGAGCATATAGTAAAGCTTGCAGGCTATGGTGATAGGCTGCCTTCTCTAGAATTTGTAATTCCTCCAACACTCGGTACAAATATTGTGCTTGCTTCATCTTATGATAGTTTTATCATGAATTACAATATGAACAGGATGGAGAAAAGAGCAAACGAGTTTTTCTCTATGCTCAAAATTGTGGAAGCTGGAATGCAAAAGAAAAAACAAGTGTTGATGGTCAATAAGACCGCCAGTTTCAAGAAGAAGGCAAGTCCAAAAATAAGTCTACTGGCACCAGTAAGACCGTGTCTCAGAAGAGGAAAAAGGGTGGAGCCACTAAAGAGACTGGATGTTTCTACTACAAACAGAAAGGACACTAGAAACGCAACTTCAAGAAGTACTTAATGAATAGGAAGAAGAATGGTTATTCCCATAAAGGTATAAAAGTTATACAAAGTTAATGTTATTCTACTTGTTGATTTCCTGTATGTCATGAGTATTTGATACTAGTCGATTGCTTTCATTTGCAAACCGATGTAGGGACTACAAAAAGCTCGCAAGTTGAGAAGGAATGAAGTCGCAATGCAAATCGAATGATGATGGGATTGCTACTCAATCCATTGAAGTCATGCCTTTAGTTTATCTTCAAGATTTATCTTAGAACTGAATAATAGTTATTTTGTTTTGTAGTATGTAAAACATTATGTTTTGGGTTATGCAAGGGATATTCTTATAAGTTTTAAAGAATGGTTGTTCAAGTTGTTATAATAATATGTTTTTTATTTACCTCTATTATTAGTGGTTTATTCATGAATCTTGAATTTAATATTTATAACATGAATGCTAAGCATCTTAAGAAGACTGATAACACCACTTAATGTGGCACTGCTTGGTTATATTGGAAAATGATCTTCATGTGGATGAAGTATTGAAGTCTTTTGATTTTGAATCAGTAGACAAAGTATAGAGTGATGTATGTGGTCCGAAGAGCAAACCAGGCCGCGGTGAATATTTTTACTTCACTGATGTTTTTAGTAAATACTCCCTCCGTTCCTTCATATAAGGTGTATAGATTTTTGAGCAAAAATCCGAAATATAAGGTGCATTGCGTTGCACCACTCGTTTGGATGATTTTTTTAGGAATTTGATTACATTTCCTTATATCAGGCAAGCTCCTCTATTTACTCATGTCAATTAGTCAGGTGTAATCTCGCCCAAAACTTGTGAAATTTTCCCTCCATGTGTGTTCTTTAATTTTCGTGCCAAAAACTATACACCCTATATTTAGGAATGGAGGGAGTATGATTTACTTGATGAAACATAAAATCTGAAATATTTGAAAGGTTCAAAGAAATTTAGAATTAAGTCAAGAATCATTCTGACAAAGGATAAAAGATTCTTCAATCATGAAGAAATATATCTGAGTCGTGAGTTTAGCAAACACTCGAATAATTGTGGAATTATTTTATAACTTACAGATAATCTTTTATTCATTTTTAGGATATGCACTTGAAACAGTAACATATACACTAAATAGAGCACTGTCTTATAGTCTGGAAAGACAACATCATATGAGTTATGGAGTACTCAGTCTAACAAATGCTAATATGTATGTTATCCCAAAGAGACAATTCGGTATTCCTTCTACCAGAAAGTTCAAAGACAAAGTGTTTGTCACAAAGAATGAACACTTTATAGAGAAGGAGTTTTCTTGCTAAAGAAGTAAGTGGGAGGACAGTGCAGCTTGCCAAGATTACTGAATCTCCGATGGAAGTTAGAAGGATTAACAAGCCGAAAGTTGTTCTAAAAGTTGACCGCACAACTGAACCAGAAGTTACTACACCAGCTATAGCAACTCTAGTTAAAGATTGTAACTGAACAACATAGATTAGGAAGAATTAAAGAACCTCCTGAATTATTTCACAATGAAATATTCATCTTAGAAGAAGATGAACCTATGCACTACAAGGAAGCGATGGTGGCGCCCAGCTCAAAGGAATGGCTTAAAGCCACGCACTCCAAAATGGAGTTCATGTACGACAATTAAGTTTGGAACTTGGTTGATCCTAAAGAAGGTATAGAGCATATGGATGTTGAAACTAGTTTCCTTAATGGAAAGGATGCATAGGTGATACAACCGGAAGGTTTTGTCAATCCTGAGAACACCGGAAAAGTGTGCAAGCTTCAAAAGTTTATCTATGGTTTGAAGCAAGCATCAAGGAGCTGGAATCAACATTTTAATGAAATAGTTAGAGAGTTTAACTTTGTTAAAATGGTGAAGAAACTTGTGTATATAAGAAGTTTAGTGGGAGCTCTATAGCATTTATAATCTTATATGTAAATGACATATTGTTGATTGGAAATAATAAAAAATTTCTAAAGCACAATGAAAGATTTTGAAGAATATGTTTCCAATGAAAGACTGAAGGCGAAGGAACTTATTGGTCATAATGATATATATAGATAGATCAAGACATCTAATTGTGCTAAGCCAAAATGAATACATTGACATGCTTTTAAAAGGTTTAAAATGGAGAATGTGTTTTCTCCCAATGTCACATAGCATGATGCTTAGAAGAAATCAATGTCAAAGGCAGTTTATAAGCATGAATAGATGAGTGGATAATTGAATCCATCATGAATGTTATGATATGTATAAGCCTAATGTTGTTATGTACTAAGTGCTGGTAGTAGCTACCAAAGTGATCCTAGATTGGCTCACTAGCTAATTAATATAATTAAGTACCTCAGAAGGCCAAAGGACTTGCCCCTTGTAAGTGGTTACACGAACACCAGCTTCATGACTTATTTAAATGATTATAGGGCTATGATAGGATAATTCTTTGGAATAGTTTTCAAGAATCAACAATATTGTGGATTCTATAGCGAAAGAAGAATATATTGAAGCTTCAGATGCTTCAAAGGAAGAAGTCTGCATCAAGAAGTGCCTTGATATATTTGGTGTGATCCTAAGTTCAATGATACTAATGACACTACATTGTGAATAATGGTGCCATTGGTAAAAATAAAAAGGAATCTAGATCCCACATAAAGACCAGACATAACTAGCATAAACATCACATAGATTTGAATGTGTCAGACCCGATGATGAAGACTCTACCACAAGCAAAGCATGAGCAACACCGGACAGCAATAGGTGTTAAATATACTATGTAAGTAGATTATTGCCTCTAGTGCAAGTGGGACACTTTTGGAAATATACCCTAGAGGCAATAATATTGTATTATTATATTTTTGTATTCATAATTAAGAATTTATATTCTATGCTATAACTGTTATGATCCCGGAATATGCGATTCAGTGGAAAACTCATATGCACGCATGGAAAGGTAAATGGTGAAAACTAGGTTCCTACTTGCCTCTAAGACCGGCTCAAGTGTTGTTGGTGATCATGTTTTCCGGATCTTAGCATATCGTTAAGTGTGACGATGGTCCTAAAAAAACATTGACAGTATGACGTTAGAAGAACGATCATAATGAATCGACCGAAACTTCTTTGTTATACTTTTAGATAATATCGTTGATAGCTCGAGAATTTGTGATGTTTTAGTAGTGATTTTTGCTTGCTTTCATTGGAATTCTTGTTACTCTTCGGATATTTCTAAAGCTAATCCCTTGATAGAGACAAAAATCCACTTTATCAATGTTTGGTAGGAAATATCAGCTATGGAAGGAAACCAAGGAGGATTGCAGCAAATCAAGCCAAATGGAGCAACTTTTCTTAAGAAACTGAAGTCGGACGCACCAGAGTAATAGACGGTGTTCCATACGACCACAGGCGCTCATATGAGCGGTCGTATGGACTGCCATCAGGTCCACCATGTTGATGTCTACTATGCAACTTTATTCTTGTAGACACGTGTTGGGCCTCCAAGCGCAGAGTTTTGTAGGCCAGTAGCAATTTTCCCTCAAGTGGATGACCTAAGGTTTATCAATCCATGGGAGGCATAGGATGAAGATAGTCTCTCTCAAGCAACCCTGTAATCAAATACAAGAAATCTCTTGTGTCCCCAACACACCCAATACAATCGCAAATTGTATAGGTGCACTAGTTCGGCGAAGCGATAACGATAAAAGTGTAGTATGGATAGTAGATATGAGTTTTTGTAGTGCGAACAATAACAACAGCAAGGTAGTAAATAGTAAAACGGAGCACAAACGGTATTGCAATGATGGAAAATGAGGCCTAGGGTGCATAATTTCACTAGTGCAATATCTCAACAATGTTAACATAGTTGGATCATATGATTATCCCTCATAGTGCAATAAAGAATCACTCCCGTGTTCCTATTAGCGGAGAACAAAAGATAGAAATTGTTTGTAGGGTACGAAACCACCTCAAAGCTATTCTTTCCAATCAATCTAACCTAGAGTTCATACTAAAATAACTGCAAGATATTCTTTCTAATCGATCTACTCAATAGTTCGTACTAAAATAACACCATATGATACATATCAACCAACTCTAATGTCACCTAGATACCCCAATGTCACCGCAAGTACCCGTGAGTTAATTATACGATATGTATCAAACAATTTCAGATTCATAATACTTAATCCACACAAAGAACTACAAGGGGACCCCAAAGTTTCTATCGGAGAAAAGATAATAAAAATGTGCATCAACCCCTATGCATAGACTACCCCAATATCACCTCGGGAATCTGCAAGTTGAGTGCCATTACATATATCAAGTGAATCAAAATAATACCCCATTGTCACCATGGGTATTCATATGCAAGACATATATCATGTGTTCTCAGATCTGAACATTCAATCGACAAGACAAAACTTCAAAGGGTAAAGACTCAATTGATCACAACAAGTGTAGAGAGGGGAGAAACATCATATGATCCATCTACGTTAACAAAGCCCATGATACATCAAGATCGTGGCATCTCAAGATAGTGCGCGAGAGAGAGAGAGATTAAACACATAGCTACTGGTACAAACCCTCAGCCCCGAGGGTGGACTACTCCCTCCTCATCGTGGTGGCCACCGGGATGATGAAGATGGCCACCAGTGATGATCTCCCCCTCCGGCAGGGTGCCAGAACAGGCTCCCGATTGGTTTTCGGTGGCTATAGAGGCTTGCGGCGGAGGAACTTCCGGTCTAGGGTCTCCCAGAGGGTTTTCAGAATATTTGGGAATTTATAGGGCGAAGAACGGGCATGGGAGGCCACCGATGTGGGCACAACCCACCAGGGCGCGCCTGGTGGCCAGACGCGCCCTGGTGGGTTGTTCCCCCCTCGGGGCACCCCCCCCAGGTGCTGCTCTGGCCCAATGGTTCTCTTCTGGTCCATAAAAAATCCACAAAAAGATTCAGCTCATTCGGAGAACTTTCATTTCTGCACAAAAAACAACACCACGGTAGTTGTCTTTGAAAAAGATGTCGATCAGGGTTAGTTCCATGCAAATCATACCAAAACCATATAAAATTGTTGTAAACATGGCATGAATACTTTATAAATTGTAGACACATTGGAGACGTATTAGCATCCCCAAGCTTAATTCCTACTCGTCCCCGAGTAGATAAACGATAAAGGAAATAATTTATGAAGTGTGAATGCTAGCAAAGTGCACAAGTTTGATCAATGACAATTTCAATCACTTTTCCTAGCATCATAACAGCAATTCTTTCTTATAACACTTCTCATGTTAAAGTGGCAACTAATTCACATGTTAAGGTTCAAACGATGAATTCTTTTTAAACTCAACAACCTATGTTCTCAGTCACCAAGCAATTGCAATTCAATTTATTCAACGGAGTCTAAGTAAGAGCTCCACATACTCAACCATCATATAGTCTTCTATGATTGCTAACACTCACCGCGTACACATGAGCAAAACGTTTCAACCGGACACATAGAAAGATAGGGGCTTATCATTTCGCCTCCCAACGTATTCACCTCAAGGGTGATGTCAACAATAATAACTCATGCTACCCTTATCCAACTGGACATATGTGCCTAGATCTTTCCTCACCACATGATTCTTGCCAAAAGAGAAAAATAAAAAAGGAATAGAGAGAAAAACTTTCACTCTTTCTATAAAAGTAAATACTGAAAAGTAAAAGATAGGCCCTTCGCAGAGGGAAGCAGAGGTACCCATGCGCTTATTTGTTTGTGTGCGCAACCCCTTAGTGCAAAAGAACGTCACGTTATATTGCCCCTTATGATAGAAACCTTTATTGTGCAGTCTGTCTCTTTTATTCTTTGCCATCACAAGTTCGTACAACGCTCAATTTTCTCTTACACTAAATGATCTAACACTTTTAGAAGCAATTTTTATTGCCTTATTGCACCGATGAGAACTTACTTGAAGGATCTTGCTCAATCCATAGGTGGGTATGGTGGACTCTCAAAACAAGATTTGGGTTTAAGGGTTTTTGGATGCACAAGTAGTATCTCTACTTGGTGCAGAATTTTTCGCTAGCAAAGATAGGGGCAAGCACCACATGTTGAAAGATCTATGACAATATAACTTCTATGTGAATATGAACAAACATAAATCATTACGTTGTCTTCCTTGTCCAACGTCAACAATTTTGACATATAATATTTTGATGGGGTCTCACAATCACAAAAGATTTCCAAGATAGTGTATTTGCATGTGAAAGTTCTCTTCCTTATACTAACTATTTGTGAATTGCTTGTATGACCAATATTGTGATTGTCAAGCTTCAAAAGCTTTCACTTTCTAAACCCAATGTGAAGCCACTAGTAGGCATGATATGAACATGTAATTTCAACTTCATGATATTCAATTCATTCAAAAATTTACTCATAGGATATACGTGAAGTACGAGAGTAAATGACAAACTACTCCAAAAAGATATAAGTGAATATCAAGTGAGTAGTTATGTAACTGGGTAGCTATTTGAGGACTCTATTTTATTTAAAAGTTTAAGATCTAAGTATTTTAAAACAGCAAGTAAAACAAAACTAAATGACATTCCAACAATAGCACACATCATGTGAAGAAGCAAAAACTTAGGCTCAACCGATACTAACCGATAATTGTTGAAGAAAAAAGGTGGGATGCCTACCAGGGCATCCCCAAGCTTAGATGCTTGAGACTTCTTGGAAAATTATCTTGGGGTGCCTTGGGCATCCCCAAGCTTGAGATTTTGTGTCTCCTTAATTCCTCTCATATCACGGTTTCCCTAAATCTCAAAAACTTCATCCACACAAAACTCAACAAGAACTCGTGAAATAAGTTAGTATAAATCAGTGCAAAACCTTATCATTCTCTACTGTAGAAAATTACTAAAATTATTATTCAACATTGCATACTAAATTACTCTGCATATGTAATACTCCTGTCCTCAAATAGAATCATTAAAAAAGCAAACATATGCAAACAATGCAACCATAACAGCAATATGCCAAAACAGTATAGTCTATAAAGAATGCAAGATTCATCATACTTCCCTAACCCCAAAAATTCTGAAACAAATACCACACTTTATATAATTTATCAGAACTTATTTTGCAAAAAAATCATCATTTTATCACATTCTAACTTTTCTAGGGAATTTTTGCAACAGTGGTAGACTTTCTGTTTTGAAATAGCAACATGTAAACTTGCAAAATAAGCATGGCAAAGGCTATCATTGCTACTTTTATTGAAATAAAAGATGCAAAACATTAATCTAAATAACATCAAGCAAATCCTAACAAAATAAATTGACGCTTCAAGCAAAACACATATCATGTGACGAATGAAAACATAGCTCTGAGTGAGGTTACCAATAATGTTGGAGACGAAAGAGGGGCTGCCTTCTGGGGCATCCCCAAGCTTAGTTGCTTGGATCTTCCTTGGATGTTAACTTGGGGTGCCTTAGTAATCCCCAAGCTTAGGATTTTATCACTCCTTATTCTCCTCATATCGACATCTCACCCAAAACTTGATAACTTCAATCACACAAAACTTAACGGAACTTTGTGAGATAGGTTAGTATGATAAAGAGCAAACTATTTCACTTTTGGTACTGTCAAAGACAAGATTAATAATTGTTTCCACAAAATTCCTACTGTAGCATATCAACTCCACAATTTATATTGAGCAATATAATCCATAGAAACTAGAAAAAAAAGAAAACTATGCATTGAAAATAGAATCTGTCAAAAACGGAACAGTCTGTAGTAATCTGTACTCAAACCATACTTCTGCTACCCCAAAAATTATGAAACAATTAGGGCCACGTGCTAAATTTGTATATTAATCTTATGCAAAAAGAATCAACTCAAAATCACTCTTTTGTTAAAAACGAGAGTTATTTTCGTGAGCGCAAAAGTTTCTGTTTTTCAGCAAGATCAAATCAACTACCACCCAACATGATCCCAAAGGCTTTATGAAAGTGCAACTATCCCTGGGTGGTTTTGGTAATGATTAACAACATATAGCTCATAATGCTATTTCAAGATGAATATTTTAGGAAAGTTTAATGATTGGCACGGCATGGATTAGGAATGTGGAGCCCTCAAAATGCTAAGGACAAAGGATTGGCTCAAGCTCTAAAGCTCAAGACTCTACATTTTACTTTTAGTGATCCAAGATCACATTGAGTCCATAGGAAAAGCCAATACTATTAAAAGGGGATGAGGTGTTGCTTAATGGCTTGCTTGCTCAAAATTCATAGTGATATGCTCCAAAACCCTCAACCACTTTCTCATATCCATATATGTCCCATACCAAAAGTCAATCTCGGCCCCATCGATTTGATCCATCCGGCGCCACCGAGTTCATTTGACATAGCCACTGCCAGAAACCCTAGTCACTTTGGTCTCACCGATAGGGATCTCGGTCTCACCGAGATGGGATTACAAACTCTCTGTTTCCCTTCGTAACGTTTCGGTCTAACCGAGATAAGCGATCGGTCCCACCGAGTTCGCAATGCAACTCTCTGTTTCCCCTTCGTAACGTTTCGGTCTCACCGAGATGAGCGAATCGGTCCCACCGAGTTTGCCTGACCAACTCTCTAGTTAGCTTATTACCAAAGTCGGTCCCATTGAGTTTGTGTAATCGGTCTCACCGAGATTACGTTATGCCCTAACCCTAAAGAAATCGGTCCCACCGAGTTGACATGTCGGTCCCACCGAAACGCCTAATGGTCACATTATGAGCTAAATCGGTCTGACCGAGTTTTCTGATTCGGTCCCACCGAGTTTGGTAAATTGTGTGTAACGGTTAGATTTTGTGTGGAGGCTATATATACCCCTCCACCCTCTCTTCATTCGTGAGAAAAGCCATCAGAACATGCCTACACTTCCAACATTCATATCTGAGAGAGAACCACCTACTCATGTGTTGAGGTCAAGATATTCCACTCCAACTACATAAATCTTGATCTCTAGCCTTCCCCAAGTTGCTTTCCACTCAAATCATCTTTCCACCAAATCCAATCCTATGAGAGAGAGTTGAGTGTTGGGGAGACTATGATTTGAAGCACAAGAGCAAGGAGTTCATCATCAACACACCATCTATTACCTTTTGGAGAGTGGTGTCTCCTAGATTGGTTATGTGTCACTTGGGAGCCTCCGTCAAGATTGTGGAGTTGAACCAAGGAGTTTGTGCGGGTAAGGAGATCGCCTACTTCGTGAAGATCTACCCTAGTGAGGCAAGTCCTTCGTCAGCGATGGCCATGGTGGGATAGACAAGGTTGCTTATTCGTGGACCCTTCGTGGGTGTAGCCCTCTGTGGACTCGCGCAACTGTTACCCTTCGTGGGTTGAATTCACCATCAACGTGGATGTACGATAGCACCACCTATCATAACCACGCCAAAAATCTCCATGTATACATTACGTTTGCTCCCTCAAACTTCTCCCTTTACCTTCATGTGCAATGTTTCACATTCCGCTGCTATACTCTTAGAATTGCATGTGTTCGTTGATTGCTTGACTTGTGTAAAGTTGCTAAAATTTGCCAAGACTTAAAATTGGAAAAGGCTAGATTTTTATTTGGTCAAGTATTCTAATCCGCCCCCTCTATACATAATTTCGATCCTACAAGTGGTATCAGAGCTACAGTCTCCATTTGCCTTGATTTCTATAGCTTTTGGTGATCATAGCCTTGGTTTCACAACCTAGGAGAGTATGGCGTCTAGCGAGGGAAATTACCACCGTAGAGGTCCTTACTTTGATGGTACTAATTTTGCTAGTTGGAAGCATAAGATGAAAATGCATATTCTTGGACATAGCCCCGCCGTTTGGGCTATTGTATGTATTGGCTTGCAAGGTGAGTTCTTCGATGGGAGAGAACCGAACCATGAAGCTACCACAGAATAGTTGAAGATGCTGCAATACAACGCTCAAGCTTGTGATATTCTCTTGAACGGATTGTGCCCCGAAGAATTCAACAAAATCAGCCGTCTTGAGAATGTAAAGGAAATTTGGGATACTTTGATTGATATGCATGAAGGTATTGACTCCGTCAAGGAATCCAAATTGGATGTGCTTCAAAGTCAGCTTGACAAGTTCAAAATGAAGGATGGTGAAGGTGTCGCTAAAATGTACTCTAGGCTTGCTCTCATCACAAATGAGATTTTCGGCTTAGGAAGTGAAGAGATGACCGATAGATACATCATCAAGAAGATCCTAAGAGCCTTGGATGGAAAATATGATACAGTGTGCACATTGATTCAAATGATGCCCAATTACAAACATCTCAAACCAATGGAAGTCATTGGAAGAATTGTTGCTCATGAGATGTCACTCAAGGATAAAGAAGAGCTTCACAACAAGTCAAGTTGTGCTTACAAAGCCTCATTTGATGCTCCTACATCATCAAGTGAGAAACAAACCTTCAATGAAAAATTGAGCCTAATGGTGAAGAACTTCAACAAGTTCTACAAGAGTAGAAGCAAGGAAAGAAGTGAAGGAAATATGCCCTAGAGGCAATAATAAAGTTATTATTTATTTCCTTATTTCATGATAAATGTTTATCATTCATGCTAGAATTGTATTAACCGGAAACATGATACATGTGTGAATGCATAGACAAAACAAGATGTCACTAGTATGCCTCTACTAGACTAGCTTGTTAATCAAAGATGGTTATGTTTCCTGACCATGAACAAAAGAGTTGTTATTTGATTAACAAGGTCACATCATTAGTAGAATGATCTGATTGACATGACCCATTCCATTAGCTTAGCACACGATCGTTTAGTATGTTGCTACTGCTTTTATCCATGACATATACATGTTCCTGTAACTATGAGATTATGCAACTCCGTTTACGGAGGAACACTTTGGTGCTACCAAACGTCACAACGTAATCGGGTGATTATAAAGGAGTACTACAGTGTCTCCAAAGGCGATGTTGGGTTGGCGTATTTGAGATTAGGTTTTGTCACTCCGATTGTCGGAGAGGTATCTCTGGCCCTCTCGGTAATGCACATCATCAAGCCTTGCAAGCACTGCAACTAATGAATTAGTTGTGAGATGATGTATTACGGAACGAGTAAAGAGACTTGCCGGTAACGAGATTGAACTAGGTATTGGATACCGACGATCGAATCTCGGGCAAGTAACATACCGATGACAAAGGAACAACGTATGTTGTTATGCGGTCTGACCGATAAAGATCTTCGTAGAATATGTAGGAACCAATATGGGCATCCAGGTCCCGCTGTTGGTTATTGACCGTGAATAGTTCTAGGTCATGTCTACATTGTTCTCGAACCGTAGGGTCCGCACGCTTAAGGTTTCGATGGCGATGCTTATTATGAGTTTATGTATTTGATGTACCGAAGGAGTTCGGAGTCCCGGATGTGATCACGGACATGATGAGGAGTCTCGGAATGGTCGAGACATAAAGATTGATATATTGGAAGCCTATGTTTGGAGTTCGGAATGGTTCCGGGCGAAAACGGGAATTTACCGGAGTACCGGGAGGTTACCGGAACCCCCCGGGAGGTAAATGGGCCTCGATGGGCCTTAGTGGAAAGGAGAAGGGGCCAGCCCTGGTGGGCGCGCCTCCCCCCCTTCCCTAGTCCTACTAGTACTAGGAGAAGGGGCCGGCCCCCCTCTCTCTCTTTCCCTCCGGAATCCTAGTCCAACTAGGATTGGGGGAATCCTACTCCCAGAGGGAGTAGGACTCCCAGTAGCGCCTCCCTTGGCCGCCGCCCCTCCCCTTGCTCCTTTATAGGCGGGGCAGGGGGCACCTTGGAACACACAAGTTGATCGTGAGATCGTTCCTTAGCCGTGTCGGTGCCCCCTCCACCATATTCCACCTCGGTTATACTGTCGCGAAGCTTAAGCGAAGCCTGCGCCGTGAAACATCAAGATCGTCACCACGCCGTCGTCTTGACGGAACTCTCCTCGACACTCGGCTGGATCGGAGTCGAGGGCGTCATCGAGCTGTCGTGTGTCAAGAACTCGGGGCGTCGGAGTAACGGCGCCGGATCGGTCGGATCGCGAGGAGAACGTCGACTACTTCCTCTACGTTGTGATCGCTTCGCTTGGGTCTACAAGGGTATGTATACATCACTCTCCCTCTCGTTGCTATACATCACCATGATCTTGCGTGTGCGTAGGAAAATTTTGAAATTACTCGTTCCCCATCGCTGGCATCCGAGCCTAGGTTTTATATGGTTTGATGTTTTGCACGAGTAGAACACAAGTGAGTTGTGGGCGATACAAGTCATACTACCTACCAGCATGTCATACTTTGGTTCAGCGGTATTGTGAGATGAAGCGGCCTGACCGACATTACGCGTGACGCTTACGCGAGACTGGTTTCACCGCCACGAGCACTCGTTGCTTAAAGGTGACCGGTGGGTGCTGTCTCTCTCACTTTAGTTGAACTGAGTGTGGCTACGCCCGGTCCTTGAGAAGGTTAAAACGGAGTCTATTTGACGAAGTATCGTTGTGGTTTTGATGCGTAGGTAAGACTGGTTCTTGCTTAAGCCCGTAGCAGCCACGTAAAATTTGCAACAACAAAGTAGAGAACGTCTAACTTGTTTTTGCAGGGTATGTTGTGATGTGATATGGTCAAGACGTGATGCTATATTTTATTGTATGAGATGATCATGTTTTGTAACCGAAGTTATCGGCAACTGGCAGGAGCCATATGGTTGTCGCTTTATTGTATGAAATGCAATCGCCCTGTAATGCTTTACTTTATCACTAAGCGGTAGCGATAGTCGTAGAAGCATAAGTTTGGCGAGACGACAACGATGCTACGATGAAGATCAAGGTGTCGCGCCGGTGACGATGGTGATCATGGTGGTGCTACAAGATGGAGATCATGAAGCACAAGATGATGATGACCATATCATATCACTTATATTGATTTGCATGTGATGTTTATCCTTTTATGCATCTTATCTTGCTTTGATTGACGGTAGCATTATAAGATGATCTCTCACTAAATTATCAAGAAGTGTTCTCCCGGTATGCACCGTTGCCAAAGTTCGTCGTGCCCGCACACCACGTGATGATCGGGTGTGATAAGCTCTACGTCCATCTACAACGGGTGCAAGCCAGTTTTGCACACGCAGAATACTCGGGTTATACTTGACGAGCCTAGCATATGCAGATATGGCCTCGGAACACGGAGACCGAAAGGTCGAGCGAGAATCATATAGTAGATATGATCAACATAAGATGTTCACCATTGAAAACTACTCCATCTCACGTGATGATCGGTTATGGTTTAGTTGATTTGGGTCACGTGATCACTTAGATGACTAGAGAGATGTCTGTCTAAGTGGGAGTTCTTAAGTAATATGATTAATTGAACTTAAATTTATCATGAACTTAGTCCTGGTAGTATTTTGCAAATTATGTTGTAGATCAATAGCTCGCGTTGTTGCTTTCATATGTTTATTTTAATATGTTCCTAGAGAAAACTGTGTTGAAAAATGTTAGTAGCAATGATGCGGATTGGATCCGTGATCTGAGGTTTATCCTCATTGCTGCGCAGAAGAATTATGTCCTTGATGCACCGCTAGGTGACAAACCTATTGCAGGAGCAGATGCAGACGTTATGAACGTTTGGCTAGCTCAATATGATGACTACTTGATAGTTTTGTGCACCATGCTTTATGACTTAGAATCGGGACTTCAAAGACGTTTTGAACGTCATGGACCATATGAGATGTTCCAGAATTGAAGTTAATATTTCAAGCAAATACCGAGTTGAGAGATATGAAGTCTCCAACAAGTTCTATAGCTAAAAGATGGAGGAGAATCGCTCAACTAGTGAGCATGTGCTCGATTGTCCAGGTACTACAATCGCTTGAATCAAGTGGGAGTTAATCTTCCGAGATAAGATAGTGATTGATGAATTCTCTAGTCACCACCACCAAGTTAGTAGAACTTCGTGATGAACTATAGTATGCAAGGGATGACGAGAACGATTCCCGAGCTCTTCGTGATGTTGAAATCGACGAAGGTAGAAATCAAGAAAAACATCAAGTGTTGATGGTAGACAAGACCACTAGTTTCAAGAAAAGGGCAAAGGAAAGAAAGGGAACTTCAAGAAGATTGACAAGCAAGTTGTCACTCCCACGAAGAAGCCCAAAGCTGAACCAAAGCCTGAAACTGAGTGCTTACACTGCAAAGGAAATGGTCACTAGAAGCGGAACTGCCCCAAGTATTTGGCGGATAAGAAGGATGGCAAAGTAAACAAAGGTATATTTGATATACATGTTATTGATGTGTACTTTACTAGTGTTTATAGCAACCCCTCGGTATTTGGTACTGGTTCGCCATACTAAGAGTAGTAACTCAAGCGGGAGTTGCGAATAAAATGAAACTAGTTAAGGGTGAAGTGACGATGTGTGTTGAAAGTAGTTTCAAGATTGATATGATCATCATCGCACACTCCCTATATTTTCGGGATTAGTGTTGAACCTAAATAAATGTTATTTGGTGTTTGCGTTGAGCATGAATATGATTTGATCATGTTTATTGCAATACGGTTATTCATTTAAGTAAGAGAATAAACTGTTATTCTGTTTACATGAATAAAACCTTATATGGTTACACACCCAATGAAAATGGTTCATGGGATCTCGATCGTAGTGATACACATATTCATAATATTGAAACCAAAAGATGCAAAGTTAATAATGATAGTGCAACTTATTTGTGGCAATTGCCGTTTAGGTCATATCGGTATAAAGCGCATGAAGAAACTCCATCTTGATGGACTTTTGGAGTCACTTGATTATGAATCACTTGGCACTTGCGAACCGTGCCTCATGGGCAAGATGACTAAAACTCCGTTCTCCGAACAATGGAACAAGCTCTTGACTTATTGGAAATAATACATACCGATGTATGCGATCCAATGAGTGTTGATGCTCGTGGCAAGTATCGTTATTTTCGACCTTCACAAGATGATTTGAGCAGATATGGGTATATCTACTTGATGAAACATAAGTCTGAAATAGTTGAAATGTTCAAAGAATTTCAGAGTGAAGTGGAAAATCATCGTGACAAGAAAATAAAGTTTCGCGATCGATCGTGGAGATGAATATTTGAGTTACGAGTTTGGTCTTCAATTAAAACAATGTGGAATAGTTTCACAAATTCATGCCACCTGGAACACCACATCATAATGGTGTGTCCGAACGTCATAACCGTACTTTATTGGATATAGTACAATCTATGATGTTTCTTACCGATTTACCAATATCGTTTTGGGATCATGCATTAGAGACAGCTGCATTCACGTTAAATAGGGCACCATCTAAATCCGTTGAGACGACACTATATGAACTGTGGTTTAGCAAGAAACCAAAGTTGTCGTTTCTTAAAGTTTGGGGCTGCGACGCTTATGTGAAAAAGTTTCATCCTGATAAGCTCGAACCCAAATCGGAGAAGTGTGTCTTCATAGAATACCCAAAGGAAACTGTTGGGTACACCTTCTATCACAGATCCGAAGGCAAAACATTCGTTGCTAATAAATGGATCCTTTCTAGAGAAGGAGTTTCTCTCGAAAGAAGTGAGTGGGAGGAAAGTAGAACTTGATGAGGTAATTGTACCTTCTTCCTTATTGGAAAGTAGTTCATCACAGAAATCTGTTCCTGTGACTGCTACACCAATTAGTGAGGAAGCTAATGATGATGATCATGTAACTTCAGATCAAGTTACTACCGAATCTCGTAGGTAAACCAGAGTGAGATCCGCACCAAAGTGGTACGGTAATCCTGTTCTGGAAGTCATGTAACTAGACCATGATGAACCTACGAACTATGAGGAAGCGATGATGAGCCCAGATTCGCGAAATGGCTTGAGGCCATGAAATCGAGATGAGATCCATGTATGAGAACAAAGTGTGGACTTTGGTGGCGTTGCCCGATGATCGGCAAGCCATAGAAAATAAATGGATCTTCAAGAGGAAGACGGACGCTGATAGTAGTGTTACTATCTACAAAGCTCGACTTGTCGCAAAAAGGTTTTTGACAAGTTCAAGGTGTTGACTACAATGAGATTTTCTCAATCAGTAGCGATGCTTAAGTCTGTTCGAATCATGTTAGCAATTGCCACAATTTATGAAATTTGGCAAATGGATGTAAAAACTGCATTCTGAATGGGTTTCGGGAGGAAGAGTTGTATATGATGCAACCGAAGGTTTTATCGATCCAAAGGAGCTAACAAAGTGTGCAAGCTCCAGCGATCCATCTATGGACTGGTGCAAGCATCTCGGAGTTGGAATATACGCTTTGATGAGTTGATCAAAGCATATAGTTTTGTATGCACTTATGGTGAAAGCCTGTATTTACTAAAAAGTGAGTGGGAGCACTACAAGATTTCGATAAGTATATGTGAATGACATATTGTAGATCGGAAATAATGTAGAATTCTTCGCAAAGCATAAAGGAGTGTTTGAAAGAAGTTTTTCAAAGAAAGACCTCGGTGAAGCTGCTTACATATTGAGCATCAAGATCTATAGAGATAGATCAAGATGCTTGATAAGTTTTTCAATGAGTACATACCTTGACAAGATTTTGAAGTAGTTCAAAATGGAACAGTCAAAGAAAGAGTTCTTGCCTATGTTACAAGGTGTAAAATTGAGTAAGACTCAAAACCCGACCACGGCAGAAGATAGAAAGAAAATGAAAGTCATTCCCTATGCCTTGGCCATAGGTTCTATAAAGTATGCCATGCTGTGTACTGGATCTATTGTATACCCTGCCTTGAGTTTGGCAAGGAATACAATAGTGATCTAGGAGTAGATCATCGGACAGCGGTCAAAATTATCCTTAGTGGAATAAGGATATGTTTCTCGATTATGGAAGTGACAAAAGGTTAAATACGTAAAGGGTTACGTCGATGCAAGTTTTGACACTGATCTGGATGACTCTAAGTCTCGATCTAGATACATATTGAAAGTGGGAGCAATTAGCTAGAGTAGCTTCGTGCAGAGCATTGTAGACATAGAAAATTGCAAAATACATAACGGATCTAAATGTGAAAGAACCCGTTGACTAAAATTCTCTCACAAGCAAAACATGATCACACATTAGTACTCTTTGGGTGTTAATCACATAGCGATGTGAACTAGATTACTGAATCTAGTAAACCCTTTGGATGTTGGTCACATAGCGATGTGAACTATGGGTGTTAGTCACATGATGATGTGAACTGTCGATGTTAATCACATTGTGATGTGATCTAGATTATTGACTCTAGTGCAAGTGGGAGACTGAAGGAAATATGCCCTAGAGGCAATAATAAAGTTATTATTTATTTCCTTATTTCATGATAAATGTTTATCATTCATGCTAGAATTGTATTAACCGGAAACATGATACATGTGTGAATGCATAGACAAAACAAGATGTCACTAGTATGCCTCTACTAGACTAGCTTGTTAATCAAAGATGGTTATGTTTCCGACCATGAACAAAAGAGTTGTTATTTGATTAACAAGGTCACATCATTAGTAGAATGATCTGATTGACATGACCCATTCCATTAGCTTAGCACACGATCGTTTAGTATGTTGCTACTGCTTTTATCCATGACATATACATGTTCCTGTAACTATGAGATTATGCAACTCCGTTTACGGAGGAACACTTTGGTGCTACCAAACGTCACAACGTAATCGGGTGATTATAAAGGAGTACTACAGGTGTCTCCAAAGGCAGATGTTGGGTTGGCGTATTTCGAGATTAGGTTTTGTCACTCCGATTGTCGGAGAGGTATCTCTGGGCCCTCTCGGTAATGCACATCACTGAAGCCTTGCAAGCACTGCAACTAATGAATTAGTTGTGAGATGATGTATTACGGAACGAGTAAAGAGACTTGCCGGTAACGAGATTGAACTAGGTATTGGATACCGACGATCGAATCTCGGGCAAGTAACATACCGATGACAAAGGGAACAACGTATGTTGTTATGCGGTCTGACCGATAAAGATCTTCGTAGAATATGTAGGAACCAATATGGGCATCCAGGTCCCGCTGTTGGTTATTGACCGTGAATAGTTCTAGGTCATGTCTACATTGTTCTCGAACCGTAGGGTCCGCACGCTTAAGGTTTCGATGATGCTTATTATGAGTTTATGTATTTTGATGTACCGAAGGAGTTCGAGTCCGGATGTGATCACGGACATGACGAGGAGTCTCGGAATGGTCGAGACATAAAGATTGATATATTGGAAGCCTATGTTTGGAGTTGAATGGTTCCGGCAAAACGGAATTTACCGAGTACCGGAGGTTACCGAACCCCGGGAGGTAAATGGGCCTCGATGGGCCTTAGTGGAAAGGAGAAAGGGCCAGCCCTAGTGGGCGCGCCCCCCCTTCCCTAGTCCTACTAGGACTAGGAGAAGGGGCCGCCCCCTCTCTCTTTTCCCCTCAGGAATCCTAGTCCAACTAGGATTGGGGGAATCCTACTCCCGAGGGAGTAGGACTCCCAGTATGCCTCCCTTGGCCGCCGCCCCCTCCCCTTGCTCCTTTATAGGCGGGGCAGGGGGCACCTTGGAACACACAAGTTGATCGTGAGATCGTTCCTTAGCCGTGTGCGTGCCCCCTCCACCATATTCCACCTCGGTTATACCGTCGCGAAGCTTAGCGAAGCCTGCGCCGTGAAACATCAAGATCGTCCTGCCACGTCGTCTTGTGACGAACTCTCCTCGACACTCGGCTGGATCGAGTCGAGGGCGTCATCGAGCTGTACGTGTGTCAAGAACTCGGGGCGTCGGAGTAACGGCGCCGGATCGGTCGGATCGCGAGGAGAACGTCGACTACTTCCTCTACGTTGTGATCGCTTCCGCTTCGGGTCTACAAGGGTATGTATACATCACTCTCCCCTCTCGTTGCTATACATCACCATGATCTTGCGTGTGCGTAGGAAAATTTTTGAAATTACTACGTTCCCCATCAAGAAGTTCCAAGTCAAGGTTCTACAATGACAAAAGATCTTCGAGTCGTGAATGTAATTGCTACAATTTTGTGGAAGGCCTGGACACTACTCCAATGAGTGTATGGGTCCCTACAAAAAAAGAGAAGAATCACCTAAAAGAAGAAGTAGAAGAGAAGAATCACCACCAAGAGAGAGAAGGAGTAGAGATGATCGTTATGAACAAAGAACCTCCCGGAGAAGCAAGGATTCAGAAAGGAAGGATAAATCATCAAAGAGCTACACAAAACAAAGACATCAAGCTCACGTTGGTGAATGGGTATCCGTCTCTCATCCCGACCATCACTTCGAAAGAAGTTATCACTCCGACTCCGAATATACTCAAGATGAAGGTGTTGCCGGTCTAGCACTTGTGCCAACCAACTCCTATGACATATTTGACTCACCAAATGAAGGAATTTGAAGATGCTTCATGGCTAAAGGCCCAAAGGTATCACACCCCGAGTATGTTGATTTCAGTAGTGATGAAGATGATTTGCTAGGAGATGATGATTTACTTGTTGACAACTCTAGTTATGAAAACTATGATGAATTTGCTATTAATCATGCTAATCAATATAAAATGAATGACGATGATAAGAAGGAGATTGAGCATCTAACTAAAGAACTAAATGCTCTTAAGTTAGCTCATGAAACTACCTTGGAAGATCATTGAGAACTTTTAAAGACTCATGAGAAGCTACGCTTTGAAAAGCTCAACCTAGAGCAAGAGCATGAGTTTTTAAAGGCAACCAATGATGATCTTCGCAAGAAAAGTTCTTATTATATTGCCAAGCGTCTACTCTTGTCTACTTACATGCCACAAGTTAAATCTAGCAACAAAAGTAAGAAAGATTCTTCCTCTAGTAGTAACAATAATCATGCTAAATCCAATATTGTTGCTTCTAGTAGTTCTCTTGATTCCACTAATGATTCTCTTACCCAAGTTACACTTGAGGAAGAAAATAGCTTATTGAAGGGAATTATAGAGAAAGGTGTTTACAAGAGCCTTGCCATAAGTAAGCAATTTGAGGAAATTGTACGCAAGCAAGGAAGGCACTGGAAGAACCAAGGTGTTGGTTTTGAACAAAAGTTCAATGCCAATGGAGTTGAGTGGGGAGAAGATCAATACCCCAAGACAAAGTTTGTTCCTCAACAATAGAAGTATGATCCTACTTCTTTCCAAGGGACACAAGCTCAAGATGATCTTCCACCACAAGACCACAAGCAAAAAGGCAAGGATAAGCTTCAAGAGGAGATTGATGCATTTGAAGAAGCTCCCAAGGCCTTGGTCAAGTGGGTTCCAAAGACTACATCAAGTTCTACTTCATCAAGTACGACTACAACCCCAAGGATTCCCATCAAGATGATGTGGATCCCGAAGAAGAAGAACTAGAGAGTTCTTGAGGGCGACTCCGCAAACACACTTCACTCATATCACTTTGGCAAGAACAAGTGCAAACAACTTCCCTATCTTGCACTAGTTCAAGGAGTCACAAACCCTCTTGTTGGTAAGACAAGGGACAAGGTAACCTAATTCTTTCACGGACATCATCTTGTGTGTACATCATTCTATGCCTATGGATATTCTTGCTTGTTCCTTGTGGGACTAACCCGTGTAGGTATTGAAAGTGCAACTCACTCAAATGGATTGCTCCGAATGATCTACATCAACATTGAGCTTCCACATCTTCAACACCTACATGAAGTAATCATCGAAAAAACCCAAGGTTAGTTCATCCCTCTTAGGGGGGATATCACATCTAGGGGAGCATTACTCTAAGAATTGAGCTAAAGCAACTCTAATGGTGTGAACACAACAATGCTTTATGTAAAAGTGGTAACCCCAATTGTGCTCAAACGATGAGTATGACCTATGATCAAATGTTCTCATTTGACTCCTCAGTCAATATACTCATATATAGATGACCTAGTCATCGCAAATTGCTTGATAGATGCTAGAGTATTTGTGCATGCTTTGCCACATATTTCATTTGCCATTTTATTGTGTGAGCATGTTGGTTGCATATTTTACTCATTCGAGGACATCCACTTGTTGCTTTGATTTTTGGCTCTTTCTCTTTTGCCAAATGGATGGACAAGAATGCCTAAGAACCTTCTATAGCTATCTATGCTTTTCTCGTCTCAAACTCTATTCATGCTACATCACAAAGTTTGATCAAGTCAGATTCGAACCACTCTATGTGAGGAGCACTCGGAGTCCCTGATTCGTCATAGACTTAAACTTCCAAAACCTCTTTGTGCATTTCAGTATGACTGAGTCATCCATTTCGGTCACACCGAGTTCACTAAGTTGATCTAGGTTTTCATCTCAGTGCAACCGATTTGAACATTTCGGTCACATCGAGTTGCAGCAACCACTTGCAATTCTGCATCTCGGTGCCTCCGAGATGTTCCACTCCGTCACACCGACAGGGTCAGGATATATATATCCACGGGTGAGATTTTGGAAATTTCTTCAAAAGCCCTCATCCCGCGCGTATCCTGCTCTACCTCCTCGGGTCTCCGGATCGTCTCCTCGCCGCCAGCGACCTCCCGCCCCTGGTTTCTGTCGCCGTCAACAAGAATCTGCTCCGCCATTACCGCCGTAGCGAACTCCCGTCGAACTAGGGTATGAGTTCGACCTCTTGTGCTCTCTTTTTACCTCCGACTCTAAGCACAAGGTTAATGCCATGATCTTTGCCACGTATGAAATCAATCAATCCAGAGAAAACTTCCTTTAGGTTGAGTTTGATTCGAAAGTTTAGGGTTAGGTCTCCGCTGAACTCATCTCGTACTGACCAAATTGTAGAAATCAGTCTCACAGACTCGGCTTAGGCCATTGCACATGCTCTTTTCGGTCTGACCGAAAACTGCAAATCGGTGTGACTGATTTCAATTCTTTGTGAAACCCTAGCAATCTCAGTGCCACCAAACTGTGACTCGGTCTGACCGAGCTCACTAGTTTAGGTTCCAAATGTTGCTTCGGTATCACTGAGTTTATCAATTCGGTAGCTCCGAAATCATTTCAGTAGAGAACTAAACCTAAGTTTTTGACTCATTTGTTTTGCAAAAATCTCTGCACTTTGTGATGCTCATCTACTCTACCTCATCTATATCTATTCACAGGGTTTGCTGTCAGTTTGCCTGCCAAGATGTCTGACCAGAGTGACAGCCAGAATAAATCTGAAGAGCAAGTGCAAATAAGTGAGGGCACTAGTCCCTCAAGCAGCTATGATGAGCGCAGCAGAAGCACACCAAGTAACTTGCCCAAGGCAGCCACTAGAACAAGGAAGAAGAGAACCTCAGATTCTGAGGATGAGGACTATGTAGCTGTTGAGGATGAGACCACCTCAAAGAAGAAAGTGTTGAAGAAAGAGTATGGCACTACTGCTACAACAAAGCCTGGTATGAACAAGAAGGCACCAGCAAAGAAAGTCCCAACGTCCAAGCCAAGGAAAGTTCCAACAGGAGAAACCATGAAATTCACAATAGAATCAGATGATGGTAAGGCAGTTGGAGATGGCAAGAAGAAGAAGAGGACAAGAACCACATTTGAAAAAGTTCTTGGAAAGTCAACTATGGTAAGAGATTCAAAAGAAGAGGAAGAGGAAGAGGATGTTGCACCAGCACCCAAGTCACCAAAGCTTATGGGAGATGCAATCAAGTCAGGGGTTGCTGCTTCTAAGCCCAGACCTGCTCCCAAAGCTGTTGCTCAAACCACCAAGTCTGCACCTAAGAGAAGCACCAAAAACATCCCAGCTAAAGAGAAGAACAAGGCCCCAGTGCCTGAAGTCGAAGAAGAGGATGTTGAAGCCCAAGTACTGAGAAAGCTCAAACCAAAGATTCCATACCACAATGACACTCATCCAGTGGCAGAGGACATGAACATCAGAAAGGATGCAGGTCTGAGACTTTGGAGGAAAAATGATCCTTATGTTGTGAGAAGGAGAACTGTTGTGGACTATAGGTTCCACACCAAAGAACAGCAAGATTTCTATGAGACCATTCTGCTTGACAAGAAGCCAATTGTCTGTGATATGAGATGGGTTGATTGGGAGTATATTAAAGAGAATGAAGATCACTTTCCTGGTGTATATGATAGCTTCAAATCTTGTGGAGTTGACAAGTTCGTTGGACAGAAGCTCACCAAATGGAATGATGAGCTAATCATGCAATTCTACTCCACTGCTCATTTCTATCCATATGGAAGGATAGTGTGGATGTCTGAAGGTACAAGGTACCAGTCAACTGTTGAAGAATGGGCAAAGTTGAGCAATGCACCAGAAGACCATGAGGATGATTTGGATGTGTATTCCAAGAAGAATAAAGACCACAACTCCATGGCAAGTATGTATAAGGAAATTCCTGATGAAGCCCTGGAAACTCATAAGTTGGGCTCAGTGAAATACTTGTTATGCAGTGCGCCTACTATCAACACCATCTTAAGGCATACTCTATTGCCCAAATCTGGAGATCATAGGATGATAAGAGGACATTCAATCAACTTGCTGCACATTTTTGATGTGCCTCAAAAATTCAAGGTCATGAGTCTGATTGTAGAGACAAGCAAAAGGACAGATGCTGACCAGAAAAGATCTTGTGGGTATGCTCCACACATTCAGGTGCTCATCAACTCAAAGATGGGCACAGGCACTTACTTGTTGGACAAGGAGCACTTACCTCTCTACCCAGAATTTGAAGACAACACAGTTGTAATGGATGAGAATGAACCTTCATTAGTGCAAGCACAAGAGAAGAGAGCTAAGTTAAAGGCAGAAAAAGCTGCAAGGATGCCAAGTGCTGAAGAGGCATCTCAAGTGTTCTTGAAGAGCAAACAAGATCAACTTGGATATCTGATCCAATCTACTTTGAGGATTGAGAAGGGCTTGGCCACCCTGACTCAGAATCAGGAGAGCTTGGAGAGGATCATTGAACAAAAATTATATGATCTTGATCTGAAAGTGACTGAGATGCAGACAGCAATTGAGCAGCTCTAGGAGGAAGCAGAGGAGAAGAAAGGGAAGGCAACTACATATGCTTTTCAGCGAGTGCTAAGAGGTTAGAGGTCAGCTGCAGTGCCAGTACTAGATACTAGAGCTACCACATTAGCACTAGCAGCTACAGCTTTAGTGCCACCTCCAGCAGCCACTCCACCAGCTCCAACTACATCGATAGAAGCTTTCGTCCTTGGAGTCATCTCTACGCCACCTCATGGAGACAAAGCCTGAGAGACACATAGCACTATCCATATTTGAACTTTTTGGTAACTTGTTGCCAAAGGGGGAGAAATGTGTATAGATCATAGGCTTCGAGAGAGAGTGTTGCTTTTTGTCTCTCTTGCTATTTGTTTGGTTGAACTTTATTGTGTGCTTGTTTGATACCTTATGTCCTTGTGTGAGATACTTGTATGATCATGTGTTTGATCATATCTACTTTAATGTGTGCTTGGATGATATTATCTCTTATATCCATATATGATCATCCACTTTGCTTGGTGATGAGTGCATGCTTTTAATTTCTATCATTTTGAGCGCTCCACCAAGATGTATGTGACATGGAAGAGTAACCCATGATACTAATCAATTGTGCATTTGCATTCAAAAGCAAATCTTAAATAATCCACAAATTTATGGGGAGCTCTTGCTTATCACATACTTCTAAAAGTGACAATGTATTTCAATCTTATTATCATTTGTCGAAGCTTTGATCTATATGTTGTCATCAATTACCAAAAAGGGGGAGATTGAAAGTGCAACTATCCCTGGGCGGTTTTGGTAATGATTAACAACATATAGCTCAGTGAACTAATGCTATTTCAAGATGAATATTTCAGGAAAGTTCAATGATTGGCATGGCATGGATTAGGAATGTGGACCCCTCAAAATGCTAAGGACAGAGGATTGGATCAAGCTCTAAAGCTCAAGACTCTACATTTTACTTTTAGTGATCCAAGATCACAATGAGTCCATAGGAAAAGCCAATACTATAAAAGGGGATGATGTGTTGCTTAATGGCTTGCTTGCTCAAAATGCTTAGTGATATGCTCCAAAACCCTCAACCACTTTCGCATATCCACATATTTACCATACCAAAAGTCAAACTCGGCCCCACCGATTTGATCCATCCAGTGCCACCGAGTTCATTTGACATAGCCACTGCCAGAAACCCTAGTCACTTCGGTCTCACCGATAGGGGTCTCGGTCTCACCGAGATGGGATTGCAAACTCTTTGTTTCCCTTCGTAACATTTCGGTCTAACCGAGATGAGTGATCGGTCCCACCAAGTTCGCAATGCAAACTCTCTGTTTCCCCTTTGTTCGGTCTCACTGAGATGAGTGAATCGGTCCTACCGAGTTTGCCTGACCAACTCTCTGGTTAGCTTATTATCAAAGTCGGTCCCACCGAGTTTGTGTAATTGGTCTCACCGAGATTATGTTATGCCCTAACCCTAAAGAAATTGGTCCCACCGAGTTGACATGTCGGTCCCACCTAAACGCCTAACGGTCACATTATGAACTAAATCGGTCTGATCGATTTTTCTGATTCGGTCCCACCGAGTTTGGTAAATTGTGTATAACGGTTAGATTTTGTGTGGAGCCTATATATACCCCTCCACCCTCTCTTCATTCGTGAGAAAATCCATCAGAACATGCCTACACTTCCAGCATTCATTTTATGAGAGAGAACCACCTACTCATGTGTTGAGGTCAAGATATTCCATTCCAACCACATAAATCTTGATCTCTAGCCTTCCCCAAGTTGCTTTCCACTAAAATCATCTTTCCACCAAATCCAATCCTATGAGAGAGAGTTGAGTGTTGGGGAGACTATCATTTGAAGCAAAAGAGCAAGGAGTTCATCATCAACAAACCATCTATTACCTTTTGGAGAGTGGTGTCTCCTAGATTGGTTAGGTGTCACTTGGGAGCCTCCGTCAAGATTGTAGAGTTGAACCAAGGAGTTTGTACGGGCAAGGAGATCGCCTACTTCATGAAGATCTACCCTAGTGAGGCAAGTCCTTCGTGGGCGATGGCCATGGTGGGATAGACAAGGTTGCTTCTTCGTGGGTGGAGCCCTCCGTGGACTCACGCAGTTGTTACCCTTCGTGGGTTGAAGTCTCCATCAACGTGGATGTACGATAGCACCACCTATCGGAACCATGCCAAAAATCTCTGTGTCGACATTGCGTTTGCTCCCTCAAACTTCTCCCTTTACCTTCATGTGCAATGCTTTACATTCCGCTGCTATACTCATAGAATTGCATGTGTAGGTTGATTGCTTGACTTGTGTAAAGTTGCTAAAATCTGCCAAGAATTAAAATTGGAAAAGGATAGATTTTTATTTGGTCAAGTAGTCTAATCCCCCCGCCCCCCTCTAGACATACTTTCGATCCTACACTTTACTTGGTACTTTATTGAAACAAAGACAATAAAACATGATTACTACACTAGACTAATCATGTGAACACACAAAAGCAGTAAGTAGAAGTGTTGGGTTGCCTCCCAACAAGCGCTTTTTCTTTAATGCATTTTAGCTAGGCATGATGATTTCAATGATGCTCGCATAAAAGATAAAAGTTGAAACATACCAAGAGCATCATAAATCATAAGTTCCTCTCTCATAATAATTTTCAGTAGCATCATGAATAGATTCATACATATAACCATCACACTAAGCATTCTTTGCATGATCCAGAAGCATAGAAGATTTATCACTCTCTATGGCATACATGTCATCATAATAATCATCATAAGTAGCAACTTTGTTCTCATCATAATCAAGTGAAATCTCTTCCAAAATAGTGGATGTATCACTAAATAAAGTCATGACCTCTCCAAATCCACTTTCATCAATATTGTAATAAGATTCAACACCTTCCAAAATAGTGGGATCACTACTACCTAGAGTTGACACTCTTCCAAACCCACTTTCATCATTGTAATCATCATAAATAGGAGGCATGCTATCATCATAATAAATTTTCTTATCGAAAGTATGAAGAATTAAAGGATCATATTCATTATGCAAAGCATCCCCAAGCTTGGGACAAGCATTATTTTCAGCAAATAAATCTTCAAACATTTCATACTCATCAAACATAGCATCCCCAAGCTTGTGGTTTTGCATATCATCATAATCATTCTTATCAATAGCATGAAGGGCACCAATAGTATAGCAAACATTATTATCATATTCTTCCAAGCAAGTGCCAAAAAGATTTTCAAGATCATAAAAGACATCATTGTCTTCCCAAGCATAATCATTACAACAAGTATTAGGCATCACAAAATCATACTCAATATCATCATCCTCCATCAACATATTTGATTCACTTTCATGAGGCACAATGGTGATAGGAGCAATATTACTTGGGAGAGTTACCTTTTTACCTCTACCTTTTCTTCTTTTCTTTTTCTTCTTCACCACCTCACGTGTGGGTTTAATCAATTTTTTCGAGCTTCTTGTTGAAGAGATTGATTGGATAGGAAGCTCCTCCTCGTTACCTGATTCATCATAATAAACACTAGGATGGTATTGGAAAATATTTTCCCTTTCAATAGTACTATCTTCATACTCTACTTGTTTTCTTATCTTTAGATATTTGGCAATATAAGGATTCTCAATGCAATTTACCGCGCAAAACATATAAATTTCCTCTAGATCAAAATCAAGAAATCTATTGAGATTAAATTTTGGAATACCCTCAATTATATGTTTCATTTCTTCATACCCCAAAAGAAGAATAAGCTCTTTATGATGCTCAAGGGAAATCAAGTTACAATTTTTGGACATGATTTGATCATGAAACAATTAGCATTGGAGATTAAAATGACCATGTTCATTGCAAAGTTCACAAGGATGGCGAAAAATATTAAATCTTTCGGCACAAACATCTAGCCTCTCTTGCAACTTTTTCGTTTCTAAATATTTATGCTTCTTACTAAATCTATCTTCCCTTTTTGGTGTGCTTTTGCACTCCCAATTCACTCCGCAAAAATTGACATTCTTATAGGAGACATCATTATCATGACCAATGCAATCATCATTAACATCATGGATATTCAAAGAATTCATATTAACAACATTGCAATCATGCTCATCATTCAAATGATTTGTGCCAAACATTTTATTGACTTCTTCTTCTAACAATTGAGCACAATTTTCCGAACCATCATTTTTAACAAAGATATCATAAAGATGATCAATAATATGATGCAACCTCAATTCCATTTTTTGTAGTTTTCTTTTATGAACCAAACTAGTGCTAGACAAAGAAACTAAAAGATTCGATTGCAAGATCTAAAGATATACCTTCAAGCACTCACCTCCCCGGCAACAGCGCCAGAAAAGAGCTTGATGTCTACTACGCAACTTTATTCTTGTAGACACGTGTTGGGCCTCCAAGCGCAGGGTATTGTAGGACAGTAGCAATTTTCCCTCAAGTGGATGACCTAAGGTTTATCAATCCGTGGGAGGCGTAGGATGAAGATAGTCTCTCTCAAGCAACCCTGCAATCAAATACAAGAAATCTCTTGTGTCCCCAGCACACCCAATACAATGGAAAATTGTATAGGTGCACTAGTTCAGCGAAGAGATGATGATAAAAGTGTAGTATGGATAGTAGATATGAGTTTTTGTAGTGCGAACAATAAAAAACAGCAAGGTAGTAAATAGTAAAACAGAGCACAAACGGTATTGCAATGATGGAAAATGAGGCCTAGGGTGCATACTTTCACTAACGCAATCTCTCAACAATGCTAACATAGTTGGATCATATGATTGTCCCTCATTGCAATAAAGAATCACTCCCGATTTCCTATCAGCGGAGAATAAAAGATAGAAATTGTTTGTAGGGTAAGAAACCATCTCAAAGCTATTGTTTTTGATCAATCTATCCTAGAGTTCGTACTAAAATAACAGCAAGCTATTGTTTCCGATCGATCTAATCAAGAGTTCGTACTAAAATAACACCATATGATACATATCAACCAACTCTAATGTCGCCTAGATACCCCAATGTCACCGCGAGTACTCGTGAGTTAATTATACGGTATGTATCAAACAATTTCATATTCATAATACTCAATCCACACAAAGAACTACAAGGGGACCCCAAAGAAAAAGATAATAAAAACGTGCATCAACCCTGATGCGGAGCATACTTGGGTCATCCCCATGGACCTTCCATCGTCTCACCAAGCACCAAGAGGACCCATGACTAGAGCACGAGCTAGAGCTCTCGAGACCGAGGTGACTTCTCTCCTTAGTGATAAATCACATGATCCTCTTGAGATATGGCTACTACCTCAATCCGGAATGTTGTGCATGATTAGGTACCAAGAGGACCCTCCCGAGGATGCACATGAAGATGGTCGAAGACCCCAAGTCCATGGAAGAAGAGAACCAATGGAAGAAGGCAAGAACATCTTCCAGGCACCGGACATCCGGCCAGGACCCCGGACATCCGACCCCTGGAGATCTACACGGCCAGCCCACTACAGAAGAAACTACAGCGACCGGACATCCGGCGTCCAACCCGGACATCCGGCCCCCCTCACCGAAAATCCGGCCAAAGTCCCAGACATCTAGCACCAGTGACCAGAGAGCACAGAAGGTTGCCCCGTCAGCCCGGACATCCGGCCAGCGGCCCAGACATCCGGTGCCTCCCGAAGCAGCGGACATCTAGCCCCTCCGAGCGGACATCCAGCATCACCCATCCAGAGAACAGAACGGGCAGCTGTACCAGCCCAGACATCCGGCCCCTCGCGAGCCACCGGACATCCGGCCCGACGCCCGGACATCCGGCCTTCCCTGTCTGCGCATAGTGTAGGGCCGAGGCCCATGTATCCCTTTTTGCCCCTAGACTATATATACTCCATCCCCACCTACGTTTTAGGGTTAGCATTGTGATAGCTCATTTAGAGATAGAGCTCTGCTCATCCGCACCGGATCTACTCCACGTGAGGGACCATGCCTCTTTGGAGAAGATCCATTCGGATTCAAGGCCTCCATCCGGAGAAGACAATCAAGACCTCCTCACAGAGAAGAACGGCTAATCTTGTATCCTTCCTTTGTTGATTTTGGATCATGTGTTACCTTATGCTTTCGGTTAACTAGCCCTTGTGTGATTGATAACTTGTCGGTTGAGTGATTCTCTCATTTCTCCCCGTGTTATCCCTTGTGATTTCCACGCGTTCTTCGTGTTTCCCCGTAGGATCCCCTCCAAACGTGAAAGATCGGCCCCATAGGGATCCACCCTACATCATCTTGGTATCATGAGCCACGTTTGATCACGTTTTTGGAGCCCCTACCCCGTGTTTTCTAGCTTGATTTTGTTGTTTTCGTCCTAAATCCGAAAATCCCCACCGAAAATAGCCCCAAATTTTTTTTTGTGATTTGTTGGTGTGATGAAGTTTTGTTGGATTTGATCCATGGATCTGCTTTGCATCGAGTTGATCTAGCTTTTCCCCATCTCTCCCGTGATTTCCGTCCACCAATTCGTCCGAATTTTGCCCCGGAGTTGCAATTTTTCCCGTGGAGTTCGTCGTGTTCGTCCTCGATCCAGGAGCCCGGACATCCGTCCCGTGTCCACCGGACATCCGGCGTCCCGGACATCCGACCGCTGGCCCGGACATCCGGCCCCTGGGAGCAGCAACTCCATTCCCCGCGCCCATTTCCGCATACTTTCGCCCAATTTTGCCCCGGTGCCCACGCTTACTTCCGCATACCACCACCGCTTTCTACAAGCACCACCACTGCTCACCGCCACATTGACTCAATGCCACACCGATCTAGCATGTAACACCTCATATCACTTTGTGGCCTCACGCACGGTACTCCCACGGGTGACGCCTTACCAGGCCCGGGACCGTTTGCGCCTTTTGGCACACGTATATGATAGTGTCGCTAGCATCCATATGACAAGGAGCCCGGGCTGACATGGCTAGTCGTGAACTCAAAGTGGCGCTAACTTACAGGGACAGGCATACATGACCCAGCAACAAACGTGTCGGTCATCAGCGAGTGAATTCGGGCTGTAGCAGCTGGGCTAGCAGGACTCCGGAGAATCCAGGCTGTAGGAGGCTAACAGGACTTCGGTGGACACTGCGTGACATTTCCCTAAAGGGACAAACACAGGATCGAAGAAGTACACATGCCGGCCAGACTAAGTGTTCCGGAGCAGTAGCAAGCTACTATGGCTCACTGGAAGCACTAGGAGACATTTCCCGGTAAGAGAGGCTACCAAGGATAAACAACTAGATAGTCAGATCCCACACATACCAAGCATTTCAATAACATACACACAATATGCTCGATATGTGCAAATACAACATGGCATCACAACATGACTCTATATCTCAAGTATTTTATTCAATAGGCTCCGAGGAGCGAGATATTACAAACATGGGTCTCTCGACCCAGAATTCAGAGCATCCAAGTCAAAGCACATGCGGAAGCTTAACATGTCTGAGTACAGACATCTACAAATAAAAAAGGCTGAGAAGCCTGACTATCTACCAGATCCTGCCGAGGGCACAATATCGTAGCTGAGGTAACAAGCTAAACATCGAAGTCCACGCGAAACTACTAGTGAGACGGAAGTCTCTGCGAAAACGTAAAATAGGCAAACGTGAGTACAAATGTACCCAGCGAGACTTACATCAGAACTAACTACATATGCATCATTATCAACAAAGGGATGGTGGGGTTTAACTGCAGCAAGCCAGCCCTGACTCGGTGGCTATCCTAAACTACGACTGCAAGTAACTCTTTTGAGGTGGTGCACACGAGTCCACATATTCACCATATCAATACACCACTATGGATCCGCTCCCGTCTCCCTACGAGAACGCCATCCATAGCACTCATGCTTATCTTGCGCATTTTAGAGTATCCACTTTCACTTGTCTATGAACTGTACAGGCAACCCAGAAGTCCTTTACCGCGGACACAGCTATTCGAATAGATCATATTAACCCTGCAGGGGTGTACTTCTTCACACACGCTCTCGCCACTTAGCGCCATGTACACGTCATGTATCTCGGAAACCTTCAAGCGGAAGCCTGGCGAGGGTGTCGGCCACGACCTGACTAACCACACAAGTCTCTCGTCCAGGTTTATCGCCTATTCGGGTTCCATCCGCAAGGAGATCCGGCCGGGGTGTCGCTCACGGCCCCAAACGATGTGTGCAGGGTTCCCAAGCCCACCATCCGGGTGCCACTGGTACACCAGGGCACTGTGCCTAGTCTGTCCCAAGCCCACCTATACCGGGTGCCACTTGGTACACTACTAACACTACCTACAAACACCAGAAACTAGTTGCGACTCCTGGACAGAGATCAAGTCGGTTAATAAGTCGAGAGAGTCAATTAAGGATCCCAATGTGTGGTAGTAGTTGTTCATGGATCACAAACACAGAACTCAGTTCCTGAGGACGGTTTCAATGAGACAACCCACCATGTACTCCTACATGGCCTCTCACCGCTACCTTTACCAAATCGTGTTCACACACTTAGCTCACACACAGTAGGACATGTTCATCACTGTTCCAATTCATCCCCGATGAATCAGACCTGACACAACTCTAAGCAATAGCAGGCATGACAAACAAGCATGAATGAGTAGGCACATCAGGGCTCAAACAACTCCTACTCATGCTAGTGGGTTTCATCTATTTACTGTGGCAATGACAGGTCATGCAGAGGAAAGGGGTTCAACTACCGCAGCATGTAACAGTTGAATCATTGTTGTCCTAATGCAGTAAAAGAGAGCAGGAGCGAGAGAGTGGGATTGTATCAGAGTGAACAAGGGGGTTTTGCTTGCCTGGCACTTCTGAAGATAGTATAGCTCTTCATCGGTGTCATTGAACTCATCGTCGGTACGTCGTCTACTGAGAGGGGACAAACACCGGCAAACAAGGAAGAACACAATCAATGCAATGCATAATATGATGCATGATCATGACATGGCAAAATGAGTGTGTTGGGCTAATGCAACTATAATTAGATGGGTTTGAGTTAGTTTGAACCCAAGGTTCAAGTTCAAAATCAAACTATGACTTTATAAAGTGCATTATCATGTTTTGATATAAACAGCAGGTTTAAGTTGCTTAAACATGCATGAAACCAGTGCAGATAGATAGATTGGATTTTTCTGATCATTTTTCATATATAACTTATTTCATTCTGAGTTACGGTAGATTTTATATGAATTTTTGAAGTTTAAATCATTTCCTGGAACATCCTGGTTTAATTAAAATCCAGAAAAATCACTTACTGCGTCAGCACTACCTTACAGTGACGTCAGCATTGACCAAAGTCAAAACTGACTTGTGGGGCATACCTGTCATTGACTAGGGGTGATAGGTGTGTTTATTTAACTAAACTTAGTAATTGCCAGGGTTTAATTAGCGTGTGGGACCACATGTCAGTTGCTCGGGGTTGTGATTACTAGCTAATTAAGCCAGCCACGTCAGCTACGCCGGCGGCGACCATATCCCGCGGCGGAGACTCACCGAAGTGGCTCGGGATGATGCTACAGGCATCGACTGGGGGTGCGGCTTGCTCCTACGGGCTGCTGGTGCTCTCGCGCATCCAAGGAGGCACGCGGGAGCGCGCGGGGTGGCCGGAGCTCGCCGGAACGAGCTCGTGGCGGCGGCCGAGGTACGGCTTCGAGCGGACGTGGGCTACAGGGCACGGGGAAGCTCGCCAGTGGTCTCACTGGTCTCCTAGAGGTGCAAGGGGAGCGATAGCGCGGTCAAGAGCAACGGGTTCGAGCTCTAGCCTCGTCGGCAGCATGGCCAGTGGCGGCGAGCTTCGGGCACGACGGCTAGCATGACTACGACACGGATACGACGACGAAACAAGAGAGAGAACGGCAGGGGCTCACGTAGATACCCGCGAGCAGCACGTAGAGGCTGGGGACGTGTCGGTTGCCGCGAATCGGTGGCGAGATTGCCGGCGGCCGAAACTCGAAGACGATGATGACTCCGTCGATGCAAGGCGCCCGGGTCTGCTTCCTTCGGTGGGGAGGTCCAGCGCTAGGACGCGGAGCTCGGGGATATGAGCGAGGGGCAAGGGGATGGCTGTGGCCGCGGTGATGCACGACGGCGCTCTCCGATGCGTTCGGTTGGCGGGAGAGAGAGAGAGGAGGGGAGGGGAGGAGGATGAGCTCGAGGGAGTGAGCGAGAGGTCCAGGGGTACGTGGCGCTTGGGGCCGTCTCCAGCAGTGAGCAAGCAGGCAAGAGGTGGCCTCGCGCGTGCGCACGCGCTATGGGCACACGTCCACCTGCCCACTGGCACGAGGTTGAGGATGACTGGCGCATGGAGCTGGTGGGCTGGCTTCTCTCCTGGGCCAGGTAAGTAACAGGTACTCCCTCCTCCTCTGTTTTCTATTTTAAATATTGTTTTCTATTAATTTCAATCTGTTTTGATTTAGTTAAAGCACTAAACCATTTTTGTTTCTTCCAATAATTTTTGCAGGGACTGAAAGGAATATTCTAGAGCCCCTCACAAAATATCAGAATTATTGAAGCATTAAAATATATATATATATAATATATATTTGCTCCAACTCAAATACAATATGTGTTATTTCAAAAATCCAAAATGTCATGGAAAAATGTGCATCATCTCTGGTTAGTGTTTCCAGCATTTTCCAAAAATGATGAACATTTTTGGAAGCCATTTTGGGTTCACTAAAAATATTGTAGTTGAACCTATTGAATTCCTTTGATGCTAGGGTTTGAAACAATCCCCATTTCAAATTTAAGAGAAATTTAAACATGATGCAACACGAGACTAGCTAACCCAGAGCAGGCCAGAACTAGGGATGTGACAACTATCTTAGACCTCATGAGTTTGTCATCCATACCGATCATGAAACGCTCAAGTACTTAAAAGGTCAAACTAAGTTGAACAAGCGCCATGCCAAATGGAGTGAATTTATTGAATCTTTCCCCTATGTGATCAAGTACATTAAGGGTAAGGAAAATGTAGTTGCGGATGCACTTTCACGCATATGCACGCTTGTCACTAAACTTGAGTTGAATGTTATTGGCTTTGAGCACATAAAAGACTTGTATGCTAATGATCCATCTTTTGTGACTCCTTATGCTAAATGTTTGACGCATACATCTTGGGAACAATATTACATCAAGGAAGGTTATCTTATGAGAGCTAACAAACTATGCATTCCCAAGTCTTCTCTTCGTTTGCTCCTTTTGCAAGAGGCTCATGGAGGCGGACTCATGGGACATTTTGGACGCGACAAGACATTCGCCACGCTCTCCAAGAACTACTTTTGGCCCAAGATGTTCCGCGACGTCTCACGCTTCACCACCCGATGCTCTACATGTTGCAAAGCTAAGTCTAAAGCTCAATCCCATGGTCTTTACATGCCTCTTCCTATTCCTTATCAACCTTGGGAAAACATTAGCATGGATTTTATACTTGGTTTGCCTAGAACTCAAAATGGCAAGGATTCCGTGTTTGTTGTTGTGGACCAATTTTCTAAGATGGCACATTTCATTCCTTGCAACAAGATAGACGATGCTTCACACATTGCAAATCTCTTTTGTAGGGAAATCTTGCGTCTCCATGGAGTACCAAAGACAATCGTCTCCGACCGCGACGTCAAGTTCTTGAGTTACTTTTGGAAGACCCTATGCGCCAAGCTCGGAATCAAGCTCTTGTTCTCATCCGCATACCATCCTCAAACCGATGGCCAAACGGAGGTGACGAACCGTACACTCTCCACTCTACTTCGCATGTTGATCAAGAAGAACATCAAGGAGTGGGACGAGTGTCTACAGTCTACCCATCGCCGAGTACGCCTATAACCGTGCAAGACATTCGACGACCGGCAAGTCCCCCTTCGAGGTCATCTACGGCTTCAACCCATTGTCACCATTGGACATTCTACCTCTTCCTCTACAAGAGCGCACCAACCTCGACGCAAGTGCCCGTGCAAACTACATCAAGAAGATGCATGAAGATACAAGGCACACCATCGAGCGCCAAGTACAACGACTCGCGACCAAGCTCAACGTCAACAAGCATCCCATGATATTCAACATTGGAGACCTCGTGCGGCAACACCTTCGCAAGGACCGCTTCCCCAACGAACGCAAGTCCAAGCTTCTCCCTCGAGCCGACGGACCCTTCAAGGTGCTAGCACGCTACAACAACAACGCTTACAAGATCGATCTCCCACGCGACAAGTACAACGTGAGCGACATCTTCAACGTCTCCGATCTCTCCCCGTACCATGGTGATGAGGATTTTGATCTGAGATCGGATCTTTCCCAAGGGGGGGGAGATGATGCGGAGCATCCTTTGGTCATCCCCATGGACCTTCCATCGTCTCACCAAGCACCAAGAGGACCCATGACTAGAGCACGAGCTAGAGCTCTCGAGACCGAGGTGACTTCTCTCCTTAGTGATATATCACATGATTCTCTCGAGACATGGCTACTACCTCAATCCGGATGTTGTGCATGATTAGGTACCAAGAGGACCCTCCCGCGGATGCACATGAAGATGGTCAAGACCCCAAGTCCATGGAAGAAGAGAACCAATGGAAGAAGGCAAGAACAGCTTCCAGGCACCAGACATCCGGCCAGGACCCCGGACATCCGGCCCCTGGAGATCTACACGGCCAGCCCTCTACAGAAGAAACTACAGCGACCGAACATCCGGCGTCCAACCCAGACATCCGGCCCCCTCACCGGAAATCTAGCCAAAGTCCCGGACATCTGGACCAGCGACCAGAGAGCACAGAAGGTTGCCCCGTCAGCCCGGACATCTGGCCAGTGGCCCGGACATTCGGTGCCACCCGAAGCAGCGGACATCCGGCCCCTCCGAGCGGACATCCGGTGTCGCCCATCCAGAGAACAGAACGGGCAGCTGCACCAGCCTGGACATCCGGCCCCTCAGCCCGGACATCAGGCCCCTCGCGAGCCACCGGACATCCGGCCTTCCCTGTCTGCGCACAGTGTAGGGCCGAGGCCCATGTATCCCTCTTTGCCCCTAGACTATATATACTCCATCCCCACCTACGTTTTAGGGTTAGCATTGTTATAGCTCATTTAGAGATAGAGCTCTGCTCATCCGTACTGGATCTACTCCACGTGAGGGACCGTGCCTCTTTGGAGAAGATCCATTCGGATTCAAGGCCTCCATCTAGAGAAGACAATCAAGACCTCCTCACGGAGAAGAACGGCTACTCTTGTATCCTTCCTTTGTTGATTTTGGATCATGTGTTACCTTATGCTTTCGGTGGTCTAGCCCTTGTGTGATCGATTACTTGTCGGTTGAGTGATTCTCTCGTTTCTCCCCGTGTTATCCCTTGTGATTTCCGCGTGTTCTTCGTGTTTCCTCGTAGGATCCTCTCCAAACGTGAAAGATCGGCCCCATAGGGATCCGCCCTACATCAAACCCCTGTGCATAGACTACCCCAATATCACCTCAAGAATTCGCAAGTTGAGTGCCATAACATATATCAAGTGAATCAAAATAATACCCCATTGTCACCACGGGTATTCATATGCAAGACATATATCATGTGTTCTCAGATCTGAACATTCAATCCGACAAGACAAAACTTCAAATGGTAACGACTCAATTCATCACAACAAGTGTAGAGAGGGGAGAAACATCATATGATCCATCTACGTTAACAAAGCGCATCATACATCAAGATCGTGACATCTCAAGATCGCGCGCGAGAGAGATATTAAACACATAGCTACTGGTACAAACACTCAGCCCCGAGGGTGGACTACTCCCTCCTCATCGTGGTGGCCACCGGGATGATGAACATGGCCACCAGTGATGATCTCCCCCTCCGACAGGGTGCCGGAACGGGCTCTCGATTGGTTTTCGGTGGCTACAGAGGCTTGCAGCAGCGGAACTTCCGATCTAAGGTCTCCCTGAGGGTTTTCAGGATATTTGGGAATTTATAGGGCAAAGAAGGGGTACGGGAGGCCACCGAGGTGGGCACAACCCAAGTGCTGCTTTGGCCCAATGGTTCTCTTCTGGTCCATAAAAAATCCACAAAAAGTTTCAGCTCATTTGGAGAACTTTCATTTCTGCACAAAAAAAAATACCATGGTAGTTCTGCTGAAAACAGCATCAGTCCGGGTTAGTTCCATGTAAACCATACCAAAACCATATAAAATTGTTGTAAACATGGCATGAATATTTCATAAATTATAAATACGTTGGAGATGTATCAAATGTCTATACAAGCAACTTACATGAAGGGTCCGAGGGGAGCGGAGAACCCTAGCCACCGCCACATCACCAAGAACAGGAGAAGGGAGGATCTGAAGAACTTTCGAAGATCTTCTTAGTCTTTGGTTCTTTCATGTCCATCATCATCATCGCCCCTTTCATTATTCTAATAGGAATTCCAATTGGGAGAACAGTTGTAACTTTACTCAATCTCATCTGGAGATCAAGACTATTTGAATTATCCATTTCCTCTTATTGTGGATCTTCAAAGTATTATCGATATTGTTTTCATGGTTTTTATATTCATTGTGATTGATTCCCCTCTTATGATGTGTGAGTAATTCCGCTAGGTGTGGGAGATGTAGGTAAGTGGTAACATTAAATTGTTCCTATTCTATATGTCGCCATTTGCATACGTAGTAGTATGATATATCTAGTATATTGCTATGTTGTGGTGAACTCTATGTGTGTTGTCCAATGTAAGGGCCCAGGCAACATTATATCCAGATACATAGGTAACACGTACTTTTTTAGGGAATCTGTGACCTCTGACATGACAGGCGGATATATCTGTGAGGACCGAAGACAAGATGAGATAAATGCGATCCATTGAACTCAATGCTTGGTTCTAAGGACCTTAATTGTGGAAGCGACCACTCTGTGGCAATGGAGAAGCAAGATCAAAGAATGAAATATAATCCCTAGTGGAGTTTCATAACCCTAGGGAGAATCTCCTATAGAACACGTATATCAAATGCAAACTGGTATTACCGTCGCATTGGCCCACTATATAAATTCTTACTATGAGTTGAAATCTCTCCTCACCTAATCTCTTCATTGCAGGAAACCCAACGGTAGTTTTATTCATGTTATTTACCTTTATTAGTTCTTTTAGTTGTTACTACAATTCCCTTTATATTGGTCAAACTGATTTATTCATGATTCAAGATAGTAATGATATTTGCAGGATCTCAAGCAGTTACTTCACATAAGAATTGTGACACCTTGTGTGTGACAGAAACTCTACCTATAAATACTCTCCTCCGCTCTTCGTTGGGATGATTACTCATTGGGATACTTCTGTGAAAGTGCTACACTACCCTGTTTGGCTTGCAGGCATCAATTATCTGAAATCAATTGATATAACAAGAGTATTAACATGTTTTTTTGTTCCTTAGACCATGAGAGTATCGTAGTCACTTATTATAGTACAATGAGCTTTGGGGTTGCTCAGACATCATTTGTAACGCGGTGACCTTAATGGCAACTTACAGGCTCATCAGAAAGTTTGACAAGGGACTAGATAGCTCGAGAGTGGAATTTTCTCCTCGGACAATTGAGATATTCTTAGGTCCCTCTTGGTGTGACGACATCCATCATCATCTGTCCAAACACACTTGACTATGTCACGGGGATGCCGTAACATATCAACGAGAAAGAAGAACAAAACTGGTAATGAGGAGAACGGTATAGTGAGCATGTGGATGACTCAAGAGGATATGGATACATCTCACCTCGGGTTTTATGAAGTATCGCGGAGCATAGGGAATATCACATAAGAACCAAAGGTTCACACGAGTGGCATTCATGTCAACATAGGGATCGATATGGACGTCCACGGTTCCACTATCGGACATTGAACAAAGGGGGTTTGTTCATGTCTATGTTTTACCTAACCTATAGGGTCACAAGCTTAAGGTAATCATGATCTGCTGAGTGTTAGTTGACATTATTATCAAGGATTTATTTGTTAAATAGTTTTGAGAGGAACCGGAAGCGTGTTGGGGTCAACGAAAGGGTTTCGGAGTTTATCGGGCAATATCGGGTATTACGGATAAACAATATATAGGTGGGAAATGTTTCCTGAGATGTTAAATTACTAATAAAAGGCTCTAGTAATTGTTAGAGGGATTTTATAATTAATTAAATACAAACGTCCCTTTAAACGCTAAGAGGTGGAAGGCAACTTGGGCCACAAGGGCCCAACAAGGGCGGTGACCCCTTCTCCTATTAGAAAGGTGGGAGGGAGGCCGAATTGGGGAGGGATTCTCCCTTCCCATAGCCAGCGCAAGGGGGGTGGACTTTCCCCCCTTGTGTGGCACCCCTCCTCTCCACTCCAACCTATATATACTAGAGGCTTTTAGCACTTTTGAACACACAAGTTTTGGATCGTCCTCTAGTTCTCTAGTTCTAGTTCTAGTTGGTCCTAGTTGATCAATTAGAGCTTTACCTAGATCCTCTAATCTTCACAATTAGAAGCCCAGTGTGGTACTAATCTCCTACCTCTAATTCTCTGGCGATGATTAGCTCTGGACGGCGAAGCGCTGCCGAATCGTGAAGATTGTACGATTGCAACTCGTAGAGAGGTCATGCTTTTGGTCTTCCGTTTGAGGGACTGTTCATGGGAGGATCGTGGGTTCACTCATCTACGGTTCGAGGGACTATACGATCTACACCGACTCGTCTTCTTTCGCTGCAACTCGGAGTCGGTAACGATCGAATCCAAACCGTTAATGCATCTTCATGTTGTTCCTAGGTGATTGTAGGGCATTTTTTTGTTTTCTACAACGTTTCCCAACAGTCTTGGCCGTTACTGCGATCCCAGGACCTCCTAGGCATCAAATGTAAGGTGGCCGCACATGAGGCGTCTGGGTGGGCCGACCCATTGCACAACAAAGCGGGACCATGATGGCATCGTTTGTGTGCTGCCTGTGCATTTTGACAACAATGTGGAGCAATGAGCATCACATATGAAATGTGTGTGATCCGAGCATATATTTCTGGCGTAAATCAAGGGGTCCTCTACCTGGTTGATTTTTAGCCCCATCTAGTGGGTGATGATTATCGTCTCACTATATAAAAAACTAGTGGGTTGTAATACAAAGGAGAAGGAAACGAATAGAAGGAAAGAAAAAGAAGAAACAAAGTAAAAGGTCGGGAAGCTCCGACGTCGTGAACTTACGAAGAAACTTGAACTCATTTCTGCTAAATGTTTGTCTGTTCCTCTCTTCTTCCTTCATCTGCTTCCTCTAGACTGTATAACATGTACGCAAGTCGTGTATTGGAAGGACTTGAACCACTTGGGTGTTACAGGTCATCCATGGAGGGAGAGGAGTAAATGTGGTCATCGCCGGCCTCCACCATTCCCCATGGTGGGCAGCAACATACAAATAATGTATGATAGAAACTTATTAGAAAGGGACAACACAAAGGACTTCACAAAGTGTTGTTCTTGACACATATACAGCACCCACTTGGGTGATCGCCCTCTGTGATGTTGACCCTTCCAACTTGGACATAAGGGGGAAATATCTGGTGCACCGGTGCTTATGATGCTACAGGTGCACCAGACCTATGTAACACATTTTAAAATGTTCCAAAAATGTGGGAAAATTTAGCACATTCACACAACATCAATATTTGTTGTCGCAAAATTTAAAATCAAAATTTGATACATTGCTTTAGATACAAAAATGACAAATTTAACACTGAATAATACGTAGTAGAAGTTGGGCTTTAGATTTGGCCCATTATCACATTGATGTCATTCGAATTTTTATTTGAAATTTCACGACAACAAACATTAGTGTTGTCTGAATGTTCACAATTCTTTTCATATTTTTGGAACCTTTTAAAAAGTGTTAAGATGTCCAATGCACCTGTAGCACCACAAGCATTGGTGCACCGGATACGTTCCCTAGACACAGGACGGCGGCTCACCTTCTCGCGGCCACACCAAACACATTCTACAAATTTAAATTACGGACACCTCATGGCATTTTTTAAAGAGTTAAGGAGGGAGGAGGACCCACCCTGAAATACAAGAACTGCACTATATGTCTAAAGTTCACCCAGGGTCAGTCCTATTTGGCGTGTAGATAATTGAATAGTGACCTAGTGCCTACCTCCTCGCTCCTCGCAACATCCACTTGGGCCAGCCCTACTAGTTCCTTTCAGGTTTTTCTTTCTCTGTGTTTTTTCTACCTTTTTCATTTTCATTCTTCCCTTTCTTTTCTCATTTTTTTAGTTTTTCCTTTCTCTTTGATTGTTTTTTACTTTTTATTATTTTCTTTTAACATTTTTGTTTTCATTTTTTACTTTCCTTTTTCATCTGACAAACATATTTCAAATTTGTGAATATTTTTTGAAATCGAGAAATCAAAAAAATCAAAATGGGAAACCATTTTTAAAATCATAAACTATTTTCAAATTCAGGATGATTTAAAAAGAATTACGAGCATTTTTTGAAACTCATGATTCGTGAACAATGTTTTGAATCGCCGGCCATTTTTTAATCAGTGAACATTTTTGGAAATTTGGAAACTTTTTTAAAAAATTCATGAATAATTTTTTGTTTTAACGAACATTGTTTGAACTGCATAAACATTTTCGAATAAGCAAATATTTTTAATCAATTGACTTTTGTCAAAATTTGGGAAAGATATTTGAAAGTCATGAACATATTTTTGAATTTGGGGAGCAATTGAATTCGTGAACATTTGTTCAAATTCATGAAAAACAATTAATACGTGAACATTTTTTATTTTGCCAAACATTGTTTTCAAAATCATGCACATTTTTTGAATGCAAACATTTTATGATTTCCTATGAATTTTTTGAATTCATAGCATTTTTTAAAATCAATCTTTTTTGGAAATTTGCACCTTTTATAGAAATCCCAAATTCTTTCAAAGAAATAAAACAAAATTTGAAAGGCAAAAAATAAAATAAAAAATTAGGGAGCTTTCTGTCCCACACATGGACCAACCCACAAGATGCTGGTGCGGAGCGCGGGTGACGGGTGTACATTTGGTTGATACTCGGCGCGCTGGTCACGAAATGGGAGGTCCTTCGCGAGAGAAGTATATATTGCTAAAGGCGAGACTTGCTTCCATCTCGCCTGAAGGGTTCACGCATAGGAAAACGCTTGGGGTCGGCACGCCAGCTGAACTTTGCGTTGGTCGCTTGGCTCGCACAGTGCAAAGCGCTAGGACCCACACACCGCTTGAAGCTACCTTATCTAATCACGATGCACTCTCCTCCACCCATTTTCTTCTGCCCCCAAACACTTTTGTGCTCCTTCTTTTCTTTTCCTACATAGTCGCCGGCGCGGCACGCAGCTCCATTACCCATCGCCGGTGAATCAGCCGCGGCGGCGCCTAATGTTTGAGTACTGCAAGCCGCGCAGCGCGGCAGTGTAACCCTGCTTCCTTAGCGCTGGAGTTAGTGCTGCCACAACCAGCGATGAGGCAGATGAGCTTTTGGTACTGCAATTAGCTGCACCTTTCGACGACAGAGTTGTATCTGTGCAACGCCGAAGCTGCCATCGGCGTTTTTCGGAGCTGCAAGGTTGTTGTTTTTTCTTGCGATACGAGTTTTTTGCTGGAAGCGGAGATTTTTATTGTTGGAACCGAGTAAATTTTTTCTTTGAACATTTACCAGCGTTTCTAGTTTCTCGTGTCATTTTTGCTGGAACGGTAGTTATTTCTTGCTAGAACTGGTTTTTGGTTTTGCTTCATCTGACCAACGGCGTTTTTGGGGAGCTAAAAGGATCTTTTGTTTGCTGACACAAATTTTGCTGCAACCTGAGTTTTTTTGCTGGAACCTGAGTAAATATTTGCTTCAAACGTTTTACCGGAGTTCTAGTTGTTCGTGTCATTTTTGCTAGGACTGTAGTTCGTTTTTGCTAGAACTAGGTTTTTGTTTTGCTTCATCTGACCAACAACGTTCTTGGCAGCTATCGTGTTCGGTTATTGCTGAACACGTTTTTAGCTTGAACCTGAGTTATTTTTGTCTAGATTCAGAGTGAATTTCTGCTTTCAAACCTTTTACTGGAGTTCCTAGTTGCTAAGATTGTTTTGCTGGAACTGGATGTCTTTTTTGCTGGAACCAGTTTTTTATTTTACTTCAAGTGACCACCGAAGTCTGTTTTGGGGCTGAGGTGATGGTTTCTTCGCTGGAGCGGTGTGGGTCAACGTCAACGAGCCAGGCCGGTGGCACCATGCTATCATGGGTGCCGACCTCACTCGCGGCCTGGTGGACCACGGCGGACCATGACGACCATCCTTTTTGCTGGAGGACGCAACACCAACGAAGGACGCGACCTGGGCGGAGAATAGAACGAGCGTCGACCGGAACTAACGGTTAGGGGGCAATTAATTCGATGCCTAGCGTGTGACCGGCCGAAAAAATTGAGCCGGCACGCCAGCACCTAACACTGGTCTCACGCATATGGGCTGGCTCGTTCGTGCCCTCGCTCGCTCACTCGTTCTATGTGCTGCTTTCCTCCGGTGTTTTTCTTCTACTTTTTCCTCTTTCGTTTTTTACTGATTTTCTTTTATTTTGTCATCCGCTTTCTGTTTTCATCATTTTCCTTCATTCTTTCACATTTCTACCGGTTTTCTTTCCTTTTATTTTTGTTTATTTATTTTTTCTTTTTGATGTTTTTTATTCTATTTCTTTGTGTTTCTTTCATTTCTTTGCACAGTTTTTTATAGAATAAGAATATTTTTTCAATACACATTTAACACTTTTTATATACGTAATTAACATTTTTGAAACTTATACATTTTATGTCTATTTTTTCAATACACATTGTACATTTTTCTGTACACACCAGCAACATATTTTATAGACCAATAACATTTTGGAAATACATGAATAAGATTTTGCAAAACATTTTTTTTGATGTTTTCCATAAACACTGTACGTTTTTGTGTACATCAGAACATTTAATATATAGACATTTAACATTTTCCAGATACATGATTAAAAAAATTGAAGCATATATTATTTATGTCTAATGTTTTATAGACACTATACATTTTTTATATACATCACAAAAAATATGTAAAAGTTTAACATTGACCAAATACATGATTAATATTTTTCAGCTCATATATTTTATGTCTACTTTTTTCCAAACACATTGTACATCTTTTGATACATTTTTCATAGAAAAAAAATCATATACATCATAATCATTTTCTCTATATACATTTAATATTTTTAAATGCATAACAAACATTTTTTTTTAAAATGAAAAAAAATTATACTTTTTTCCTTACACATTGTATATTTTCGTTTGCGTCAGAAACTATTTTCCTGTACGCATTTAACATTTCTTAAATTCATGATTAACAGTTTTCAACTTTTCTGTAAAGTGAATTTTGTAATATACATATTCATAATATTTCGAAATACTAGCAAAAGCAAAAAAATGAAATAAAAAATGTGAAAGAAAATGTTCAAAAAAACGATGAAAGCCCGTGTTCACGCTGGACCGGCCTAGTTGGGGAGAGTTGGGCGGCTGCCTCAAGCGAGATATCCTATTGTCTCGCATTTAACGAGACATAGGGTGCCCGACCCTTCGCCACGAACCTGGGGGGATGAGAGAAACGTTCGCTCAAGAACCCGACCAGATCGAACCATGGCCCATCAGCGATTTGACAAGACTCCTCACAAAAAAGTGACATTGATCGTCCAACAAAAAATTGTCTTAAAACCCAATGATAGTAAAAAAAAATACGCCAAACACATAGTGCACATGAAAATTTACATTTGCAGTACGTGAGAACTAAATCTTCCATATCTTGGAAACAAAAACAAAGAAAACATAACAATTATGTTTGAACCTAGGATGTCGTTGTTTCGTCAGATTTTTTAGAATACGTTGTTTCATTAGATGATGGCAAAAATATATATTAAAAAGGAACTATTAGTATAATAGTCTTAGGAAACATATTTTCCCATGGTATGTTCAAAAATATAAATAAAATTATGGCAAATTACCGTTGTTCGTTCAACGAAATGTGTACAAAAAGGAAATTTGGGTTTGTAAAACAAACTTGTCATGTTCCAAAAAGAATTGACCATGTTGCAAAAGTTATTGACCAAGGTCCAACAAGTAAAAAAGTCATGTTGCAAAAATAAATTTGGCATTGTAAAAAAAATTGCCATCGTCCAAATGTAAATGTGGCATGGTAAAAAAATGTGTTCAAAATATTGTTTGCCATGGTCCAAATATAAATTTGCCATTGCACCAAAAATAAATTTGCCATGGTTGACAAGATAAAGTTGCCATGGTAAAAAAATGAATTTTCTGTGATCCAGAAAATATAAATTTGCCATGATGAAAAACAATTTGCCTTGATACATAAAATTAAATTTGCCATGGTTTGTGAAAACAAGTTTGCCATGTTCCAAAAATTGGTCAATATGGTCTAACAAGTAAAAAAGCCATGGTAAAATAAATTTGCCAAGGCCCAAATATAAAATTTGCCATGGTCAAAAAAAAATTGACATGATAAAATCAAGAAATTTTGCTATGATACATAAAGTAAATTTCCATGGTCACAAAAAAAGTTTGCCATGATACACAAAGTAAATTTGCCATGGTACATAAGAGCAAATTTGCCATGTTCCCACAAACTAAATTTTTCATTATCCAAAAAGAATTTCGTTCTCTAAAAAAGCATGGCAAGTTTTGGAAGGCACGTGGGGGTTTACGAAATTTAATTTTTTATCAAAAGATGGCAAATTTAGCAAATTCTCATGGGCAAATGGCAAAATTAGGAGATTTATTCTTTGAAAGAGATGGCAAAATTTGGCACATGGCAAAATTAAGAAGATTTATTCTTTCAAGAAAGATGGCAAAATTAGGAGATCTTAAGCCATCATGTGACAAAAACAAGGAAATAACTACTGACTATCATGTGTCAAAAAGTTAGCTGCCATGGCGACAAAAAATGAAGATGTCATGGAAAACACATCTTAATTCAAACATGGAGACGAGCAAACATAATTTGCCATGGGCACATAACATAATTTGACGTTGGTTGATTTGGGGCTAGTTTGGAGAATTTACATGAGTACATGGGAAAAATAGGAGATCTTAAACCATCATGTGACAAAAAGAAGGAAATAGCTACTAATTGTCATGGGTAAAAAAGTAGTTGCCTTGGCGACAAAAAATGAAGATGCCTTGGCAAACACATCTTAATTCAACATGGAGACAGCAGAGTGTGATTGGAGACATACCACAACTCAACTTAGAAGAGAATGAGATGTTGTATGCCCCTTTCACTGAGAAAGAGGTGTTCGAACTAATAATACAAATGAAGCATAATAAAGCGCCCGGGCCAGATGAGTTCCCGGCGAAATTTTATCAAAAATGCTGGCATATTATAAAGCGAGATCTTATGCCTATGTTCCATGATTTGTTTGATGGTCACTTAAATTTGTTTCACCTCAATTTTGGAACAATAACGTTGTTGCCAAAGAAGGTGAAAGCTATTCGCATTGAGCAGTTTAGACCGTTCTGTCTTCTCAATGTTAGCTTTAAGATCTTCTTAAAGGTTGGTATGAATAGGTTGACCTCAGATAGCCCATTCGGTTGTGCAACAAACTCAAATTGCATTCATGCCAGGACGATAAATCCTAGAAGGGGTTGTAGTCTTACATGAAACGTTGCATGAAATCCATTCGAAGAAACTAGATGGTGTTATCTTCAAAGTGGATTTTGAAAAAGCGTATGATAAGGTCAAATGGCCCCTTCAGCAAGCCTTACATATGAAGGGGTTCAATGAAGCTTGGAGATCTCGGGTGGACTCATTTGTACAAAAAGGCAGTGTCGGGATAAAGGTCAATGATGACACAGGTCATTATTTCCAAACATGTAAGGGGTTCCGACAGGGGGATTCCATGTCTCCCATGCTTTTTAACATTGTAGCAGATATATTGGCAGTACTTATTAGTCGGGCTAAAGAGAGTGGCCCAGTAGGAGGACTCGTTCTCGATCTTGTAGAGGGGGCGTCTCTGTCCTACAATACGTGGATGATACTATTATATTCATGGAACACGATCTTACAAAATCTAGGAATATCAAGCTTATTCCATGCCTTTTTGAGCAACTGTCTGGACTACAAATCAACTTCAATAAAAGTGAATTGTTCTGCTTTGGGAGAGATAAAGAAGAACAAGACGACTACAGAAACTTGTTTGGTTGTGAAATGAGATCCTTACCATTTAGTTATATAGGGATCCCAATTCACCATAGATGGTTAACGAACAAAGAATAAAAATGTATAGAAGATAGATTTAAAAAAAAAATAAACTGCTAGAAGGGCAAGCTAATGTCTTACGGAGGTCGGCTGGTTTTGATTAACTCGGTTTTGACGAGTTTGCAGATGCTCCTCTTGTCTTTCTTTGAAGTAGTGATAGTGGTACGGAAAAGGTTAGACTTCTACTTCTACAGATCCCGATTCTTCTGGCCAAGCGACGAGGCCAAGAGAAATACAGATTGGCTAGATGGGATATCATGTGTAGACCAAAAAAACAAGGTGGGTTAGGGATAGAAAATTTAGAGGTAAAGAATAGATGTTTTCTTAGCAAATGGCTATACAGACTATCTACTGAACCGAGGGCATGTGGGTACAAATCTTGCAAAATAAATACCTACAACGGACTCACCCTTTTGGAAGGGGTTAATGAAGACAAAAGTAACTTTCTTCCCACGGGTGAAGTTCCTAATTGGTAATGGTACCACTACTAGATTTTGGGAGGATACATGGTTAGGGAGATGCCTCTCGCTTTGCAATACCCTTCCCTGTATAATATTGTGCAATGTAAGGAGGATTATGTCGCCACAGTATTAAATCCGGTACCACTTAATATCCTATTTAGGAGATCCCTTGTAAGGGAACGTTGGAATGCTTGGCTGCACCTGGTCCGTAGGTTGATGGATGTTCAACTTCCAGCGGCGGATACAATTAGATGGAAGTCAACCACGAACGGAATTTTCTCTGTGCAATTCATGTATTTGGACTTAATTGATTCCGGGCCATTGTCAAGGTCTTTGCACATATGAAAGATTAAAGTTTCGCTTCGCATCAAAATCTTTATGTGGTTCGTCCACAAAGGAGTTATCGACCAAAGATAATCTGATGAAAAGTATTTGGGTGGGTAACCCTAGGTGTTGTTTTTGTGATCAAAATAAATTGATTAAACACCTCTTTCTCGAGTGTCCACTTGCAAAATTGTTATGGCGATCAATTCATATAGCTTTTAATGTTCATCTCCCATTGAGCATAAACACGATATTTGAGATGTGGCTTAATAAAGTAGATATACACATAGCTAAACATATTTGGATATGAATATGTGCACTATTCTGGGCTATATGAAACACTAGAAATGATATGATTTTTAATGGGACAAAATTCACTAATTTTTTTGCAAGTTATCTACAGAGCTATAGCCTGGATCCATGTGTCCTTACTCATGCAGACTACATGAAGCTTATGGTTATTGGGTGCAACCGCTGGGAGACGATAGCATGCCTATTTTCAACTGATTTGGATGACGAGCTCATAATAGGCTAGGTGGGTGGGCATCGTAGCCTGTTCTTTATCACCGGACCTGTTCTTTATCACCGGATGTGGCGTTTTCTTGCCAGGTGTGGCGCTTTACTTTTGAGCTTCCTTAGAACTTACTACCTCTGTCTTGGTTTATTGGTTCCCATTGTATTTCGTGTCAAATTTTGACCGTAGATTGAACTAACAAAATATTCATGCATGTCACAAAAATTATTATATTGAAAACTATGTTCAAACACGAATCCAACGGTATATTTTTTTATTGACATGCATTAACATTTTGTTAGTTAAATCTTTGATCAAAATTTGGCACAAACTGTAAAGGGACCTATAAACCAAGACATTTTGTTAGTTAAATCTCTGATCAAAATTTGTCACAAACATGTTTGTTAAATCTCTGATCAAAATTTGTCACAAACTATAAAGGGGACCTATAAACCAAGACGGAGGTAGTAAGACCTTGTTACGTCTTTTAATAATATTGCTGTTGCAGGCCGGAGGTATTCCTCCTTTCCAAAAAAAAGTAATAATAACAGCAGCAGCTACGGTGGCACCGCACAGGGGCTTCATTCCGACACCCAAAATCGAGATCCCTACAACACGGCAGCACCGCACACGCACAAGAAATTAATATCAAAACAGTTTCAAAAGACGCTGCAGGGCACAGCCTGCCTTTCATACAACAGCACCAATACAGTGTCGGCTGTCCCCGTCATGCATTCTTACTAGGAAACCCTGTACAACGCTGGGTTACACCTTACAGTCCAAAATCTCAGAGAGCTCCCCACGAGTTTTGCCTTCCAAGGCCTTCAGTTAATACACGCATATAGGCTCAGGAGAAACTGGGAGCACCCTCCGTCCGTTCCCTTGCTTCTACTCAGCGACAAAATTTGCAGCCTCTAGGGAGCCTCTGGTAGCCCACGACATAGAAAGTACTAAATAGCTACAGACTCCGAAAACACCACAAGCAAAAAGAGGTGGGAAAGGATGGTAATGTGAAAACTGGGATTGCAAATGTCAAAAAGGTTGGATGTTGATGTTGTGGTTAGTGCTTCAGCTTTCAAGCTGTGGTTGGGTCAGCCTCCTTTGAGTAGCCTGAAGCGTGGCCGCCCCCGTTGGAAGGAGTCCAATTGTTGGCAGAAGATGACAGAGTGTCCCGGTGACTTTCTTCGCAGCTCAAAACCCTGGATCGCCCAGGCCTAGAACGGACGTGTGTTCCCATTGGAAAAGGTTCCTGAGAAAAGTTTACAACAAAAACATGGTCAGTTCAGACTCATGATGGGAGGTAAGAATGGAAATAGTGGGTGGGATGAGTTCAATCTATTGGGGTGTTGGGCATGGGATATGCAGTTTCATATACCACAGTTTGAAGTCCAATCAGAACGGTGGTTTTTTTAGACAGGTTGAGTAATAATGTTAAAAATACAAAAAAATATATACACACAAAATTAAAGTAAAGCCTATCTCATTATCAAGGGGCAATCTTGTCATGTATGCACTATATTCTCTACTCCAAACTCATAGCCCTGCCTAATGTTAACAAGATGGTTTTATTTTCCGCTCCCTAACCCACAATGTATCCCAATTGTGCATCAAACACCACCATATGCGAAGAATATGATGAGCCTATACAGCTATATGTATCATTAAAAAGAACATAGCAACACTAGGAAACAAGAACTATGAGCCTATGCTTGAATCCTCAAGGACCTCCTTGATTCAAAGGATTTAGAATGAATTGAGGATCATGTTCCATGATTTGTAGGATTTTAATTAGTAAGAATTTTTCGTGAGTATTTCTTTCCGCGTCAATACAATTCTAAAGGAAAGAAATACTCAGGAAAAACTCTGATGTAGCATAAGAAAAAGAAATACATACTAAACTGTGTAAGAAGGCCTACTGCTTAATTTCAGATGCAAGATAATAAAAATATAATGATATAAAATTAGATATGTGTGTTGACTTCACCGATCATGTATTGGATGGGCACACAATAAGATATACAGGTCATCGAGTTAGTAGTACCCAGTCAGGTGCCCTACAGGAACAGTAATGCAGCAAATGATATGGACAATCAGATAACATACTTGATCCCCTGCGTTTGGACCATCTGAGTGGAAAAGTATAGGGCGGCAGCGTTTATCCTCATTCATCAAACTTGAATTTTGGAAGTGCGCAATTAGAGATGATTTTCCTTGGATTCTAGCATATGCAAGTGACGCTACCTTCTCGCTATTGAATTTCTCCCACCTTTTCCCATGAAATATCTGAAAGAGACAGGCATGTATGTTGTTCATTTATCGACTGACATTAGGTAAAAAATGCTTAGTGCGTGAAACCAGAAATGGTAAAGGTACTACTGACTACCTGACATGCGATATCCAAAATCCATGCAATTGTAGCATGATAGTGTAATACAGGTGGTATGGAAAAAGAAATGAGGAAGGAAAGCAGAGGGCGCAAAATCATATAAAAATGTCAACATGAAGTTCTATCTAATACACTGCCGGCATTTAATAACTTGTAACATCTCACTCTCACCTTATAGAATGGAACAATATGCTCAGGACTTATCATATTGATGAATGCGTAGCCCACATTGCATTTATTCTGAAAATGCACATGAGCACCATTAGGTCGTTGTATGCAAGTAATGTCGAACCAAGGATAAACATGCAACAGCTGTTTACAAAAGCTCCATTCACCTTAAAGTCAATTGGAAGATAGATAAAATCATAAGTTCCCTTGTGATTTTCATCAATAGCTGTCAAAAGCATCTTAGAGGTGTACCTGAAATACCATTAAGGCAATAGAAACATCAAAACATGGTGTGACTTCAAATAGAATGACACTTGCACATAAACTAGAATAAAATCAGAAAGTCCCAGATGTATACTTGTTTGGGATGTTCTTTATCATTAATGTAGTCCGGGAATCCTCGCCGCAGACTATACGCTCAATGTCTAGCTCATACTGCCTTTTATTATCCGATTGATTAGCACATGACTCGTTTCTTCGGCTCCTTGCACGTTCACCTGGTGAATCAAATGAAGATGGAGGGGGACCTATATGACCCCTTCCATGAAACATATGCCCCCTCTGCTGAGGAGATCGAGCACCAATGTGTGCAGGGGACATGGCTTGGTTCCCTCCACTCTGAGGAAACATGCTAGTGAGCTCCAACTGATGCAGATGCGGACTACCAGAGAAACCCATGCTTCCAGCACTCCCAGGATGGAAACTTGGCGCTTCCATCAGCTCCCCTGCATAACCAGTTCTCCTATCCAGAATTGATGGATTGACAGCTGGTGCAGATCCAACATGATGATTCACTGGAAGGACATTTTCAAGCATGCGAGATGTTCTTGAAATTCCATGCGCTTGCGTGGGAGGTCGAGATGGTATATTATTGATAAATGATCCTGAGTTCGGCCATAGCATGGGAGAAGAGGTATGATGATGGGAGTTATTTGAATTATTCCACGCTACTTGGTGGCCATGAAGGGGGCAGCTTCCAGTTCTTGAAAACCCGGGTGCTACAAGAACACAAGGCATGCCCATGTAAGCCTAATTGCATTGTCTAAACAGAATAGTTGCAACCTCAAAAATAGTATAATTTAGGTTATGCCAATTACCATTAAGCTATAAAAGCTTCTGCATTATTCATATCAAAGCATATGTTCTTCCAAAATTGACATTTTCAAGAAAATGACTGGAAGGGAAAGAGATGGCAAATGAACCTAATGGAAACAGTGTGTCTCCATAAACATATGGCTACATCAGTAAATAAGGCACCCAAAGTAGTACCTTCGGTATGACCAGAAGAATGACCACCAAGGTTAGCAGAACCAACTTTGTAAAGATGTCTGCTCTCCATTCCTTCAGCAGTTCTAGAGTTGCTCTTAACTCCAATGGGTGATATTGTGCCTAAGTTGCAAGAAATACCATTACTTTGGCCGTTGCGAAAGTCAGGAAGGGAATGTGGATTGAAAGCTCCGACCCCATGAAATCCATAATTCAAGTGTCCATTAATCTGTCCACCCATCTTTCCAAGTGAATGACCATTCTCACCGACAGTCGACCGGCTGGTATGCGTTACTGCAGTTGCAATTCTAACAGGAGAGGATATACTTTGCATAGTACTTGAGGGAACATCCAGGAAAGCTCCCTCCCTGAATTGGTGTATTGGTGGCTGAACTCTGGGACGCAGAACCCGAGAGATCCCATGTTCAGGACCAGCGGAAGTCATGGAAGCCATGTTGACAGAACCTTGTATTATGCCATAAATAGGTTAGTAAATACGATTAGCAGCAGAAATATGTCTCATGATTTGAAATTAAACTGCATACCGTAGTAAGTTGATGGCAGACTGTTTGCATTTCCTAGCTTGCATGCACCATACTCTTCCTGCTCCAACTCAGGAGGCCTATGCAGCGTCAGACTGTTGTGCAAAAACTAGCATTACTAACACAGTTGTAAGAATAGGCATAAGGAAAGTCAGATGCTCTTGTTTCTTCCTCCAAAAATAAAGTTTAGACAAGCATAATAATCCATAGGGGGGACGTTCTGCATCAAGCTCTAAAACACATCTTCCTGCACATCATATGTAAAGACTTTTACACCTACCCAATTTCCTCCAAACTCCAAAGCACAATTCCCTAAAACGAGAAATATACAAGTATACAACCAACTTTGAATTCAAGTGCAAATGCCGACTCTAAAAAATCATATTAAAAGTCAATCACAAGTTTGTGTGTTTAATAACTAAAACATATTTTATTGAAGAGACAGGAATTGCATCAGCCCAGTGTATACTGTATATGTCCATTGATGATATGTTTACCAACTTCACAGTATACGCAAGACCATAAACACCGTTGAATTATATACTTCCTAAATTCACAGATACCCAGATAACTTTATACAAAGTTGATCTGTGAAGGTTGCTGCTACCGACTGGACGGCTATATTCTGCTGCTTCCTGGGGCTTCAGGTCTCTTGCTTCCTAATTGGTATATATAGGTCATTATGCTAGTTTTGGTTAGCTTTTGTCAGTCTTCTTAGCCTTTTTGGTTTTTTGTTTGCTGTTTTTTTTAGTTTTTCTGTTCATTTTTGGCTTTCATTGGTTGTACCTTGTGCCATTTCAGTACCTTCCTCTAATAAAAAAATAACAGCATTCTAAAGCGTGTTGGAGAAAAAAGAACTTCATGAAGGGTAGCCGACACAAGGTGTGTAATAAGACTCTTCGAAAAGCGAAGGCACTAGAAGCACTAAAAATGGACAGATGCGCAAAATTACGGTCACAGTATTACCGTTTACCGTCGCCCGCGCAGCAGCGCTCTAATCTGATTTTCTTTCCTGCAATATCTCTCATGTTCAAAGCATAAAGTGCAGCTTCTGCTGCTCTGGTATCAAAAAACTCAACGTATTTGTGATGGCCGTTTTGTGATGTCCCGTGAATCTGATAAACAAGGAAGTTAGTATCTGTAGTGTACTAGCTGACATAAGAGTTGGTTAGTGCGCGGCCCATACCGCCTTGATTTCACCATAGCCACCAAATATATGACGAAGATCATCATTAGTTACAGACTGGTCTAGGTTAATCACTGCAAGTGTGCCCTGGTTGTTATCATTCTCCAAAGGGTTCTCCTATTGGAACAAAGTCAGCATTAGAATGTGAACATTCTTGCAAGTATAAATACATTTCCAGTGCCAATTAAGTACCAATACAAAAAATAATGGCAAGCAAACATCGTAGTAATATCACATTAAGTAATGTCAAAGCACCACATCATATCAAGTCAGAATGGCATTATATCAAGGAAATACCTTTGGGATGGAGTAATGTATCTCAAGTTTCCACTGCCTGAATGGCTTGCTTTGAAGCGCTTTCATGGCACGTTCTGCCGATCTTATATCATAGTAAGATATCATCACTAAACCATGATGTTTGTAGGCAGTGTAAAGTGTTCGGATGTCTCCATATTGCTACAAAGAAAATAAATGCTATCAGGTGAAATATATTGCCTTCAGAGTTGGGACAAAGTCAAGCTGGAAGATGAAACTTACCTCAAATAGGAGTTTCAATTCAGTATCCTCAACATTGGTATTAATGTTTCTAATGGAAAGGGTTCTCGAGGGGTTTTCGCCATACAGTAGGCCATTGAACCCAGTCTGACCGGTGTTGACTCCACCGTTAAGTTTTAGCAATTTGTTATTTTCATCAGCTTCCAATTCCATTCCACCTCCAGTAGAGAATATATCGTCATCAATGTCATCCATGTTATTAGCACGGGCGGGGTGACCCACATTATAAAGAACACCTGACAATAAGTCGTCGTCATCAGGGAGGAGATTGCCAATTACTTGTGCCTCAATTTCCTGAGTTAATTCAAAAGGCTCGTCATCTGCATGGTTGAGTTCCTTTTCAGCTGGCTGGCCAACAAGGCCATTCTTAGGTGTTAGTCTCACTGCACATCAGCAAATGAAAAGTAGTTTAATATTAAGCACTAATATTACTGCGGATTGTCTCTTTTCTCACTTGGATTTAGCATGAAAAGCACAGGACATAAAAAGCTCAGGCCAGATTGTCTCGTTCCTCACTTGGATGTAGCAAGAAAAGCTCAGATTTCACTGAAGTGAAACAGTCAATAAAAGCAAACAAGCTTCTTATTAATAAGCAAATAAAATTATTTTCCTTATCTTCTTTTGTTTACCCTTTCCGTTATCTACATACTATTATTTATATGAACTGAAGGGAGGAGTACCATATCGGATGGACGGAGTTTATAGTTCAGTGTTATGGAGTACTATAATAAATGAAATAAAAACTGCAAGAGACAAGGATCAAGGGCTTACATTTGTTGTCAAAAATGTCTGGAAGGGAGCTTGAGAAAAGTCCATTCTCATATTGGGTCATATTTAAATGTCCCTTTCTAGCATTAGGAAATAAAGCCAACGGCTTCGAAAATGAATCATGTTGTTGTAGAGGATCTTGATCAGCCCTCCAGGGGGTTGGCGGCAGGTTAACATGCCTTTGATGGCCCAACAACTTGCGCTCACCAAAGGGAGTTTTCTGGTCCATCAACTTGTATGGCTCCATAAGCCCTAATTGATGCACAACCTTTGGCCAATAGGCTTTGGCTTTTCGACTGGAGAAGATGCAGCAGACCTTCCCGAAATCAATGAATCTTTTTTCTGTTTTTCAAAACAAGAAATAAATCAGTCATAAAAACGAACACAAACACTGAGCGCAAAGAGAAGTGATGAAGCAACATCAGAATTATTTAATGGAAGAATCATTGTAGGCAACATCCATGCGCATCTGTCAATAATCGATACCCAATCACCCCTGTGAGACCATGTGCCTTCCAAATCAGCTGCTTCACCCATATATAGCAAGACAGCTACCTTAAGCTACCTGGAAACAACGATACACATCCTCCAATCTTGCTCGATCAATTGTCCCATATGTGGAACCTCGGATGCCCCCACATATCCGTAAACTGTAACAGTGTTCTGCTGGGTCACATTTTATTTAGTCCGAGAGAAACTACCCGAAGAATAAACTAATAAGCACCTACAAATTACACGAATGTTCAGGTAGTCACTAACATGCTCAGGAAAACAGTCCTGCCTGAAATGTCTAACAGGCCTCTACAAAAAGAATTCGATAATGATGAAGGAATTAACCTAGGTCTAGTTGTTAATGATACTGACCAAGTCACCCCAAAACTGAACCAATTAGTACCCCCTACCCCAAAGTAGAGTAAGAAAGAATGCAGTCCATCATTAGACATCATTTAAGGATATTGGGCAATAATGGCTATTGCAGTTGGCTTACCACATGGGAGAAGACGATTCGGACTCCACGGGGAGGTGGAATGGGGGCATGTGGTGCCTCTGCTCCATGATTCTAGCTGGCATCCTGCTAGCACCTTGCAAGATAGACAGATGCCAAGTTTCAACACCTCAGGTAGCTCGACTGAAGCGGATCAAAGAATAAACGCGAGACCGGCTAAACAAATGCAGTCCCGAGGCCTAGATTTGATCGACCATGAACCCAAAATCGAACTCACGAGACCGGCTACGGAACACTGGAGAAATTCTGCAAAATTTAGGACCGGAACAACTCGAATTGAACAATTAAAAAAGGTTATGCAAAATTCCGTGCAGAACTCTGTGCTCCCAAACTAATTAGCCATAAAACAGCGCAAAAGACGACGGGAAATTTAATGCTCCTCGTCCTCGACGAGCTCGAAAGAGCACAAGAAAGTTGTGATCAAAATAAAAAGGCAGAAGAGACCAAAATACTGCCCAACCGCATCAAAGTATCCCCCGAACCCGAGCACAGATCACACAAAGCTAGAAAAATACGCACAAAATTACCCCCAAATAAATACCTCCAGGAATTCAAACACCATTTTTCTCCACGAAAACAAAACGCACCCTGAATTTGCATGAAAACCCGCAAAAAAATTGGTAGAAACGGACGAATTTGTAGGCTCACCAGATCGGCAGTCGAGATCCGCTTCAGCTTGTCGCGGCCAGGAGCTTACCGCAGCACGCAACCCGTGGCCGCGCCCGGAAGAGACGGCTCCATGGCGCAAGCCAAAACGGCTCCCCCGGAGCTCACAGGAGGGCGGATCACCCAGCGCGCAGCGACGGCACAGCTAATGCCCTCAGCGGGGGGGGCGAGGCGAGCTCAGAGAGCGAGCTCCATCCTCACGCACGCGCGCACCTAACCCTAGCGAGCGAGCGCGGCAGCGGGCACCCCTCCACTCCTCATTCTTCGCTCCTCCTCCTAGGTATGCCGCCGCAGCGCCTCTCCGGCGAGGGAATTCCGGCGAGCTGGTGGTGGACTGGCGGTGGTGAGACGAGACGAGACGAAGCGGAGACGAAGGCCAAAAAAATCTAATTAAAAGAGCGGCGAAATGCTGTATTACTATATTATTTATTGGACTAAGTGGAAACGCGATACAGAAGGTGCGGGGCCTATATATACCGCTCCCGCTGTGGTCCCCACCGCGGTAGGCTCACCCGCGGCGCACCCCACCGCGGCGCCGGATAGCTCCTTCGCCATTCCGTTCGTGCCGAACGGCACATGTACCCGGGCCAGGGGCCCCACGTGTCAGTGAGCTGGGGTCGGTGTCAGACGTCGGGACCCACGTGGCTGCGCGTCGGCCCGGGTGGGAAGCGGCGTTTGGACGGGGACGGAATTATTTCGCGGAGGGGTGGGGGTTGGCGCGGTGAGGTGACGCGGAGGTCACGTTCTCCGATTGTCTGGTGTGGGACAGGATAACGCTCACCAGTACGAGTTGTGTGGGGGTCGATCGGGACTGGACCGCTGGAGTTGCTGCCGCCGAACCACCGGGGATTTCGACGGCTCTTGCTGTTAGGTTGGCACGTTTATACTGGTACCACCTTCCGTGTTCGAAGAACTATGCTTCCAAAAACACTGGGAAAATTCAGTTTAGGCCGCGTTTGGATCAGCGTTTCTCCTCGTTTCTGGCAGGTATAGAATACAGAGCTCGTACGTCGTTTTGATTCCAGGCGGGAATCAAGTGTTGACCTGTAATTTACACTGGTTAAATAAATACAGGTGTAAAAACTTACACCCAATCCAAGCAAGGCCTTAGTGAGGAGTAGTATATTTGAAATCACGTCTCCAAACAAAATATACTAGTATAGCTACTATTAGCATTTTCAAACAAGCCTAAAAATGCAACATTGATTGTTATTGATTGCCTTGAAAATTACGTTGTTCCTATTTATATTTTCAATATATTCTTTTTCGCACCTAATATGGGCAAATCATTTGATTCATGCCAAAAAAATGTGTCACACACCTAAATCGCAGCATGCGACTCCGTCAACGCCCATGGACGTCCTAGGTACTTTAAAGCTGGCGAAAGAATGCCAGGTTCTGGGTTCTTTCGCCCTAGGTGAAACACTCGCGTTAATCCTAGGGATCAAACCCAGGTGGGCTAGCTGGCCACCGCCAAGGCCAACCATCGAGCCAAGGGCTCGTTCTCGACAACACTTTTTGTTAGGTTGGCATGTTTGTACTCGTAGCAACTTCCGTGCGTTCTAAGAGTAATGTCGTTGCATTTGTGCTTGTCAGAATGTATATGTGACGGTTTTCATTTGAAATCTAGATAGCCGGTGGCAAACTCAGTCGACATATCTCGGTCTCCATATTTATTTTTCATTCAAACATTTTGATTCCTTCCAATTTAAACGTTTAACACATCAAGCAAACACGCACAAAGTTTTTAATAAGTTGCATGAACAAAAGCCTTTAACCAAGACATCTACATATCACATGTTGTCGGCATGTGCATCGTCCCCTTCTCCTTTGGCGTTCTTGTTGTCCCCTCTTCCTCCGGCATGTGTATCCCCCCCCCCAAAAAAATTCTTGTGCCACTAGTTCTATTTGCCTTCGATCCAACTTAATGAACAGATTCTACTCGGTTATGTGTTCACTTATCGCATGATAATCTTGAACTTTGAACCTATGTGCCTCCATCTCTTCCCGACATCATCCGCTCTCTTGCATTTTTTCAAAAAGGGGAGCAAGCCCTAGCCTCTGCATCAAGCGATGCACATAGACATATTATTATTTATTCAACAAAATTCTGACAAGAACATAAATCAAACAATCTGAAGCCACCACCCACACCTACAAACTCGACAATGGGGAATGCCCTCACGCCCCACCATCCAGAGCTGAGGTCACCATCGATCCGCGCACATGACATACCAGGAGGAAACATCTGGTGCAATAGAGTCAAAGCGTACACCACCTACACATGCTTTAGAAGCCGTTGCCACCACCATCGTACCCCTTACCCATCTTCAGGAAAGAGATCCACATCATCCTTGCGAGGCCAGTCAGCCATTGACATTGTAAGCCCATATTACAATGAACTATCACCGAAGTCTAAAACACAAGCTTGAGCTATGAAACCGTCTAGTTTACAACCCTAAACTTTGAAAACCGGACAAAAGACAACCCTGTGATGGTTTTTGACTGTTGACCATCTAGTCAGCATCCAGTCAACCACATGTCATACAACCTAGCCATGTTTGGTCAAATTTTGGCCAAAAAAAAGTTTCCAGAAAAATTTGAAAATATTCTCAAAAAACTACACAACCATTATATTCAATCTGGGAAAGTTTCAACAAATGTTGTCAGGTAGAAATAACTGAAGCTAAAATTCATATTCAGATCCATTTTTCGTCAAATTTTGGCCAAAAAAAGTTTCCAGAAAACTTTTATAAAAAAATAAAAAACCCACACAACCTTTATATTCAATATAGGAAAGTTGCAACAATTTTCGCCAAGTAGAAAGACAACTAGAGCAAAAATTAAATTAAGATCCACCTTTGGTCAAATTTTCGCAAAAAAGAAGTTTCCATAAAAATTCAAACAAAATCTGAAAAATCCACATAATCTTTATATACAATCTGGAAAGTTTCAAAAAATGCGAAGTAGAAAAAAAATTAGAGCGAAAATTCGGAAGCATGGTGACATGGCGTATGACATGGCGTTGACTGATGCTGACTAGACGGTCAATAGTTAAAACCGGTCAACATCATTGAAAAATCACCACAGGGTTGTCTTTTGTCCGGTTTTCAAAGTTCAGGGTTGTTAATTAGACAGTTTTGTAGTTCAGGGTTGTGTTTTAGACTTCGGTGATAGTTCGAGGTTGGAATATGGACTTATCTCTTCTTCAAAAGACACTTTTAGAAGAAAAAATAATAATATTACAATACCAAATTTGTATCATTAGATCCATCACGAAATGTATTTTCATATTTTATTTATTTTGTATCATAGATGTCGATATTTTATTCTATAATCTTGGTCAAAGATACACAAGTTTGATATCGGTACACCTTATATTCTAGAATAGAGGGAGTATAGTCTTTGCTGATAGACTCTTCTGGAGGGGTTGGTGGTGATCGTCGCTCAAAGAAGCAGGGAGATGGTGATGGCAAGGGAAAGTTAATTCGCTAGGACCATGTTGGTAAGGGTTCTCATACTGCTCCTCCAGCTCGTGCTCACAGAAATGCAATCGCTAGGCAATCATTAAGGCATCAAATAGTGGTGATAATGAAGAAGAGCAGTTGGTGGGCTTCCCAAGCCTAAGAAGGCGTCTGCTTCAACTACTACTACGGAGATTGGTGGTTCCTCCTCTCGAGGTTCCACTGTAGAGGATCCTACTAGGTTTACATGTATCATTGCTTCCTCGGCTTCCTTCAGTAAGAAGGAGAAGAACATGGTTTTCCGTGGTTTCAACTATTTGTTCAAGATGTGTCAATCCAGTGCCAAGCGTCATGTCAGGGACATCAATAGCAGCAACAAGATGTGGTGGGAGGAGAAGGTAGCTAGGAAACGTGAAACAAGAGTGGCGGAGCCCAAGGGGCGTGAGGATGTTGATAGTGTTGCCACGACCTACCCCAGCCTATGCCTTGGCTACATTCTAGAGGAGGAGGAGGCTAGCTTCCAGTGCCCCTATTTGAGTTTACCCATGCCATACACATATATATTGCTCTCACAACACCTCTAGTTTGTAATCCATGGCACCGATGTATCTATAATCTTTTTTGCACAAACTAGCATGTGCAACTTGCTCATTTCTTTTGTATTGTTCTTGTTACACTTGGGTATTAATATGGGGGAGCAATCTTGGTTGTGTGATATGGTTGCATAGCATATTTAAAATACGCACTCATCAGGGGGGCCCTATGTTAACAGTGTATGGCATATAGTCTTAGCTCTATTATATCTTTCTGCCACGTCCAAATTGTATTGTCATTAATTCCCCAAAACGGGGAGATTGAAAGTGCAATTGTCACCCAATTACAATTTTTTTGTTGATCACAATACGATTTGTGAGAACTAATGCCGGTTGTCGAGTTTATCTAAGTATCTCAGGGCATTGGCTTCACTATTTGGTCTACGGACTTCAGTAATCCCATTGATACATAAAAGGGAAAAAGGCGGTGTTCTTTGTGGCTTAATAACCCACTATAGGGGATCGTTTGTAGCCTTTTTGATAAATAAGAGTGTCGAACCCGATGTCTGCTACACAACTTGTTCTTGTAGACTTGTGTTGGGCCTCCAAGCGTAGAGTTTTGTAGGGCAATAGCAAATTTCCCTCAAGTGGGTGACATAAGGTTTATCAATTCATGGGAGGCGTAGGATGAAGATGGTCTTTCTCAAACAACCCTGCAACCAGATAACGAAAAGTCTCTTGTGTCCCAACACACCAAATACAATGGTAAATTGTATAGGTGCACTAGTTCGGCGAAGAGATGGTGATACAAGTGTAGTAATGATAGTAGATATTGATTTTTGTAATAGGAACAATAAAAAATAGCAAGGTAGCAATTGATAAAACGGAGCATAAACAGTGTTGCAATGCTTGAAAATGAGGCCTAGGGTCCGTGCTTTTGCTAGTGCAATCTCTTAACAATGCTAATCTAATTGGATCATATAACCATCCCTCAACGTGTGATGAAGAATCACTCCAAAGTTCTTATCTAGCGGAGAACATAAGAAGAAATTGTTTATAGGGTATGAAATCACCTTAAAGTTATTCTTTTTGTTCAATCTATTCAAGAGTCTGTACTAACATAATGCAAAGTTATTCTTTCCGTTTGATCTATCCAAGAGTTCGCACTAAAATAACACCATATGATACGCATCAACCAACTCTAATGTCACCTAGATACTCCAATGTCACCACAAGTATCCATGAGTTAATTATACGATATGCATCAAGCAATTTCAGATTCATAATACTCAATCCAACACAAAGAACCTCAAAGAGTGCCCCAAGATTTCTACCGGAGAAACAAAGACGAGAACGTGCATCAACCCCTATGCATAGATTACCCCAATGTCACCTCAGGAATTCGCAAGTTGAGTGCCAAAACACATATCAAGTGAATCAATATGATACCCCATTGTCACCACGGGTATTCATAGCAAGACATTCATCAAGTGCTCTCAAATCCATCAAAGTATTCAATCTGATAAAATGAAATCTCAAAGGGAAAACTCAATTCACAACAAGATAAAGAGGGGAAAACACCATATGATCCAACTATATTAACAAAGCCCGTGATACATTAAGATCATGACATCTCAAGAACATGAGAGAGAGAGAGAGAGATTAAACACATACACTACAAAAAATACACTTCCGTGATGATACGTGTTTGTCATAGTAGGTCGCATTTTCTGTCATGTATGTACATCCATGACGATTTTATGATAGAATCAAGATAGTCATACCTGTGCTGTCGTAGAAGTGTTCCATGACAATACCAAAATTATCACGAAAGTGTTCATTTCCATGACGATAAATGACACGTCATGAAAGTGCTTTCGTCAAGGGTAATCGACATGTGGCATCCACCGTAACGGGTCGCCGTTAAGCTATCGGGTTCGGTTTTGGATCCGATAACCCGTTAACAGCCCGGACCAATGGGGATTTTCCACGTGTAAAATTCTCATTAGCCAAAGGAAACACATGTCAGCTCGTCATTGGGTCAGATATGCGCCTATGCTATGTCGACACATGTGACGACCCAACACTGGCCCATTTAGCTTACAAAGGCTGCCCCGTTTGACTTTGTCAAAAGTTAGCGGGCCGGCCCATGAAAAGCCTGTTAACGGTCTGTTCACATGTAGCCCATTTTACGGCCCGGTAACTAACGACCCGTTAGGGCCTTCTCAAAATCGACCCAACAACGTCATGTGGGCCGTCGAAGATAACACCAACTCGTTTCACTTTCGGCCCATGTATGGCCCACGACGTCTTTCGGCCCATATGAGGCCTTTCGTATATTTAGGCCCTTTAGTGGCCCACAGTGGCTCCGGCCCATAATGAACCGTAAATTTCTTTGTACCCATTTAACGGCCCATGATTCACATGGGCCGTTTCCAGCTCGTGTTAGCTTTCAGCCTACTGACGACCCATACGTTCTTGGTCTCCTTTTCGGCCTCGATTACTTCCGGCCCGTTACTGGCATGTTCCCCTAATGGGCCAAATTCAGCCCATGGTTAGAATCGGCCTATTTGTGGCATGTTAACACGTTGTGCTGTTTCTAGTCCGTCCTATATTCTGGCCCATTAACGACCCGTTATGCCTGTGACAGAATTAAGCCTTTGCTAACGGCCCGTTACCGTGCTGGCCGATACCAATTACAGCCGCTTATGGCCCATGTGGACCCACTTATCCGACGGCCCGAGGCCCATCGATTCTACGGCCCGTTGGAGGCCCATTTATCTAATGACCGTAGGAGGCCCATGGATCCTACGGCATGTACTAGGGTCAAGGTTACCACGGTCCGTATATGGCCCATGGTTGTTGAGGCCACTAGGAAACCAGGGAAAAAGAAGACTAGGAAATAAATAAGCTTGAAACTAACGCTAGGCTATTAAGGCGATTGGATAGACTACATCCATTGGGCATCAAAGTTCGCCACCGGTGCAAATATAGGGAACACCCTACACTATGCAAAAATGGGTTGTTGTTTTCTTCAGCTGGTGGCTGCACATTAAGAACAAATGTTGTATCGCAACAAAACAAATTAACAACCATAAAACAAAAGGAAGGTTGGCATAAAAGTTAACAGTCTGGCAGATAAATGCACCACCAGAAGTTCAGAAGCTCAGTTCATTTGACCTAACTGTTATGTTATCATGTTGTACTGTCCGATGGAGCACCATAACCTTCACCTTCATTTCTCCTAGGCTCCTGAATAGCATAGCAAATGTCTGATAGTCTGGTTTTGAAACCATGCATATCTTGATGACATCGAACAATGGTTGTCCTTGTTTCACAAAGGGGTCTCTGTTAGGGAATGGACTTGTGTCTGGAGCGCTAACATTGTTTTGAGATTGCATATCTTGATCATGAGGCAGTTTGGATGAGATTGCCTTGACAGCCAACCCAATATTACGCAGGAACATGCTTTTGGCACTGCTAGTGGACAGGTACTGACCCGTTGCAGCAAGAGGTGACATTGCAGTTATGGTTGCCTCGTCACCTTCAGAACGTGGCGTTTCCACCATTTTTTCCATAGCATGCTGAAAAGTTGAGTTTTTACATTAGTAGTACCAAAACAGAAGATATTAAGGAGGCGGCAAAACCAAACAAAATAGCTTTGGTCTATATACAGAACTTATTCAGGTGAACCTGTGTAAAATATTAGTTGTATTTCACTGCAAAGTACATAATAAAACCAGGTTCCAAACATATGACCATGTACCATGGCTAATGTATTATCTATTTCTTCACATTGTATTGATAGCTAAGGATAAAGAGACAAAGTTTATAATACGGTAAGCATAGTATGACATCATTCATATCACAAAACAACTGAGAACAGACAAACAGGCAATTGTAACATTGTGTGGGCAAGTCCAGCACGGAACTAGATTATAGATCAAGATCAAAGGAACATCAGTCTCTCTTTTAAACCTTGTAAGGTGCAATTATACGCTACGACAATTGTGTATAAAATTGAAAAGAGTAATAGACATTGGCTGCAAACCATGCAGTTCAATGCATGAGTCAGAGTAAGTAGTAGTTAAAAGGCATGAGGATTAAGGACTTAAAACAACGGCTTTGACTGGTGTAGTCATGCCCTTCGTCTTGCTGGTGTGACAGTCCTTGAAGATTTCCACAACATTTGGTTCAGGTACTTTTTGGTCCTTGCGGGCTTTCCTCTGCATTTGGAACAAGTCAATATAGATCTAATAATATGGCACAGCGAAAAGAGTGAAACAACGGCTAATTACAAGAGCCTCGCAGTGTGCAATATCGCTACGAGATCATGTCGTCTATTGGAATTTCACTATCGTATGGTTGGCCTTGTTCTTTGAACAGTTCACCTACAAGAAGATAGATTTGTGAGGCACATGCATAAATAGGAGTTCAACATGTGATCTGATCACATACATATAATGTACTTGATACTTTGGATCAGACCTGTGTTTAATGAAGCCTCTCCAGTCTTCATCCGATATATTTTCCATTGGAGATGTTTGGGCAAGTTCACTGTTAGCCTCGCCTTCAAAGTGAGTTTTCCTCAAGTTATACCGATACTGTCGCAGAGCAGACTTGAAAACATGGGTGCAAGCTTGTCTGGTTGCATCATCTTGGCTATCCAACTTGAACCTCATCTGTTGAAAATTATGGGAGTCTCATTATCAGCAACCAAGAAAGTATGGGACAGATACTAGTTTCCATACATAACGGATGTCTACTACGCAACCTTCTCCTTGTAGACGTTGTTGGGCCTCCAAGTGCAGGGGTTTGTAGGGCAGTAGCAAATTTCCCTCAAGTGGATGACCTAAGGTTTATCAATCCGTGGGAGGCGTAGGATGAAGATGGTCAAACAACCCTGCAACCAAATAACAAAGAGTCTCTTGTGTCCCCAACGCACCCAATACAATGGTAAATTGTATAGGTGCACTAGTTCGGCGAAGAGATGGTGATACAAGTGCAATATGGATGGTAGATATAGGTTTTTGTAATCTGAAATTATAAAAACAGCAAGGTAACTAATAATAAAAGTGAGCACGAACGGTATTGCAATGCTTAGAAACAAGGCATAGGGTTCATACTTTCACTAGTGCAAGTTCTCTCAACAATATTAACATAACTGGATCATATAGCTATCCCTCAACATGCAACAAAGAGTCACTCCAAAGTCACTAACAGCGGAGAACAAATGAAGAGATTATTGAAGGGTACGAAACCACCTCAAAGTTATCCTTTCTGATCGATCTATTCAAGAGTCTGTACTAAAATAACACAAAGCTATTCTTTCTGTTCGATCTATCATAGAGTTTGTATTAGAATAACACCTTAAGACAAAAATCAACCAAAACCCTAATGTCACCTAGATACTCCAATGTCACCTCAAGTATCCGTGGGCGTGATTATACAATATGCATCACACAATCTCAGATTCATCTATTCAACCAACACAAAGTACTTCAAAAAGTGCCCCAAAGTTTCTACCAGAGAGTCAAGACGAAAACGTGTGCCAACCCCTATGCATAAGTTCACAAGGTCACTGAACCCACAAGTTGATCACCAAAACATACATCAAGTAGATCATGTGAATACCCCATTGTCACCACAGATAAGCACATGCAAGACATACATCAAGTGTTCTCAAATCCTTAAAGACTCAATCCGATAATATAACTTCAAAGGGAAAACTCAATACATTACAAGAGAGTAGAGGGGGAGAAACATCATAAGATCCAACTATAATAGCAAAGCTCGCGATACATCAAGATCGTGCCAAATCAAGAACACGAGAGAGAGAGGGAGATCAAACACATAGCGACTGGTACATACCCTCAGCCCCAGGGGTGAACTACTCCCTCCTCTTCATGGAGAGCGCCGGGATGATGAAGATGGCCACCGGTGAGGGATCCCCCCGGCAAGGTGCCGGAACGGGCTCCCGAGAGGTTTTTGGTGGCTACAGAGGCTTGCGGCGGCGGAACTCCCGATCTAGGTTATTTTCTGGAGGTTTGGGTGTTTATAGGAATTTTTGGCATTGGTCTCACGTCAAGGGGGTCTCCGAGTCGTCCACGAGGCAAGGGGCGCGCCCAGGGGGTAGGGCTCGCCCTCCACCCTCGTGGACGGCTCGGGACTCTTCTGGCCCAACTCTTTTACTCCGGGGGCTTCTTTTGGTCCACAAAAAATCATCAAAAATTGGCACGTCAATTGGACTCTGTTTGGTAGTCCTTTTTTGTAAAACTCAAAAACAAGGAAAAACAGAAACTAGCACTAGGCTCTAGGTTAATAGGTTAGTCCCAAAATCATATAAAATAGCATATAAATGCATATAAAACATCCTAAATGGGTAATATAATAGCATGGAATAATCAAAAATTATAGATACGTTGGAGACGTATCAAGCATCCCCAAGCTTAATTCCTGCTCGTCCTCGAGTAGGTAAATGATAAAAATAGAATTTTTGATGTGGAATGCTACCTAGCATATTTCTCAATGTAATTTTCTTTATTGTGGCATGAATTCTCAGATCCAAATGATTCAAGATAAAAGTTTAATATTGACATAAGAGTAATAATACTTCAAGTATACTAACAAAGTAATCATGTCTTCTCAAAATAACATGGCCAAAGAAAGTTTATCCCTACAAAATCATATAGTTAGGCTATGTTTCATTTTCATCACACAAAACACTCCCATCATGCACAACCCCGGTTTCAGCCAAGCAATTGGTTCATACTTTTTAACGCGCTTCAGCTTTTTCAACTCTCACGCAATACATGAGCGTAAGCCATGGATATAGCACTATGGGTGGAATAGAATATGATGATGGAGGTTGTGTGGAGAAGACAAAAAAGGAGAAAGTCTCACATTGACGAGGCTAAGCAACGGGCTATGGAGATGCCCATCAATTGATGTCAACATGAGGAGTAGGGATTGCCATGCAACGGATGCACTAGAGCTATAAATGTATGAAAGCTCAACAAAAGAAACTAAGTGGGTGTGCATATAACTTGCTTGCTCACGAAGACCTAGGGAATTTTGAGGAAGCCCATCGTTGGAATATACAAGCCAAGTTCTATAATGAAAATTCCCACTAGTATATGAAAGTGACAACATAAGAGACTCTCTATCATAAAGATCATGGTGCTACTTTGAAGCACAAGTGTGGAAAAGGATAGTAACATTGTCCCCTCTTTTTTGGGGCCTTTTTTTGCCTTTCTTTTTTTATTTGGCCTTTCCTTCTTTTTTTGGCCTTTTTTTCAAAGGGACAATGCTCTAAAATGATGATCATCGCACTTCTGTTTACTTACAACTCATGGATTACAACTCGATACTAGAACAATATATGACTCTATATGAATGCCTTCGACGGTGTACCGGGATATGCAATGGATCAAGAGTGACATGTATGAAAAATTATGCATGGTGGCTTTGCCACAAATACGATGTCAACTACATGATCATGCAAAAGCAATATGACAGTGACAGAGCGTTTCATAATAAACGGAACGGTGGAAAGTTGCATGGCAATATATCTCAGAATGGCTATGGAAATGCCATAATAGGTAGGTATGGTGGCTGTTTTGAGGAAGATATAAGGAGGTTTATGTGTGATAGAGCATATCGTATCACGGGGTTTGGATGCACCAGCGAAGTTTGCACCAACTCTCAAGGTGAGAAACGGCAATGCGCGGTACTGTAGAGGCTAGCAATGATGGAAGGGTAAGAGTGCGTATAATCCATGGACTCACATTAGTCATAAAGAACTCATATACTTATTGCAAAATTTTATTAGCCCTCGAAGCAAAGTACTACTATGCATGCTCCTAGGGGAAGGGTTGGTAGGAGTTAACCATCGCGCGATCCCGACCTCCACTCATAAGGAAGGCAATCAAAGAACACCCCATGCTTCAAATTTGTCACACAACATTCACCATATGTGCATGCTACGGGACTTGCCAAATTTAACACAAGTATTTCTCAATTTCATAATTACCCAACTAGCATGACTCTAACATTACCACCTTTATATCTCAAAACAATTATCAACCATCAAATTGATCATAGTATTCAATTCACTTTCTATGATAGTTTTTATTATACCCAACTTGAATGCCCATCATTCTAGGACCAATTTTATAACCATAGCAAATACCATGCTGTTCTAAAAGACTCTCAAAATAATCTAAGTGAAGCATGAGAGTTCATCTATTTCTTCAAAATAAAACCACCACTGTGCTCTAAAAAGATATAAGTGAAGCACTAGAGTAAATGACAAACTACTCCGAAAGATATAAGTGAAGATCAATGAGTAGTCGAACAATTATGCAACTATGTGAAGACTCTCTAACATTTAAGAATTTTAGATCTTGGGATATTATTCAAACATCAAGCAAAACAAAATAAAACAAAATGATGCTCCAAGCAAAACACATATCATGTGGTGAATAAAAATATAGCTCTAAGTAAAGTTACCGATGAATGAAGACGAAAGAGGGGATGCCATCCGGGGCATCCCCAAGCTTAGGCTCTTGGTTGTCCTTGAATATTACCTTGGGGTGCCTTGGGCATCCCCAAGCTTAGGCTCTTGCCACTCCTTATTCCATAGTCCATCGAATCTTTACCCAAAACTTGAAAACTTTACAACACAAAACTTAACAGAAAACTCATAAGCTCCGTTAGTATAAGAAAATAAATCACCACTTAGGTACTGTTATGAACTCATTCTAAATTCATATTTGTGTAACATCTACTGTATTCCAACTTCTCTATGGTTCATACCTTCCGATACTACTCATAGATTCATCAAAATAAGCAAACAACACATGGAAAATAGAATCACAAAGATGTAATGCATCAGTAGTAATCAGATCATTCAATACTTCAGAACTCCAAAAATCCTACCAAATTAGGAAAACCTGAGAAATTTATGTACCAATCCAGATCAAAATCATGTTTCTATGAATCATCAAAACTAATTTACTGGGTGAAAAAGTTTCTGATTTTCAGCAGGATCAACACAACTATCACCCTAAGCTATCCTAAAGGTCTTACTTGGCACTTTATTGAAACAAAAGCTATAAACACATGATTACTACAGTAGCATAATCATGTGAACACACAAAAATAGAAAAGGTAAATATTGGGTTGTCTCCCAACAAGCACTTTTCTTTAATGCCTTTTAGCTAGGCATGATGATTTCAATGATGCTCACATAAAAGATAAGAATTGAAACATAAAGAGAGCATCATGAAGAATATTACTAACACATTTAAGTCTAACCCACTTCCTATGCATAGGTATTTTGTGAGCAAACAACTTATGGAAACAATAATCAACTATCATAGGAAGGCAAAACAAGCATAACTTTAAAACTTTAAGCACATAGAGAGGAAACTTGATATCATTGCAACTCCTACAATCATATATTCCTCCCTCGTAGCATCATGAATGAATTCAACAATATAACCAACACATAAAGCATTCTTTTCATGATCTACTTGCATAGAAATTTTACTACTCTCCACATAAGCAAGTTTATTCTTTATGGCATATGTATCATCACAATAATCATCATAAATAGGAGGCATGCTTTCATCATAAAAAAATTGCTCATCAAAACTTGGGGGACAAAAAATATCATTTTCAGCAAACATAGCTTCCCCAAGCTTGTGGCTTTGCATATCATTAGCATCATGGATATTCAAGGAATTCATACTAACAACATTGCAATCATGCTCATCATACAAAGATCTAGTACCAAACATTTTAATGCATTCTTATTCCAGCAATTGAGCACAATTTTCCTTTCCATCATTTTCATGAAATATATTAAAAAGATGAAGCGTATGAGGCAAACTCAATTCCATTTTTTTGTAGTTTTCTTTTATAAACTAAACTAGTGATAAAACAAGAAACTAAAAGATTCGATTGCAAGATCTAAAGATATACCTTCAAGACTCACCTCCCCGGCAACGGCGCCAGAAAAGAGCTTGACGTCTACTACGCAACCTTCTCCTTGTAGACGTTGTTGGGCCTCCAAGTGCAGAGGTTTGTAGGGCAGTAGCAAATTTCCCTCAAGTGGATGACCTAAGATTTATCAATCTGTGGGAGGCGTCGGATGAAGATGGTCAAACAACCCTGCAACCAAATAACAAAGAGTCTCTTGTGTCCCCAACACACCCAATACAATGGTAAATTGTATAGGTGCACTAGTTCGGCGAAGAGATGGTGATACAAGTGCAATATGGATGGTAGATATAGGTTTTTGTAATCTGAAATTATAAAAACAGCAAGGTAACTAATAATAAAAGTGAGCACGAACGGTATTGCAATGCTTAGAAACAAGGCCTAGGGTTCATACTTTCACTAGTGCAAGTTCTCTCAACAATAATAACATAACTGGATCATATAGCTATCCCTCAACATGCAACAAAGAGTCACTCCAAAGTCATTAATAGCGAAGAACAAACGAAGAGATTATTGTAGGGTACGAAACCACCTCAAAGTTATCCTTTCTGATCGATCTATTCAAGAGCCCGTAGTAAAATAACACGAAGCTATTCTTTCCGTTTGATCTATCATAGAGTTCGTACTAGAATAACACCTTAAGACAAAAATCAACCAAAACCCTAATGTCACCTAGATACTCCAATGTCACCTCAAGTATCCGTGGGCGTGATTATACGATATGCATCACACAAGCTCAGATTCATCTATTCAACCAACACAAATTACTTCAAAGAGTGCCCCAAAGTTTCTACCGGAGAGTCAAGACGAAAACATGTGCCAACCCCTATACATAAGTTCACAAGGTCACTGAACTCGCAAGTTGATCACCAAAACATACATCAAGTAGATCACGTGAATACCCCATTGTCACCACAGATAAGCACATGCAAGACATACATCAAGTGTTCTCAAATCCTTAAAGACTCAATCCGATAAGATAACTTCAAAGGGAAAACTCAATCCATTGCAAGAGAGTAGAGGGGAGAAACATCATAAGATCCAACTACAATAGCAAAGCTCGCGATACATCAAGATCGTGCCAAATCAAGAACACGAGAGAGAGGGAGATCAAACACATAGCTACTGGTACTTACCCTCAGCCCCGAGGGTGAACTACTCCCTCCTCGTGATGGAGAGCGCTGGGATGATGAAGATGGCCACCGGTGAGGGATCCTCCCCCCCGGCAAGGTGCCGGAACAGGCTCCTGAGAGGTTTTTGGTGGCTACAGAGGCTTGCGGCGGCGGAACTCCCGATCTAGGTTATTTTCTGGAGGTTTGGGTATTTATAGGAATTTCTGGCGTTGGTCTCACGTCAAGGGGGTCTCCGAGTTGTCCACGAGGCAGGGGGCACACCCAGGGGGGTAGGGCTCGCCCTCCACCCTCGTGGACGGCTCAGGATTCTTTTGGCCCAACTCTTTTACTCCGGGGGCTTCTTTTGGTCCACAAAAAATATCAAAAATTGGCACATCAATTGGACTCCGTTTGGTATTCCTTTTCTGTAAAACTCAAAAACAAGGAAAAAACAGAAACTGGCACTGGGCTCTAGGTTAATAGGTTAGTCCCAAAAATCATATAAAATTGCATATAAATGCATATAAAACATCCTAGATGGATAATATAATAGCATGGAACACTCAAAAATTATAGATACGTTGGAGACGTATTAATAACCATACTTACAGATAAATGGTCGAGGAAGGTGTTAAACTGGGTTTCGTCTTTTTCATTCCTGTATTGAATCCATGTTGGGAGGATACGTGCATGACACCTAACGGCAACCGCTGCCTCTGATACTAACTTGGCTGATTTTGTAGCATCATGTGGCCTTTTTAAACCTGCCTCAAGACGGATCTCCATTCTTCCTCCTATAGATTTAGTTAACCTATCGAGCATTATCACTGATGTTTGTTTCCTCTTGTGCCTAGGTGCTAGTCCAACAACGAACATAGGAAGTGTTAGTGTACATCAAACTATGAGACTACATATAAAGAAGCATGCAACTGTAACTTGACTCCAGCAACTAGCTTCTTGTTGTTGAAGCTCACAAGGTTCATATGATCTTGCCAAATCGTCCTGTGTCAAGAGTGCTTCGGAAGTAGTGTAAGGTGGCAAGGGAGCTTGGGAACGTGTTACTAGCTGAGTTGAGAAATGAGTAACTCGTGTAGCTGGTGGTACTATGGAAGGTTTTGCAACAACTAGGGCTGTCGCAGCTTGTTTGGTGGCAGCTATTAGTTTCTGTTTGGCTTGTTTTGCAGCTCGTGTAGCATGGGATACTGCGTTTGTACAATTTTCCGCTGGACTTTGACCTTCTATTGCACCATCAGTACCATTAGAATCTGCATAATTCTTCCGCTTCCGTTTTCGTGTGTCCTTAGTACTAACACCATCCCCTGTCGTTATGTGTTCCTTCCTCTTTCTATGTGCCATGTTAATTCAAGCCGACAAGAAAAAGGGATAAAAATTTAGTTCTTCAGAACAAATTGATGCGTGATACAGACAAACTGAACTTTGATGTTAGACAACCACATGATAGGAGGATGTAATATGTACGAAAAACATGACGCCATGAGATAATCAGAACTATAATGTGTAAACTAAGCAGAAGGCATTTCAATAAGTTAGAAGCAACGCAATGGAAGCTAGACACCATATGAAAGATGCTACAAATATCGCTCTGCCAAGTTAACAGTGCCTCGTCATAACTGGCGTTTAAACAAATGTGAAGCAGTACAAGAAATAAATCATATGCAAGATGCAAACAACATCACACTACCAAGTTAAAGGTCTCTCATCATTAGTGCCATTGCATATTCACAACATTGCATATTCACAGCTTATGATGTGTAAACTAAGCAGAAAGCATTTCAACAAATTAGAAGCAATGAAAGCTAGACACCATATGTAAGGCGCAACGAATATCACTCTACCGAGTTAAAATTGTCCCGTCATTAGTGCCATTTCAACAAATTAGTAGTACAAGCTAGAAAATATGCAAGATGTAAACTATATTAGTCTCCCAAGTTAAACGTGTCTTGTGAAAAGTGATTGTTGTAGGTTACACGACAATAGTACTTTGATGTAAGAACATGGTGTGATAGACAGATATTGTATGTTCTAGAAATAGGAACACTGTCTTGTTCACAAGTATAATGTGTAAAGTAAGCAGATGGAATTCAACAAAATTAGAAGCAATACAAGCTAGACACCATACATAACATGCAACTAGGGCTGCAAACGAGTCGAGCTCGAGCGAGTTGGAGTTGGCTCAGCTCAACTCATATGAAAATTCAAGCGAGCTTAAACTGAGTGAAGCTCATGATCGAGCTATAGAACATGACTCGTGCTCAGCTTGTAACAATCTCGAGTCGATCTTGAGCTAGTTTCGAGCTAAATGAGATGGTAAAAAAATCTGAATCTATGGATGAAAAACTAAAAAATTAAGGTGAATATGATGGGAACTTTGCCAAAAATATAGGTTATTTAACACAGTCGACCACGTGCCATAATGAGGCCTAAATCTTCTCTGCACTTAGTTAAGTTTCCATGTTCGTTGGTGTCAGGACCCCGACTCAATGTCACATCGATCTAGCCTGTAACACCTCATATCACTTTGCGGCCTCACGCACGGTATTCCCACGGGTGTCGCCTTACCTTTGCCGGGACCGCTTAGCCTTTTGGCACACGATATGATAGTGTCGCTAGCATCCATATGATAAGGAGCCCGGCCGACATGGCTAGTCGTAAACCCAAAGTGGCACAAACTTACAGGACAGCATCCATGACCCAAAGATCGAACGTGTTGGTCATCACGAGTAAGTTCCGGCTGTAGCACTGGGCTAGCAGACTCGATAAACCGGGCAGTAGCGGCTAACAGACTCCGTTACTCAACGCGTGACATTTCCCGGCGATGCATACAGATCGAAGAAGGACACATGCCGGCCAGCCTAAGTGTTCCGAGCAGAGCAAGCTACCATGGCTCGGTGGAAACACTAGGAGACATTTCCGTAAGAGAGGCTACTAAAGATAAACAACTAGATAGTCGATCCCACACATACCAAGCATTTCAATAACATACACACAATATGCTCGATATGTGCAAATACAACATGGCATCACAACATGACTCTCGACTCAAGTATTTATTCATTAGGCCCGAGGAGCGAGATATTACAAACAGGGTCTCATGACCCAACATCCGAGGCATACAAATCAAAGCACAAGCGAAGCTAACATGTCCGAGTACGTACATCTACAAATGGAAAAGGCTTGAAAGCCCGACTATCTGCCAGATCTCGCCGAGGGCACAAGATCGTAGCTGAGGTAACAAGCTAAACGTCAAGTCCACATGGAACTACTAGCGAGATCAAGTCTCTCTCGCAAAAACATAAAATAGGCAAACGTGAGTACAAATGTACCCAAAGAAGACTTACATCGTAACTAACTACATATGCATCATTATCAATAAAGGGATGGTGGAGTTTAATCTGCAGCAAGCCGCCTTTGACTCGGTGGCTATCCCGAACTACGATTGCAAGTAACTCTTTGAGGTGGCACACGAGTCCACATATTCACCATATCAAAACACCACTATGGATCCACACCCGCCTCCCTCACGAGCACGCCATCCATAGCACTCACGCTTATCTTGCGATTTTAGAGTATCCACTTTCACTTGTCTATGAACTGTTATAGGCAACCCGTAAGTCCTTATCATGCGGACACGGCTATTCAATAGATCATATTAACCTGCAGGGTGTGCTTCTTCACACACGCTCACCACTTACCGCCGTTTACACGACATGTACTCGCAACCTTCAAGCGAAGCCCAACGTGGGTGTCGGCCACGGCCTACCTAAACACACAAGTCCCTAGTCCAGTTTATCGCCTATTTGGGTTCCATCTATGAGGAGTTCCGCCGACGTTTAGCTCACACCCCAAACGATGTGAACAGGTTCCCGAGACACCAAACGGGCGCCCGGTAGACACCGTACACGTGTGCCTACCGCATCACAGCCCACCCCTTTACGGTCAACGCTGCGCCTGGCCTCCAAAGATACTACAAACACGAAACTACTTGCAACTCCCCGGACAGAGGACAAGGGTGATTAAGAAGCCGAGAGGGTCCATTGGTTTCGGGCCCAATGCGTGGTAGTAGCTGAATCATGGATCACAAACACGTAACTCGGTTCTAAGGACGGCTTCAATGAGACAACCCACCATGTACTCCTACATGGCCTCTCACCGATACCTTTACCAAATCGTGTTCACACACTTAGCTCACACACAATAGGACATGTTCACACACCTCCGATTCATCCTCGATGAATCGGACCGACTCAACCCTAAGCAGAGCGGTGCATGACAAACAAGCATGTATGAGTAGGCACAACAGGCTCAAACAACTCCTACTCATGCTAGTGGGTTTCATCTATTTATTGTGGAATGACAGTCATGCAGAGGATAAAGGGGTTCAGCTACCGCAGCAAGTAACAAATGATTCGTTGTTGTCCTAATGCAGAAAAGAGAGCAGGAGCGAGAGAGTGGGATTATATCGAATGAACAAGGGGTTTTGCTTGCCCGCACTTCAAGATAATATAGTTCTTCATCGGTGTCATCAATTCATCGTCGAAACCACGTCTATCGAGAGGGGACAAATACCGGCAATAGAGAAGGAAACACAATCAATGCAATGCACAATATGATGCATGATCATGACATGGCAAAATGAGTGTGTTGGGCTAATGCAACTAGAACCAAATGGGTTTGGGTTAGTTTGAACCCAAGGTTCAAGTTCAAATTGAAATTATGAATTAATTTAGTGCATTATCATGTTTTGATATAAACAGCAGGTTAAAGTTGCTTAAACATGCATGAAACCAGTGCAGATGGATAGATTGGATTTTTCTGATAATTTTTCATATATAATTTATTTGATTTGGAGCTACGGTTGAATTTCTATGAATTTTTGAAGTTTAAATCATTTTCTGGAATTTCCTGATTTATTTTAATTCCGTAAAATAGTTAGTTATGTCCACCGACGTCGCAGTGACGTCAGCAGGTCAACTGAACCGGTCCAGTCAAACCTGACCAGGGGGTCCACCGTCGTGACTAACTAACTAACCTAGTTTAATTAGCACTAACCTAGGTTAAACTAATTAAGTTTTAATCCTAAACTAGATTAATTATCAAGGCCCGCATGTCGCTGGGAGAGAGGAGAGTCAAACCGGCGGTGGGGTCAACCCACGCCGGTCAAGTCGAGCTCACTTGGCGTTTAGCCGCCGGCGAGGCCGAGGCGCGCGCGGCTTTAAACGCCCACGAGCACCGCTTGCCGCGAGCACGGCCACGGATGCGACGCCGTCGCATCCAACCAGTGGTGGTGGCGCGGCGGGAGTGGCCGAGTGGCGCGCGGGCGACGAGCTTGGCGGCGGCCGGCTCGGTGCGAGTGGGGATGGGGCTGCGGTGCGCAAACGGGCGCGGCGAGGTGCCCCGGAGGTTCTACGCGATGCGGGGAGCGTGTTGACGCGATGCCCGGGACCAAAAGGTCACCGGAGCATCACCGGCGACGAGTGCGGGCGACGGCGCGTCCGGGTGAGTGCGGTGTGGTTGCTACGGAGCACGGCAGAGCGAACGGAGAGGGGGAGGATAGGCAGAAGCTCACGGTGATCGTCGTGGAGTGGACGGCGAGCTCGGGGGATGACCGGAGCAGACGGGGCGGCGAAGGCGATCTCGGCGGACCGAGGTTGAAGAAGACGGCGTGGCCGGCGTTCGAGGGCGTCCGGCGTCGGGTGAGTCGACGGGGAGGACGAGGGCGTCGAGGCGGAGGCCATGGACACGTCGGCGAGGCGAGGGAGAGGCGACACCATGGTGGTGCTGTCGGTGGCGGCGGGCGATTCGTGGCACGGGAAACGGCGAGGAGTGAGCAGAGAGGGAATGAGCTCGAGGGAGTGAGCGAGAACGACTGTGGGGTGCGTGGCGTCTCGCAGAGGCGCCCAGCGCCTCGGTGGCAAGCAGGAGGTGGTTGTGGTGAGCGCTGCACATGACAATGAGCTGCTCCTATCGCGGGGAGGAAGACGACGGTGGGGTGGTGGGCTGGGCTCTTGGTCTTGTGCCTGGCCACAACCGGCCGACTAGGTGGGCTGCTGCCATGAGGCTGTAAGTTTCTGCTGCTCTTTTATATTTCATTTTCTATTTTGTTCTGCTTTTGTTTTGGTTTAGTAAAAATGCTAAACCATTTTATAAAATCCTGAAAATAATTATGTGGCTAGAAATAGAATATACCAAACCACATAAAATGTTCCAGAATTATTGGACATATGTTAATTATATATAAAAAATATATCCAATGCAAATAGTTATTGGATTAAGTCAAAGGCCCAAAATAAATGTTTCTGTGATTCCAAAAATATTGGTTTGAACTTTACCTCATGCCAATATTTTTACAGAATAATATGAACATTTTCTTGGACTCATTTGATGAGATTTAAATATTGGTTATTTTTAGAGGTTTTCTGAGGCTTTGAAAATCCCTCAATTCAAATTTCATTTGAATTAAAACATGATGCACACATGAGGGTCTAACCTAGTGCATAACAGAACCAGGGATGTGACAACTCACCCCCACTAAACAAAAATCTCGTCCCGAGATTCAAGTGTAGGGTAAGGTGAAGGGGGAACGCAAACTAGCACAATCTTCACGATCCAGGTTGCCCTTCATAAAACATTGATTCGATCACTATCATTGTCTCGAAGTCTTGCTTTGAGAACCCCATCCCACATGACAATAAGTAGAAAGGGAAAACTCTAGTAGGATCGCTCTTCTCGAAGACCGAACAACTCAGGATCACTCATGGGGTGAGATATTGACATATATCTCGAGTTGAGACACGAAGCATACATCTGAAGAAATGGAGTGAGACAGGTGACGAGGGTTCACTAGGTAGACAACAATTCCACATTTACGACGGTGGTGAACGACTGTCAACATAGCGAGGAGTAGAGTTGCCATGATACCTCAAATGAGACATTCGGAGGAGGGTGATTCAGAGATTATTACCTTAAGTGGCAAAAAGAATTACCTTTGATTCAGAGATCATCGAAACTCTTTATACCAGCCTAAGGCAATTCTCGAGTGATCGTTTGGAGGGGTTTGGTAGAATGGCATACCCGGATAGAATAAATGATGTGGATTACCTTGTTGAAGACAACACAAAGAATGATTTTAGTAACTGGGGAGAAGCTCAACAGTAGAGAGTGATTCCACTATTGGAGGGGTTATAGCATAACCGAAAGGTCTAGGAACAATTCCAGTTAGTGCCGGTGATAATACATAGTGCTTGTGCGTGCTCTCAAGAACTTGATCATTTCCATATTCATCAAGGTTTTACCAACATCCGGTCAAGGGTGCTGACAACACAACATACTACCATGATGAATAGCGATGGACAATGCAGATGCAAAGGAAGATAACACTTTCTCAGATTTCACCTTAGCGAGACTAAGGGACAAAATCTGGATGATCGATCGAGAGACATTTAGCACTCGCTTAATGTTCTCCTTGATGTACCAACAGATCCCATTCATAGATATGGTATGATATCTAGAACATCAAGTAACAGTGCCTGACGTCGGGAGCACAGAAATCATAAGGCACACAAATAGGGAATAAATCCTACAAAGTCCTTATGGGGAGGTGGCCAACTTCTTCAATCAAGATACTACAACAATAGGTCTTCCGGCTGGGTGTGTTGGCCACTTACATCCATTTTACCGGGTTACAGAGAGACCAATATTATAAATCTTGGGAACGTTCCAACCATCATCTCTGCCTGAGATTCAGATCTGGCTGGTGTCAGAATATTCCAGACTCATCAAGTCTAGAAGAGGAATGAAGGTTTGCAACACAAATTGACGAGACGACGCTATAGATTCTCGGAAATGGACTACGGTAGTAAGCTCCAAAACATGAGCTGGTTTTGCTACAAGCACGTGGACACGTTGTCCCGCATAAACATGGCCACAGAGTAGTCTTATAATAAAACACTACCGGTTCGTGGGGAACCATCATCGAGGATATCGAAGTCCTTGCATAGGGTATACTCTTAAGAAGGAGCTTCTTCTCCTTGAACAAGTCAATCGGTGGCTTGGTGTGCTAGGAACACATATAGAATGGAGGCGGCCAACCTATCAAACCATAGGGCACTTCGCACGTGCATGACTAACTTGGGATGATTCCAGAGGAAGCAACATTGACTTTCTCGAATCCACGGCGGCAACTTACATCTATTGCACATGAACTAGAGGAAGTCACTTCTTACATCTGAACATATGTTTCATGAGCTAGCATGAACAAATGTTTTCAAAAGTTTCCAATACTAGCTTAGTGTTCATCAAGATTATGGAGAAGATAAGGATGTTGTCGATGGGCTCAGCAACAATTCATCCTGGTTTTCCATGAAGATTGAATTCCATAATTATGAGAACAAGTGATAGCATTGGTCAGACCCAAAAGATGTAATGGTGTATGCTCGAGGAAAATCCACGAGTAAGACAACATTACGAACATCGTTGGTTCTGGCTTGATTTGAGGATAGCCCATACTCAAATCAAAGTTTTGGCAAGACAATAAGTCCAACAACTGATCACGAGGACCAATCGATGGGGATATCATCTTTCTTCAATTCATATACAAGATATCCCTTAACATGAGCTAAGTCGGACAAGCTTTTATCTTCCAACTCTCCAAGTTGTTGTTTAGCTTGACCAAACAGCTCAGGGTATGCAACACAGATTCTTGGAGAAAGGGTGGTTTACAAGAAACCATCTTGATCACGAACTCAACATAGCGGTCAGATGACAACCTGGTGATACTTCCGAGAAGATATTCGGAAAATCAGGAACCACCGATATGTTACTAAGCTCGAGAACAATCTTGATTTTCAGGACGAGACGATATGATCAAAAGAGCGAGGGATTGACACAATCCTAACTCATGATCGAAGAGTGCACCAGGAAAAATGGACTAGGTAGCACGATCAGTCTTAGGGTGACGATTTAATAATCAACACGCTAAGAATGAGGTTATCGTCCCTTTAACTACCAAGCAACGGAGTTGCCAGCAGTATTGATTTCACACACCACGATTCACTTGTCGGCACTCCGGTTACAATAACACAGAAATCGAGGAATGAACAATGATGGCGAGGAGTATTACTACATCAAGAGTTCATAGGATGGTGTGCAATTCCCATGACATTCTTGATATAAAGGTGGTAATACTCCAAGGTAGAACAGAGCAAAAGCTGGATTAGCATTTTGATCTGCGAAGTACAATTGCTTTGACCCAATCCTGGATATGGATGAGGTACTGGAGTTTGTTTCTCCTAGTCATACTAGAATAGAATGGCTTGACGGACCACAAGAATAATAGGCATCGTTGAACGAATGCACGACTACTCCTGACTATCAATCGATAGACGAAGGTCGGGATACAACTAAAGGGGAACAACTCAAAGGAACATATGATTTTCTGAGTTGTGGATGCATAGATTAGTATGTCGAACCAAGTTCAACATGTTTCTTCCGGATAACCCATGCAGAAGGGTAGAACTGGCAGAGTCACGATATAAATTGGAGAACTCATCACGAGCACTCCTGTTGTGATCTATTGATCCAACAAACTTCTGCCATAAGCGGTTCGTAGTATTTGGAAGAAGGAAATACCACGGACCTCGAGGACTATCGCAAAGGTTACTAATATCCTAAAGGAACGAGCAAACACTATCAACATGAATTGAGTAGGGTGAATATCGGGTTCAAAACCCAGGAATAGAATACCTACTACTAAGTGGCATCAAGGATGCTTTCGAGGATGATGGCCGAGTCATCACATCGATACAAATCATGGCTAGATTACTAGATGATCCCTAAGACACCTAGGGTCATAATAATAATTCCAACATATATGTCGAGGCAATAGAATACCTCAACTCAAAGATTTAGTGTGATTAACTCCGCCCAAAGGAACATCAAAACCGAGGGAAAGGATTTTGCAAGTGCCTCAGATTGTTTAGAAACCCAGATGACTCGGACAAAGATAACGGCTGTAAATGCTCAAAAGATTGGAGACATGCTACAAAAATGGTGGCATAGCCACTCTGAAGCACAATAACAAGTTTTCGAGATCAACAGTTATGAACATACGGAAGTAGTAAAACTGAGCTGAGATTTGAAACTAACAATTCTATAAGTCTATGGTTTAGTAACACGTCATCCCGATAGATAGATGAGAAGGCCTAGTTCTTAATCCCGTAGAAGAGAAGAGGATGACTCGGATCGAAGGCCATGAGGTACAAGGAGTAAAAAGAGCCTTACGCTCCATCCCACAATCAATTCCCTACATATAACTAAAGCATTTCTAGACTCAACTTCACCAGTTTGGCTTGGTAATCCTCAGAGCAATCAAGCTCGATACCAAAGCTGTCAGACCCGACTCAATGTCACATCGATCTAGCTCAGTAACACCTCATATCACTTTGCGGCCTCACGCACGGTATTCCCACCGTGTCGCCTTACCTTTGCTCGGACCGCTTATGCTTTTGGCACACGATATGATAGTGTCGCTAGCATCCATATGATAAGGAGCCCGGCTGACATGGCTAGTCGTAAACCCAAAGTGGCACAAACTTACAGGACAGCATCCATGACCCAAAGATCGAACGTGTCGGTCATCGCAAGTAAGTTCCGGCAGTAGCACTGGGCTAGCAGACTCGATGGAACCGGGCAGAAGGGCTAACAGACTCCGGACTCACGCGTGACATTTCCCGGGATGTATACAGATCGAAGAAGGACACATGCCGCCAGCCTAAGTGTTCCGGAGCAGTAGCAAGCTACCATGGCTCGGTGGAAACACTAGGAGACATTTCCGATAAGAGAGGCTACTAAAGATAAACAACTAGATAGTCGATCCCACACATACCAAGCATTTCAATAACATACACACAATATGCTCGATATGTGCAAATACAACATGGCATCACAACATGACTCTACGACTCAAGTATTTATTCATTAGGCTCCGAGGAGCGAGATATTACAAACAGGGTCTCATGACCCAACATCCAGAACATACAAATCAAAGCACAAGCGAAGCTAACATGTCCGAGTACGACATCTACAAATGGAAAAGGCTTGAAAGCGACTATCTGCCGAGATCTCGCCGAGGGCACAAGATCGTAGCTGAGGTAACAAGCTAAACGTCAAGTCCACATGGAACTACTAGCGAGACCAAGTCTCTCTGCAAAAACATAAAATAGGCAAACGTGAGTACAAATGTACCCAAAGAAGACTTACATCGTAACTAACTACATATGCATCATTATCAATAAAGGGATGGTGGAGTTTAAGCTGCAAGAAGCCAGCTTTGACTCGGTGGCTATCCCGAACTACGATCGCAAGTAACTCTTTGAGGTGGCGCTGCGAGTCCACATATTCACCATATCAAAACACCACTATGGATCCACACCGCCTCTCCCTACGAGTCGCCATCCATAGCACTCACGCTTATCTTGCGATTTTAGAGTATCCACTTTCACTTGTCTATGAACCGTTATAGGCAACCCAAAGTCCTTTACCGGACACGGCTATTCAATAGATCATATTAACCCCGCAGGGTGTGCTTCTTCACACGCGCTCACCACTTACCGCCGTTTACACGACATGTACTGCAACCTTCAAGCGGAAGCCCAACGTGGGTGTCGGCCACGGCCTACCTAAACACACAAGTCCCTAGTCCAGTTTATCGCCTATTTGGGTTCCATCTATGAAGAGTTCCGCCAAGTTTCGCTCAGCCCCAAACGATGTGAACAGGTTCCCGAGACACTAAACGGGCGCCTGCACACGTACACGTGCCTACCGTGATCACAGCCCACCCCTTTACGGTCAGGCCAAGACGGCCTCCAAAGATACTACAAACACCGAAACTACTTGCAACTCCCGGACAGAGGACAAGGGTGATTAAGAAGCCGAGAGGGTCCATTGGTTTCGGGCCCAATGCGTGGTAGTAGCTGAATCATGGATCACAAACACGTAACTCGGTTCCTAAGGACGGCTTCAATGAGACAACCCACCATGTACTCCTACATGGCCTCTCACCGATACCTTTACCAAATCGTGTTCACACACTTAGCTCACACACAATAGGACATGTTCACACACCTCGATTCATCCTCGATGAATCGGACCGACTCAACCCTAAGCAAGAGCAGGCATGACAAACAAGCATGTATGAGTAGGCACAACAGGCTCAAACAACTCCTACTCATGCTAGTGGGTTTCATCTATTTACCGTGGAATGACAGTCATGCAGAGGATAAAGGGGTTCAGCTACCGCAGCAAGTAACAAATGATTCGTTGTTGTCCTAATGCAGTAAAAGAGAGCAGGAGCGAGAGAGTGGGATTATATCGGAATGAACAAGGGGGTTTTGCTTGCCTGGCACTTCTGAAGATAATATAGTTCTTCATCGGTGTCATCGAATTCATCGTCGAAACCACGTCTATCGAGAGGGGACAAATACCGGCAATAGAGAAGGAAACACAATCAATGCAATGCACAATATGATGCATGATCATGACATGGCAAAATGAGTGTGTTGGGCTAATGCAACTAGAACCAAATGGGTTTGGGTTAGTTTGAACCCAAGGTTCAAGTTCAAATTGAAATTATGAATTAATTTAGTGCATTATCATGTTTTGATATAAACAGCAGGTTAAAGTTGCTTAAACATGCATGAAACCAGTGCAGATGGATAGATTGGATTTTTCTGATAATTTTTCATATATAATTTATTTGATTTGGAGCTACGGTTGAATTTCTATGAATTTTTGAAGTTTAAATCATTTTCTGGAATTTCCTGATTTATTTTAATTCCAGAAAATAGTTAGTTGCGTCAGCCTGACGTCAGTGTGACGTCAGCAGGTCAACTGAACCGGTCCAGGTCAAACCTGACCAGTGGGGTCCACTGGTCAGTGACTAACTAACTAACCTAGTTTAATTAGCACTAACCTAGGTTAAACTAATTAAGTTTTAATCCTAAACTAGATTAATTATCCGGGCGGGGCCCGCATGTCAGTGGGAGAGAGGGGAGAGTCAAACCGGGCAGTGGGGTCAACCCACGCCGTCAAGTCGAGCTCGCCGGGCGTTTAGCCGCCGGCGAGGCCGACGCGCGCGGCTGCTTGAAAACGCCCACGAGCACCGCTTTGGCCATGCGAGCACGGCCACGGATGCGGACGCTCGTCCGCATCCAACCGTGGTGGTGGCGCGGTCGGGGAGTGGCCGGAGTGGCGCCGGCGACGAGCTTGGCGGCGGCCGAAGCTCGGGTGCAGGTGGGGATGGGGCTGCGGTGCGCAAACGGGCGCGGCGAGGTGCCCCGGAGGTTCTACGCGATGCGGGGAGCGTGTTGACGCGACGCCGGGACCAAAGGTCACGGAGCATCACCGGCGACGAAAAGTGCGCGACGCGCGCCCGGTGAGTGCGGTGTGGTTGCTACGAGCACGGCAGAGCGAACGGAGAGGGGAGGATAGGCGAAGCTCACGGTGATCGCCGTGGAGTGGACGGCGAGCTCTGGGACGACCGGAGCGACGGGCGGCGAAGGCGATCTCGGCGACCGAGGTTGAAGAAGACGGCGTGGCCGGCGTTCGAGGGCGTCCGGCGTCGGGTGGGTCGACGGGGAGGACGAGGGCGTCGAGGCGGAGGCCATGGACACGTCGGTGAGGCGAGGGAGAGGCGACGGCCGCGGTGGTGCCTGTCGGTGGCGGCGGGCGCATTCGGTGGCACGGGGAAACGGCGAGGGAGTGAGCAGAGGAGGGGAATGAGCTCGAGGGAGTGAGCGAGAACGACCAGGGGGGGTGTGTGGCGTCTCGCAGAGGCGTCCAGGCGCCTCGGTGGCAAGCAGGAGGTGGCGAGGTGGCCACAAGGCACGACAATGAGCTGCTCTTGGCGGGCAGGAGGAAGACGACGCGGGGTGGTGGGCTGGGCTCTGTTCGGTCAAAGGGCCACAACCGGGCCGACTAGGTGGGCTGCGCCATGAGGCCGTAAGTTTCTGCTGCTCTGTTTATATTTCTGCTTTCTATTTTGTTCTGCTTTGTTTTGGTTTAGTAAAATGCTAAACCATTTTATAAAATCTGAAAATAATTATGTGGCTAGAAATAGAATATACCAAACCACATAAAATGTTCCGAATTATTGGACATATGTTAATTATATATAAAAATATATCCAATGCAAATAGTTATTGGATTAAGTCAAAGGCCCAAAATAAATGTTTCGTGATTCCAAAATATTGGTTTGAACTTTACCTCATGCCAATATTTTTACAGAATAATATGAACATTTTCTTGGACTCATTTGATGAGATTTAAATATTGGTTATTTTTAGAGGTTTTCTGAGGCTTTGAAAATCCCTCAATTCAAATTTCATTTGAATTAAAACATGATGCACACATGAGGGTCTAACCTAGTGCATAACAGAACCAGGGATGTGACAGTTGGTAAATAAAATGGAGAAAAATTATGGACAACATAGATGGTAATAAATTATTGTATTTCCATTTAATAAAAGGCATGATTATTTAACATAATGATACTCTGTCGAGCTATCGAGCTGAAATCGAGCGAGCTAACATTGGCTCAAGATCGGCTCGTTTCTCGTTCGAGCTACATAAAGTGTTCAAACTCAGCTTATTTCTTTTTGAGTCGATCTCGAGTCGAGTAAAAAAACAAGTCGATCTCGAGCGGCTCACGACCCTCGAGCTTTTCTTGCAGCCCTACATGCAACCACATATTGCAGTGCAATGGTAGAGGGAGCACCTGCGATTGTGAACAAGGGGGGGGGGCGTGCTCATCATCAACACAACTACTTTGAGTGTCTATGGATGTGTGGTCTTCCAAATCTTGTTGGGGGGTCGCCGAGTAGAATGTGGAGAGGCCCTCCATTTGGAAGAAGCACCTTTTGTTGGGGAACGTAGTAATTTCAAAAAAATTCCTACGCACACGCAAGATCATGGTGATGCATAGCAACGAGAGGGGAGAGTGTTGTCTACGTACCCTCGTAGACCGAAGCGGAAGCGATCACAACGTAGAGGAAGTAGTCGACGTTCTCCTCGCGATCCGACCGATCCCAAGCACCGTTACTCGGCGCCCGAGTTCTTGACACACGTACAGCTCGATGACGCCCTCGTACTCCGATCCAGCCGGGTGTCGAGGGAGAGTTCCGTCAAGACGACGGCGTGGTGGCGATCTTGATGTTCTATCGGCAGCAGAGCCGCTTAAGCTTCATGACGATATGACCGAGGTGGAATATGGTGGAGGGGCACCGCACATGGCTAAGGAACGATCCGTAGATCAAACTTGTGTGTTCTAGGGTGCCCCCTGCCCCGTATATAAAGGAGCAAGGGGAGGTGCGGCCGCCCAAGGAGGCGGCGGAGGAGTCCTACTCCCACCGGAGTAGGACTCCCCCTTCCTAGTTGGAGTAGGATTGGGGAGGGGGAAGAGGGAAGGGCGCCGCCTCTCCTTGTCCTATTCGGACTAGGGGAGGCGCGGCCTGCCCCGGCCGGCCCTTCCTCTTCTCCTCGAGGCCCACTAAGGCCCAATAGCCTCCGGAGGGTTCCGTAACCCCGGTTTTCCTAAAAATCCGATTTCACCCTAACCATTCAACTCCAAATATAGGCTTCCAATATATCAATCTTTATGTCTCGACCATTTCGAGACTCCTCATCATGTCCGTGATCACATCCGGACTCGAACTTCTTCGTACATCAAATTACATAAACTCATAATATAACCGCATCGAAACCTTAAGCGTGCGGACCCTACGGTTCGAGAACAATGTAGACATGACCGAGACACGCCTCCGTCAATAACCAATAGCGGGACCTGGATGCCCATATTGGTTCCTACATATTCTACGAAGATCTTTATCGGTCGAGACCGCATAACAACATACGTTGTTCCCTTTGTCATCGGTATGTTACTTGCCCGAGATTCGATCGTCGGTATCCAATACCTAGTTCAATCTCGCACGGCAAGTCTCTTTACTCGTTCCGTAATACATCATCTCACAGCTAACTCATTAGCTATAATGCTTGCAAGGCTTCAAAGTGATGTGTATTACCGAGAGGGCCAGAGATACCTCTCCGACAATCGGAGTGACAAAACCTAATCTCGAAATACGCCAACCCAACATCCGCCTTTGGAGACACCTGTAGTACTCCTTTATAATCACCCGATTCGTTGTGACGCTTGGTAGCACCCAAAGTGTTCCTCCGTAAACGGAGTTGCATAATCTCATAGTTACAGAACATGTATATGTCATGGATAAAAGCAGAGCAACATACTATACGATCGTGTGCTAAGCTAATGGAATGGGTCATGTCAATCGATCATTCTACTAATGATGTGACCTTGTTAATCAAATAACAACTCCTTGTTCATGGTCGAAACATAACCATCTTTGATTAACAAGCTAGTCTAGTAGAGGCATACTAGTGACATCTTGTTTGTCTATGCATTCACACATGTATCATGTTTCCGGTTAATACAATTCTAGCATGAATGATAAACATTTATCATGAAATAAGGAAATAAATAATAACTTTATTATTGCCTCTAGGGCATATTTCCTTCAGCCTCCCACTTGCACTAGAGTCAATAATCTAGATTACATAGTAATGATTCTAACACCCATGGAGTCTTGGTGTTGATCATGTTTTGCTCGTGGAAGAGGCTTAGTCAACGGTTCGCTACATTCAGATCCGTATGTATCTTGCAAATCTCTATGTCTCCCACCGACTAAGTCCCTGATGGAATTGAAGCGCCTCTTGATGTGCTTGGTCCTCTTGTGAAATCTGGATTCCTTCGCTAAGGCAATTGCTCCAAAGATTGTCACGAAGATTTTCATTGGACCCGATGCACTAGGTATGACACCTAGATCGGATATGAACTCCTTCATCCGCACTCCTTCATTAGTTGCTTCCGAAGCTGCTATGTACTCCGCTTCACATGTAGATCCCGCTACGACGCTTTGTTTAGAGCTGCACCAACTAACAGCTCCTCCGTTTAGTGTAAATACGTATCCGGTCTGCGATTTAGAATCATCCGGATTAGTGTCAAAGCTTGCATCAACGTAACTGCCATTTATGAGCTCTTTGTCACCTCCATACACGAGAAACATATCCTTAGTCCTTTTCGTATTTCAGATGTTCTTGACCGCTGTCCATGATCCACTCTGGATTACTTTGGTACCTCCTGCTAAACTTATAGCAAGGCACACATCAGTCCAGTACACAAGATTGCATACATGATAGAGCCTATGGCTGAAGCATAGGAACATCTTTCATTTTCTCTCTATCTTCTGCAGGTGGTCGGGCATTGAGTCTTACTCAACTTCACACCTTGTAACACGTGCAAGAACCCTTTCTTTGCTTGATCCATTTTGAACTTCTTCAAAATTTTGTCAAGGTATGTGCTTTGTGAAAGTCCAATTAAGCGCCTTGATCTATCTCTATAGATCTTAATGCCCAATATGTAAGCAGCTTCACCGAGGTCTTTCATTGAAAACTCTTATTCAAGTATCCCTTTATGCTATCCAGAATTCTATATCATTTCCGATCAGCAATATGTCATCTACATATAATATCGAAAATGCTATAGAGCTCCCACTCACTTTCTTGTAAATACAAAGCTTCTCCAAAAGTCTCAGATGAACCCAAATGCTTTGATCACACTATCAAAGCGTTTATTCCAACTCCGAGATGCTTGCACCAGTCCATAAATGGATCGCCGGAGCTTGCACACTTTGTTAGCTCCTTTGGATCGATAAAACCTTCGGTTGCATCATATACAACTCTTCTTCCGAAATCCATTCAGAATGCAGTCTTTACATCCATTTGCCAAATTTCATAATCATAAAATGCAGCAATTGCTAACATGATTCGGACAGACTTAAGCATTGCTACGGGTGAGAAGGTCTCATCGTAGTCAATCCCTTGAACTTGTCGAAAACCCTTTGCGACAAGTCGAGCTTTGTAGACAGTAACATTACCGTCGGCGTCAATCTTCTTCTTGAAGATCCACTTGTTTTCTATTGCTTGCCGACCCTCGGGCAAGTCAACCAAAGTCCATACTTTGTTTTCATACATGGATCCCATCTCGATTTCATGGCCTCAAGCCATTTTGCGGAATCTGGGCTCACCATCGCTTCTTCATAGTTCGTAGGTTCATCATGATCTAGTAGCATGATTTCCGAACAGGATTACCGCACCACTCAGTGCGGATCTTATTCTGGTTGATCTACGAGGTTACAGAGTAACTTGATCTGAAGTTTCATGCTCAACATCATCAACTTCCTCACTACTTGGTGTAGATGTCTCGAAAACCGTTTCTGCGACAAACTACTTTCAAGTAAGGGAGAAGGTACTATTACCTCATCAAGTTCTACTTTCCTCCCACTCACTTCTTTCGAGAGAAACTCCTTCTCTAGAAAGGATCCATTCTTAACAACAAATGTCTTGCCTTCGGATCTGTGATAGAAGGTGTACCCAACTGTTTCCTTTGGGTATCCTATGAAGACACATTTCTCCGATTTGGGTTCGAGCTTATCGGGTTGAAGCTTTTTCACATAAGCATCGCATCCCCAAACTTTAAGAAACGACAACTTTGGTTTCTTGCTAAACCACAGTTCATAAGGTGTCGCCTCAACGGATTTCGACGGTGTTCTATTCAGGTGAATGCGCCGTCTCTAGAGCATAACCCCAAAACGATAGCGGTAAATCTATAAGAGACACCATAGATCGCACCATATCTAGTAAAGTACGATTCGACGTTCGGACACACCATTACTGTTGTGGTGTTCCGGTGGCGTGAGTTGCTAAACTATTCGCATTGTTTCAAATGTAGACCAAACTCGTAACTCAAATATTCACCTCCACGATCGGATCGTAGAAATTTAATTTTCTTATTACGATGATTTTCAACTTCACTCAAATTCTTTGAACTTTTCAAATGTTTCAGACTTATGTTTCATTAAGTAGATATACCCATATCTGCTTAAATCATCTGTGAAGGTGAGAAAATAACGATATCCGCCACGAGCCTCAACATTCATCGGACCACATACATCATATGTATGATTTCCAACAAATCTGTTGCTCTCTCCATAGTACCGAGAACGGGTTCTAGTCATCTTGCCCATGAGGCACGGTTCATAAGTGCCAAGTGATTCATAATCAAGTGACTCCAAAAGTCCATCAAGATGGAGTTTCTTCATGCGCTTTACACCGATATGACCTAAACGGCAAGGCCACAAATAAGTTGCACTATCATTATCAACTCTGCATCTTTTGGCTTCAACATTATGAATATGTGTATCACTACTATCGAGATTCATCAAAATAGACCACTCTTCAAGGGTGCATGACCATAAAAGATATTACTCATATAAATAGAACAACCATTATTCTCTCGATTTAAATGAATAACCGTCTCGCATCAAACAAGATCCAGATATAATGTTCATGCTCAACGCAGCACCAAATAACAATTATTTAGGTCTAAAACTAATCCGAAGGTAGATGTAGAGGTAGCGTGCCGATCGCGATCACATCGACTTTGGAACCATTTCCCACGCGCGATCGTCACCTCGTCCTTTGCCGTGTTTCGCTAATCCGTAGTCCCTTTGTTCACCTTGCCATCCTTCTTATCCGCCAAATACTTGGGGCAGTTCCGCTTCGGTGACGACTCGCTTGCGGTAGAAGCACTTTCGGTTTCAGGTTTGGGTCCAGACTTGGGTTTCTTCTCCCGAGCAACAACTTGCTTGCTGTTCTTCTTGAAGTTCCTTCTTCTTCCCTTTGCCTTTCTTCTTGAAACTAGTGGTCTTATTGACCATCAACACTTGATGCTCCTTCTTGATTTCTACCTCCGCAGCCTTTAGCATTGCGAAGAGCTCGGTATAGTCTTTACTAACCCTTGCATATTATAGTTCATCACGAAGCCTTTGTAGCTTGGTGGCGTTGATTGAAGAATTACATCAATGACACAATCATCCGGAAGATTAACTCCCAATTGTGTCAAGTGATTGTAGTACCCGGACATTACGAGTATGTGCTCACTAATGAACTATTCTCCTCCATCTTGCAGCTATAGAACTTATTGGAGACTTCATATCTCTCAATCCGGGCATTCTGTTGGAATATCAACTTCAACTCTGGAACATCTCATATGCTCCATGACGTTCAAAACGCCGTTGAAGTCCCGGTTCTAAGCCGTAAAGCATGGCACATCGAACTATAGAGTAGTCATCGCTTTGCTCGCCAGACGCTCACAACATCCGGTGTTGCTCTGCAGAAGAGTCTGCACCTAGCGGTGCATCCAGGGCGTAGCTCTTCCGTGCAGCAATGAGGATAATCCTCAGGTTACGGACCCAGTCCGTGTAATTGCTACCATCATCTTTCAACTTTGCTTTCTCAAGGAACGCATTAAAATTCAACGGAACAACAGCGCGAGCCATCTATCTACAATCAAAACATAAACAAGCAAGATACTATCAGGTACTAAGTTCATGATAAATTTAAGTTCAATTAATCATATTATTTAAGAACTCCCACTTAGACAGACATCTCTCTAGTCATCTAAGTGATCACGTGATCCAAATCAACTAAACCATAACCGATCATCACGTGAAATGGAGTAGTTTTCAATGGTGAACATCTTATGTTGATCATATCTACTATATGATTCACGCTCGACCTTTCGGTCTCCGTGTTCCGAGGCCATATCTGCATATGCTAGGCTCGTCAAGTATAACTGAGTATTCTGCGTGTGCAAAACTGGCTTGCACCCATTGTAGATGGATGTAGAGCTTATCACACCCGACCATCACGTGGTGTGCAGGCACGACGAACTTTGGCAACAAAGGCATACTCGGGAGAACACTTCTTGATAATTTAGTGAGAGATCATCTTATAATGCTACCGTCAATCAAAGCAAGATAAGATGCATAAAAGATAAACATCACATGCAAATCAATATAAGTGATATGATATGGTCATCATCATCTTGTGCTTCGTGATCTCCATCTCTGCAGCACCACCATGATCACCATCGCCACCGTAGCGACACCTTGATCTCCATCGTAGCATCGTTGTCGCCTCGCCAATCTTATGCTTCTACGACTATCGCTACCGCTTAGTGATAAAGTAAAGCATTACAGTAGCGATGCATTTCATACAATAAAGCGACAACCATATGGCTCCTGCCATTGCCGATAACTTCGTTACAAAACATGATCATCTCATACAATAAAATATAGCATCACGTCTTGACCATATCACATCACAACATGCCCTGCAAAAACAAGTTAGACGTCCTCTACTTTGTTGTTGCAAATTTTACGTGGCTGCTACGGGCTTAAGCAAGAACCAGTCTCACCCACGCATCAAAACCACAACGATACTTCGTCAAATAGACTCCGTTTTAACCTTCTCAAGGACCGGCGTAGCCACACTCGGTTCAACTAAAGTGAGAGAGACAGACACCCGCCAATCACCTTTAAGCAACGAGTGCTCGTGGCGGTGAAACCAGTCTCGCGTAAGCGTCTGGCGTAATGTCGGTCCGGGCCGCTTCATCTCACAATACCGCTGAACCAAAGTATGACATGCTTGGTAGGTAGTATGACTTGTATCGCCCACAACTCACTTGTGTTCTACTCGTGCAAAAACATCAAACCATAAAAACCTAGGCTCGGATGCAATCGTTGGGGAACGTAGTAATTTCAAAAAATTCCTACGCACACGCAAGATCATGGTGATGCATAGCAACGAGAGGGAGAGTGTTGTCTCGCACCCTCGTGAGACCAAGCGGAAGCGATCACAACGTAGAGGAAGTAGTCGTACGTTCTCCTCGTGATCCGATCGATCCCGGCACCGTTACTCCGGCGCCCCCGAGTTCTTGACACACGTACAACTCGATGACGTCCCTCGTACTCCGATCTAGCCGAGTGTCGAGGGAGAGTTCCGTCAGCACGACGGCGTGGTGACGATCTTGATGTTATACCGGCGCAGAGCTTCGCCTAAGCTTCGCGACGATATGACCGAGGTGGAATATGGTGGAGGGGGGCACCGCACACGGCTAAGGAACGATCCGTAGATCAAACTTGTGTGTTCTAGGGTGCCCCTGCCCCGTATATAAAGGAGCAAGGGGAGGTGCGGCCGGCCCAAGGGAGGCGCGGAGGAGTCCTACTCCCACCGGAGTAGGACTCCCCCTTCCTAGTTGGAGTAGGATTGGGGAGGGGAAGAGGGAGGGGCGCCGCCTCTCCTTGTCCTATTCGGACTAGGGGAGGCGCGCGGCCTGCCCCCCGGCCCTTCCTCTTCTCCCTCGAGGCCCACTAAGGCCCAATAGCCTCCGGGGGTTCCAGTAACCCCGGTTTCCGAGAAATCCCGATTTCACCCTAACCATTCGAACTCCAAATATAGGCTTCCAATATATCAATCTTTATGTCTCGACCATTTCGAGACTCCTCGTCATGTCCGTGATCACATCCGGACTCGAACTTCTTCGGTACATCAAATTACATAAACTCATAATATAACCGCCGAAACCTTAAGCGTGCGGACCCTACGGTTCGAGAACAATGTAGACATGACCGAGACACGTCTCGGTCAATAACCAATAGCGGACCTGGATGCCCATATTGGTTCCTACATATTCTACGAAGATCTTTATCGGTCGACCGCATAACAACATCGTTGTTCCTTTGTCATCGGTATGTTACTTGCCCGAGATTCGATCGTCGGTATCCAATACCTAGTTCAATCTCGTTACCGCAAGTCTCTTTACTCGTTCCGTAATACATCATCTCACAGCTAACTCATTAGCTATAATGCTTGCAAGGCTTCAATGATGTGTATTACCGAGAGGGCCAGAGATACCTCTCCGACAATCGGAGTGACAAAACCTAATCTCGAAATCGCCAACCCAACATCCGCCTTTGGAGACACCTGTAGTACTCCTTTATAATCACCCGATTCGTTGTGACGTTTGGTAGCACCAAAGTGTTCCTCCGTAAACAGGAGTTGCATAATCTCATAGTTACAGGAACATGTATATGTCATGGATAAAAGCAGAGCAACATACTATACGATCGTGTGCTAAGCTAATGGAATGGGTCATGTCAATCGATCATTCTACTAATGATGTGACCTTGTTAATCAAATAACAACTCCTTGTTCATGGTCGGAAACATAACCATCTTTGATTAACAAGCTAGTCTAGTAGAGGCATACTAGTGACATCTTGTTTGTCTATGCATTCACACATGTATCATGTTTCCGGTTAATACAATTCTAGCATGAATGATAAACATTTATCATGAAATAAGGAAATAAATAATAACTTTATTATTGCCTCTAGGGCATATTTCCTTCACCTTTATCCACTACCTTGCTAATTTCCTTCTGCCTTATTGATTTTGCATTGTCAAGTAAAACCAACAAGAAAAAACAATAAAATTAACTCTTCAGAACTCATTCATGCATGATACTGACAATCACTACCTTGATGTAAGGCAAACACATGATACGAGGATGGAATATGTACGAAAAACAGGACGACATGGCATGTTCACAACTATTTGTGTAAACTAAGCAAAAGTAATTTAATCAAATTACAAGCAATACAAGTGAGACACTGTATGCAACATGCAAGACAATATCACACTGCCAAGCTAGAGAAAGAACCTGGGATGCCGGTTTTGTCGAGAGACCGCCATCAGTCCGTGCCTTATTTTTTTCCTTCCTATTTCTTAATTGTATTGCCTTGTCAAGTCAAACCCACAAGAAAATGAATAAAAATTTGCTTTTCAGAACTCATTGGTGCAAGATGCTGACGAGCACTACTTTAATGTAAGGCGACCGCATGATAGGATGATTGAATGTGTAATAAAAAAGGACAACATTGCATATTCACAACTATGATGTGTAAACTAAGCAGAAGGCAATTCAACAAATTAGAAGCAATGAAAGCTAGACACCATATGAAAGATGCTACGAATATCACTCTACCAAGTTAAAATTTTCTCGTCATAAGTGCCATTTCAACAAATTAGGAGTAGTACCAGCTAGAAAAGAATGCGAGATGTAACCTATATCACACTCCCAAGTCAAACGTGTCTTATCATAAGTGATTGTTGCAGGTTACACAATAGTAGTACTTTGATGTAAGAACATGGTGTGATAGACAGATATTGTATGTTCTAGAATCAGGAACACGTGTCTTTTTCACAAGTATAATGTGTAAAGTAAGCAGATGGAATTCAACAAAATTAGAAGTAATAGAAGCTAGACATCATACATAACATGCAACCACATATAACAGTGCCAAGTTAGAGGGAGCACCTGTGATAGTGCACTAGGGGAGACGTGATCATCATCAACACAGCTACGTTGAGTGTCTATGCATGTGTTGCCTTGCAAATCTTCTTAGGGGGGTGGCGGAGTAGAATCTATAGAGGCCCTCCGTTTGGAAGGAGCACCTTCATCCACTGCCTTGCTAATTTCCTTCCGCTTATTGATTTTGAATTGTCAAGTAAAACCGATAAGCAAAAGCAATAAAATTCACTCTTGAGAACTCATTCGTGCATGATACTGACAATCACTACTTGATGTAAGGCAAACACATGATACCAGGATGGAATATGTACGAAAAACAGGACGGCATGGCATATTCACAATTATTTGTGTACACTAAGCAGAAGCCATTTCAACAAATAAGAAGCAATGCAAGCTAGACACCACATGCAAGATGCAACCAAAATGACTCTGCCAAGTTAAAAACGTCCCATCATAAATGGCATTCCAACAGATTAGAAGCAGCGCATGCTATAAATCATATGAAAGATGCAACTAATATCACACTGCATATACTAAAGGTGTCTCGTCATATTGATTGATGCGGGATACAAAAAAACAATAGTTTTATGTAAGGACATGCATAATAGACAGATGTACTATGTACTAAAAACAGGAAGGCATGTCACATTAACAGGTATAATGTATAAACTAAGCAGAATAGCACATGCAATTTAACCAGATTGGAAGAATTACAATCTAGACACCATATGCAACATGCAACCACATATCACGCTGCCAAGTTAGAGTAAGCACCTGCGATGCTGGTGTAGGGGAAATGCAGTCATCAACAACAGAGTTGCGTTCATTATCTTCATCTAGCCTTACCGTTTCTTGAGAATCATGTGAGGAGGCTGACACTGCATTCTTTAAAAGAGCGTATTGTCTCACAGTAATCCCCTGGCGTGACTGTCTTATCATAGTTTGATGTAAGAACATGGTTAATAGACAGATGTACTAGTATGTACCAAAAATAGGAAGGCATGTCATATTCAAAGGTATAATGTGTAAGCTAAGCAGATGCAATTTAACCAAATTGGAAGCAATACAAGCTAGACATCCGACTGGAGTGGTGAGCATGATCATCGAGGACCTGAGAGCCTGGTGGGAGGCGGGCTACTTCGCCACCATCGTGGCTTTTTAGTTGGCTTCCAAGGGATGCATGTCTGTGCTGGGCTTGTCACCGGCTCAGCCAGTGCCCTGACTAGCTATTTGTCTTCTGGTGCTCCCGAGATGGTTGTTCATGTAAAAAATAGCTTTTCTTATCTTAATAAAGACCAACTTTGGCCTTTCAAATACAAGCTAGACACCATATGCAACATGCAACCACATATGACACCGCAAAGTTAAATCAAGCACCTGGGATGGTGGTTCATGGTGAGCGAGGTCATCAACTCCAGAGCTACGTATACCATCTCCATCTGCTAAGACTGCACCCTTTATAAGGCTGAAATGTGTCTTGCCTAGGCTCGAAGAAATCTGGAGCTGCTTCTCTCTTTTATTTTGTGCTTCTATCAATTGGTTGGTAGAGTCTAAAATACCGATGCATAAAAAACAATAGTGAGAGTATGGGTGAAGTATGTGCAGAACTAGTGCACTGTAAAAGTAGTAGATAGCAGGTGGCTGAAAAATAAATGACACGAGACATATGATAGCTCTACAACATTGCATGGCAAACAAAATTAGATTCTACTCTATATGATTTTGTAATATATGGGCATAGGGATGGCTGCGAAATGCAGGTACTCCTCTAGCACACCACCACATGTGGTCCTATCAAAATAATAATCAACTAAAAATAAATAGGTCAGTCAATTTTTTATGAGCCGTACGATCTATAAGGAACGGGCAGATGGCCTTCATCTACCTCCCGTCAGTCACTGTTGACGATATTTCTCAAACCGCCAGTGACCACCGGCCCAGACCCCTGCCTCCGCCGCCCCGCTCTCCCCTCGACCTCAAACCACCGCTGTGCTTGGCAGCGCCCCCGGCCATCCCTTTAATCTCGGCCAACTTCTAGATCGGGCGCCAGCATCTCCTAGGCCCCACACACCCCTAAGATATGATGTAATAGGCGGACTAGCGTCTGTTATACCGGGGAATGCTTCCTTTAATTGGGAATCAACTGACCAGGAATTGAAATCCAGGGCGGTGACGAACCTCTAGCAAAGGTGAAATAGTATATGAGAAGAAACCTTATGCATCGCAAGTTACTAGGAACATCTAGTATCAGGAAGAATCGGTCAACTAGTGTCTTCTGAATACCGTGCAAGCAGACACATAAGATTGCATGAATAAGGGAGGAGGAGTACCATTTCCGGTTGCCAATGCTATGTCCTCCTGATGTCGCGGAGATTTTCTTATTTTTACCGGGGGAACCGATGTTTTGGAGGAGGTTGGAGCCTTGGATGAACCCATGGCCAAATTGTTGACTATGTTGTGGTGGCCATCTGTCGGCGGAGGGGAAGCAGATTCGAGGCGACAAAGGATGGCGTAGCAGGAACATCTCCG